>NGKI01000012.1:180183-218239 GCA_002162615.1 Myriosclerotinia duriaeana | reverse complement strand
AGGAGGGGAGGAGGGAGGCTTTGTGTGAGGAATTATTGGCGTGAGGGGAGTCAGTCGGTTGGGGAGGGGAGGGATGGAAGGGATGGAAGTGATGGAAGGGAAGGCAAGGTTTATGCGATATGATATGCTATGCTATGCTATGCTATGAAATGATACGATATGCTATGCTATGATATGAAATGATAATGATAGTACGATACCACTTTTTCAAGAGCATCAAGAGAATCAAGAGAATCAAGAGATACCTATCCAATCAACAATTCTCCAAACAAATCAAAATCAAATTTATACATATACCATATACCATATACCCATCCCATCCCATCCACCATGCACCTGGAAAAATAGCCCCGTCTCCATCCACCATCTAAACCATGAACCATCCAGGCCAAATTTTTTTTGGTCAGGTCAGGTCAGGTCAGGTCAGGTCAGGTCAGGTCAGGTCAGGTCAGGTCAGGTCAGATAGTCCTCTTGTATGTACCGGAAACTCACATATGCAATTGAGGAACGACGAAATACGGAACTACGGAAATACGAGGCACGAGAAGGTGATGTGATGTGAGAAATGTTTATTCGTACAACTTATAGTGGAAGCATATAAGCGAATAGAAGTAGGAAAAAAAAACGCAGGTAATCTAATCTAACAATCGAGACTTGAGTATTTTGCTTAATGGAGATCCCATTGCACACATCCATCCATCCATCAATCCATCGGTGGAAAGACCACTTTGAGAGAATCAGCTCCATCCATATTCAATATCGTAAAGCAACCATTGGTATCCTTAGAACCAAACCATCCATAAAAGTCCACCCCAACGCAAACCAGCTCGGTTCATCCATACCATACAAAAGAAGCCCATATAAACCAATCCATCCTCCAACCCAGTCATCAGTAAAACCCTATCTCAGCAGAGTTTAACTCAATTCATATCATGAAGAGACTTCGAGATACCTAGAACACATCCATCAATTCCAAGACTACCAGACCATAACCTATTCTTCACACCCAAAGATCAAAAACCGCCATTCCTATCAATATCAAGGTTCTTTCATGCCTCAAGGGATTAACCCAAGAAGGAAGTTCCCCACTCACAAAGTAGGAGTGTTATCAATTGAAAGAAATATTAAGTTTGCGAACAAGGTAGTCGTAAGTTATGTTGCGGCGACGTCCATCATCGTAAAGTTGTTCCTTCGAAAATCCCTCGTATCATTCATAAAGTTGGTGCCGATAACATCCATGGATAACCCATCATACACTCCATCCAGCTTACATACCCTGGGCATCTCCATCTGTATCACCACTGTGATGATCAACCCCATGAAAAGCTTCACCAAAAGCACTGTCATCAACTAAATCACCCAAACCATGACCATCATCCCCCAAATTGTCACCAGCATCATATGAAGCTAAAGCATCACCAGCTGTATCCAAATCTTCAAGATCGAAATCATTTTCATTGAGTTCGGTATGATGTTCCTGTTCCTGTTCCTCTTCCTGTTCTTGTTGATGTTCAAGTTGTGGTTCAGGTAAAGAGGTAGAAGTCGATGGTTGTTCTGCTGTATTGGTATCGGAAGAAGTTTTGAGATAGTCTGGTAGTGAGGATTGCTGATCATGAGATTGTGGGTTTTGTGTATTGGTATTTGAAGGGTCTGATGTTGGCGAGACACCTCCTGGTGGTACAACAACCCAGTCTGAAGTATCATTAACTGTGGTAGGTGGTGCAGTTACTGTCATGGGTTGTTGAGTTTCTGCTGTTGAGATCGAATCTTGCATATCAACATCTTGTTGTTCTTGCTGTGGAGGAGATTGATTCTGTTGAGCAGCTTGTGGTGTTCCCATGGTTTGAGAAAGATGTGGAGATGTCATATGTAAAGCTCCAGCTGGTGTTGTCGCTGCAGATGGATGCTGTAGGTGACCAGGAGTTGGATAACTCGCACTTGCAGGTGTGGCGTGTGACGAAGTATTACTATTGTGGAATTGATCGAGTAAACCAGCAGTAGAATTGGTCATATCAACATCAGCGGCATCAGACTCATTAATGAGAACGCCACTTTGTTGGGAACCATTGCGAGAGGGTTGAGAAGGTGGAGGACTTGCTCGTGCAGCAACTTCTTCATACCCACCATCTTGAATACGACGAAGTTCATTAATTGCAACGGCATGACGACCAAGAGAAGCTTCAACCTTTGCGAGAACATCATCGACTTTTGAAGGAGTCTTAATAGGAGCTTCGACATCTTCATTCTCTTCTTGATCGATTTTTCCTTCAAGTCTCCAATATTCGGGACCAATATCTGAAGGGTTATCAACAGCTGTGCGCAATTCCCTTTCGGCTTGAGTGATAAGTAAACCCTTTTGAAATTTTGCAAGACGTTTTGCATGCTTAGCTTTCATCTTTTCCATATCCTTGTTGGTTTGTGCAATGGTATCGTGAGCTCTTTTGCGGAATTCTTCTGCCTTGCCAGGATCAAGACGACCAACGTAGTTGAGTGATGGATTTGGTTCTTCATTTTCTTTGAGAGGAGCATGAAATATGCCTTCAGTGAGACTGCTCAACTCACCACGAAGACCAAGTCCAAGATCTGTGGGAATGATTTGATTCATGGCATAAGGTGAAGAGAGAACTTCATCCATCCAATGATAATTTTGTTGGAATCTGTTGTAGCTAATTTCGCGGGGTGTAGTAAGATCAAACCAATCTCCTCGAGAATTTTCTTCTTCATCTTCTTCGATAACTGCAACAGTATTATTTGTGACTGCGGTTTGGGCGGCATTTGCTGTACGAGCGCGTTTTGAGGGTGGACCGGGTTGCGGGTGAGTAGGATATGCCATTGACTGAGGAACTCTTGGTGGAATGCTTGCTGCATACATTGGTGCGGCTCTTGGATGACCACGAGGAAAATCGATTTTTGCCCAATTTGCCCTGTCACTAAGTAAAAACTCCTTGTGAATAAGTTGGCCTTGTTGATGCAAGTATTGCCGTGTGGCCATAATATTTTGGATTTGTTGATTGATCGGAATAATGTGCGAAGGAAGGCGGTCTTCAGGAGCAGCTTGAGTATAGTGGATAACCCAGAGACATGGATCAGGAACGGGATTTTGGTTTGGGATTCGAGGTGGTAGTAGTCGATATCGGCGACGAGTGTGGGATGCGATAGATTCTCCAGTGCCATAGCCAATCTTGCAATGATAAATTTCTAGAGTCTGCGAAACGAGTCAATTAAATTCTTTGCAAATCGTACGGCAGATAAACTTACGCAGCCCAAGACCTCCAAAGAAAAAGCAGTCTCTCCAGGACCCCAAATATAACCATCACTGGGATATTCCTGACCCAAGGTAGGTGTTTGCCATGATAATAAGACTGTTCCATCAACAGGTCGATCGAGGTAAGTCCAATAAACAGGAGCCTGTTCACGAGTAATTTTTGGTGCATTCATAAGCCATTCTGCGACTCTTTCTGGATGTAATTGCGCAGGTGTGATTGGAAATCGATAGGTAGAGAGGAGATGAACGTGAGGTAACTGCGCAAATCAATTAGAATATTGTTCGATAATTGAAGTTGGAAGAAGCTTGTAAACATACCAAGTCGCGATGAATCCCTTGAGATGGGTCGGGTATTACCTGCATCGTGAAGGTGATAGTTGAAATCGCAAGAAGAAAAACTCAAAATTGCTGTAAAGTCGAAAAAAAGTTGACAAGGAAGGAAAATAGTAATCGATATGTAGGTAAACTTCAATCGTGCTTCATCTGTCGCGAAAGTTAGACGCGAATTCGGAGATAGAAGTTGGGAAAGCGCTAGCAAACCACGTGACAGTGACAGCTTACCTTTGCGTACAAGAGAAAGTAACTGTCTAGATAACTCGCTGAAGGGAACACCATGCTTTCAAAGGCTTCGGAGACCAGCTCAAAGTGTTTAGCTAACAGTGCCACATTTTCAAGAGAAGACAAGAGAGTTGAGAGACACATGCCGAGGGAATCGAACCCAAACGGGGGTGCCATCTAACAATCAAGTCCTCCCGAAGATTCGGTTCTAGACGACCGCTGGAAAACGATGGGATCTCAAGCAATGCCATCTTCGTTGATCTCTCCAAGATGGTACAAGATCAAGTTCTCTGCCGACAATTTCATCTCTGGAAATTCTCCGCACTTGTTGGCCAGCTCTTGCAAGAGATACCCATCGAATCCCGCGTAAGTCCACTCGTAATCTTCACGCTGATTGGATCGTTAGTTTCTTGTATTCTCGATGAACGAATTAATGCGAGAAGAGATATTTGCTTCCAAAAAGGAGATACATGAGGGATGTAAGGAGGAACTTGATAGATTGAAAATGATCTACACTCACAGTATCCATTGGCTCGGGCTGAGCGGGACCGCAGTACCCCGTAGCGGTCTCCTCCATGAGAGCTTGTATCCCTCGACGCAAAGAGGCAAGCTGCTTGCTCTTGGGACGACGCAAGAATCGATCAGGAGTGACCGCTAATGGGGACTTTGGGCTGAGCACCGAGTTTCTCTTCTTCTTCTTCTTCGAGATTCCACCTGAGATGATCTTATCCTTGATCGAAGGCGCCGTGAATTTGCCGTCTTTTGGCTTGGTGGTGGTTGGTTCGGCCTCAGCACGACCGCAGTGCCCCAACTTGTCCTGCTTCTCGACTTCCTGGATCCCTCGAAGCAAGGCAGCAAGCCGCTTGCTCTTAGGACGACGCAGGATTCGATTAGGAGAGATCACTGAAGGAGACTTTGGGCTGAGCGCCGGCTTTCTCTTCTTCGAAACCCTACTAGCAATTATCTTGGTGATTGCTGGCATGGTGTGCCTGGTGTATTTCTTGTAGGGAGAGGAGGAAGAGGAAGAGGAGGCGGAGGAGGAGGAGGAGGTGGAGGAGGAGAAGTTTGATTGAGATGAAGGCATGTTGTTGTTCGTTTGGTAATATTTGGTAAGACTTGGTAAACTGGTAGCTGTTGCAAGAAATTTGTTGTACGATTGTAATTGTTACGATTGTGGTAAAGAAGAAGAAGAGAAGAGGTAGGAAAACCGAAAGTTTAAAGTGTTTCTGCTAAGGTGTTTCTGCCGTACCTCGAGATTCAATTCGCTTATTAAATTAAATTTGCTATTGTGCGTTTGAGAGTGAATTTGATAGACGAAGATAATTGAAGATGAAGATGGCAGCGAAGGTGAAAGCGAAGGTGAGTTTTGGAAAAGATTTATATTGTATGTTACTGTTTTGAGACCTCTTCGGAGCTTGATCGCTGTTATCTAGTGATGATAGAGTGACAGTCAATACAAAAGGGGCCAAAGTCGTGCTTTAAGGGGTAGAATAGAGAGTACTGAGACTAGTCGCGATTATTGCGTATTGCAACAGTTGAATTTGAGAATATTGGAACGGAGCTTTGGAACAACATGATCTGTTTTTCAACAGTCAGTACAAGCTTCATAGCTTTCATCTACTCCCGATTAGCCTATTGCCTATGATCAGGATTGTGGTTATGGCGTTTTGAGATGGACCAAACTGAGCTTGTTTCCCTAAATTATCCATTTCCCAACAATAAATGCCAATCTTATAGCTATCATCCTCCATTAATGCTTCTATTACCTATGGATACGGAGATTGAATGTAAAGCTTTTGGATATCCCGAATCAGGCCTTTTGACTTGCTCTATTTTCCAGTGACCAATGAAAGCTTCATACCTACCATCCTCTACTAATCCATTGATACCAAGAATAAGAGAATGGATATGGTGCTTTAGGCATTTAGAATCGAGCTCACAATATAGATTACTCTATTGTTCAACGACTAGTGGAAGTTTATAGCTATTTCTTACTCCCAACTAGTCTGTACCTAGGAGCTAGAGTGCGGTTCCAGTGTTTTGAAGTGATCTGAACAGTGCTTGGTGGAATATGCTCTATTGAAGAGCCCTCCCCTATAGGTAATCGTGAATACTATCATCTGCCTTCGCTCATCGAATGATCTCCCCTTCAGAGTTCATAAAGCTGTCTACTCTCAATTTGTCTGTTGCCTGTGTATAGGAATGTAGTTTTTGGTACTTTGAAGTGATCTAAACGACACTTCTTCATAGAAGATTTTCTTTTGATGAATAGAATGTAAATCTCCAATACTATCATTTGCCTTCACTCATCGTATGCTACTCCAATATATCGGCACAAGCGGCTTTCTGGAGCATTCTGCACGAAATTATTCGGCAAAATAGAGTACTTTATAAATCCCAGAGCATACTCTAAGCCATTATGGTCCATCTCGACTCATAGTAGTTTGCTGCAGTGAACGAATGAGATTGATGCTTTTGTTTGGTTTCTGGAGAGGCTCTCGGTAAGATATGGTATATTTTATGAGGCAGTAGTAGGTCTCATATATCTGTCATCTATCTCTCCTTGCCGCATACTCATATAACGAGGAGTAGAAGTGATGCTTCAGGATTATCTCTACCGGGTTGGTAAAATAAGTCATATTAGACAGTCTGATAGCACTTACTGGATTTCTATCATCTGTCTCTGCTCATTGCATACACGTGGTGGAAGGGATCTTTTAGATTAGTTTACCCAAGCATTTTAGCACAACACTATCCATTCCAAACAGCCAAATCGGGGATATTTGAATGCTCCTCTCTGTCTCTCCTGGACAATGCATCTCCAAAATGCAATTCCAGATGATCCTTCTCTATACAGCCGTGGAAACCGTTTAACTAAGCGAAATCTATACCGTGGAAGACTATGACTTGGGCTTGGAGAGCGAGCCGGCAACCACTCTGCGGATGCGAACAGGAACTCTTGTGCAACTAAGCGCATGGAAAGTTGGAAGCAGGGGCTCATGCTACCTAGGTTTATCTCCCGTTCCACATCTAATCCCCGGCCGTTATATCCCCATCTCCTTATCGAGTGTCTGGTAAGAGGTGACCACAAGTGATTCTTTAGAATATTTTAGATGGGAGTCCAGTAGTATGCCATGGCCTATTTTCACATTTCGAACAGGAATGGTTTCACTTAGCTCCAACCCTAATTCTTAGTAATGAGTAAACTCATGCTATACTTCATCGCGGCTACCCCAGATATTCTAAACACATTATACCCTAATGTACACAACCGCTAGCAACATCAGATACTCTGTAATTTCCACCTCCTATGACCCATCTAGTACCCACCAATATGAGCTTAGCGATGCTTCCAGTGGTGTGCAGATGAATATAGTACTTGTCATATTCCAAGTCCCTGCGATTATAAACCCGCTACAACTCAACGAGCTCCAGAGAGCGAGAATTCCGCACCAGCAGCATATTTCATCAGAACACTCCGCTTGATTTCTCCTCATCACCTATAAATTAAGCCTGGAGCATCAGTCTGCAACCTCTCAAACCCCCCATAATCACTTTAACAGACGCTCAAGTTCTCAAAAATCTTTACATCACTACTGCAGGCAGTAACTGTAGCTATGAGTATCTCCGCATAACATGTTAGGTTTCTTGTTCACGGTTTACCAGTTGTAAGATCATGTAAGGTAAGAAGTATTTATTATGCTAACGAGGCCATTGATTCTGCGCCAAACACCTAGGATATCAGATAGAAATCACACCCATCCCACGAAACCACCCAAAGAAATCATCTTCCTACACCATGCCCATCACACAATCATCATACACAGTATCAACCTACCACCCAACCTTCTTCATCCTAACATTCATTCCCCCAACCGGCTTCGTAGTAACCACCCCCCCAACCTTCACATCCTCATCCCTATCCCACATTTCCCACTCCAATCCCCCCGCCACCCCGGCCAACAAACACTTAAACTCACTAACCGCAAACCCGCGCCCGATGCAACTCCTCTCCCCATGGAAAAACGTCATATTAGCAAAATTACTCTCCGCGCCCCCGGTATTAGCACACCCATCTTCTAGCCATCTCTCCGGAGACCATTCATCCGCTTTGGGTCCCCAGAGGAGAGGAGATCGGTTGATGGCGAGAGGAGAGATGAGCATGCGTGTTCCGAGGGGGATTTGGAGGGGCGCCGAGTTGGGGAGGGTGATGGATGTAGGGCGTGTGGCGGTGCGGACGGAGAGGGGGACGGTGGGATAGAGACGGAGCGTTTCTTGGACGACTGCATTTAGGATTGGGAGGGAATCGATGGTGTTATGATCTGGTTGTGCGGAATTTGAATCGCAGGGTGAAGGAATCGCGGCGTGGATTTCTTCACGGAGTCTAGTTTGCCAGTCGGGATGAATGGCCATGAGATATATAGCCCATGTTAGAGCCGAGGAAGTAGTTTCATGACCGGCGGCTAAGAAGGTAAGGAGTTGATCTTCGAGATCTTCGTTGCTGAAATCGTTGGAGCGGACGAGGATACTGAGGATATCCATTCCATCGACAGTTTTACCTTCGCGTACTTCTTGACGTTTTTTAACGATGACTTCGCGGCAGAAATTACGGAGATTTCCAGTGGTTTCGGCGATAACTTTGCTGTATTTGAAGGGGAGCTTTTGAATGAGATCTTGGGGTCCAAAGATGTTGGCGGCGAAATAGAGTCCTTTACCGATGGTGGGTTCGAGGAGTTCATTGTAGTCTCGTACTAAAGGATCATCTGGGTTTCGAAGAGCACCGAAATCTCTTCCTACACCAGCGACACCGATGATATCTAAGGTGACACGAGTAGCCCATTCGCTAAACTCGATGCGAGATTCATTTCTTTTCTCCAGTGTACTTGTTTCGGTAATCTCTTGGGAGATACCTTCGACAAGACCAAGAGCCTTCGACCAGAATACTGGGTATAGTCCTCTAATATGTTTGACTTGAAAGGCGGGCAATAAATGTTTGCGTTGGAATTTATGAAGAGATCCTTCGGACATGATAGGTCCTTCACCTAAGATCAAAGTGAGGAATTTGCGAACTCCATATGGCTTTTCATAATCGTATGAATTATCCGCTAGAATACTCTTCAATACTTGAGGAGATGTCGGGATAAGTCTTTCAATATTCGCAAAAGATCGAATGCGAATTAAACCATCATTCGGTACATTCTTGACGAATTGCTGAATCTCAAATCCAGGTGGTTTAGTGAATTGTGAAGTGCCGTTACCCCAGAGAAAATTATAGGACTATGAAGATGTTAACCAGCGAACATATTAGTAGGGGGTATAGGAAACTCACCACCGGACCAGGTATATTACGAAGAGGACTAAAGAAGAAGGGATATATGAACATGCGCCAAAAAGAGAATAAAGAAATATCAACCAGAAGAAAACGAATCGCTGATCTAGAGACTCGATCGACTGTCAAATATTGTGGAAAGGTATAAACCAAAACAGCAGCAAGTGCCGTGCAAGCTAGCCATTCTGTTTTACCCATAACTGCTATTCCCCTCGATCAAAAATATATGTATGTATGTAAGTATTGTAATGTAGTGTAGAAAGTAAGATAAGTTCACAACAATATACCAAAGGATATAGAATCTCTTATACCCAAACCCCAGATCGCTTGGCCATATAAAGCCGTACTCTGACTACTTTTAGAAACAATCTAATCCGGGGGAATGTTTCATTCAAACCTACAAATGAAGCCGAGCTTTCAGACTTTGCTCTGTTCTATCAATACAACTACTGCTCGTCTCGGAATCACATGCAGCTTTGACACAACAACACATTGACAACCCCAAAACTCTTTGGCTTTTGCCTGAAACACGAGTCAAGGTGACAAGGGGTATGTTTCTATGTTCCTCGAATTCCCTTGCGAGCCAGTTAAAATTCTTGCGATCATAATAGTAAGCCGTACAAGTGAATATATGATAGAAAATGGCGGGGTAAGACATATGAAGTCTTGGTTAACACTTAACAGGTTGAGTTTGGTCTTTGTGTGGCTGACTAATCCAATTAGAAGCATCTCATCCTTGACCCCCTTAGCAGGAACCGACAAATCACGGTCATGCCAATCATCTAACTACCTAGTATGATTCGAATTTAGGTTTGTAGGTATTTGGGAGCAATCTTCTATTATTATTATTTGTCAAGTAAAGAATGGAATCTCAAGATAAAGTCGAGTGTCCACATCATTGTGGCTTGTAAACTCAAAGATCCAGCCTGATAGAAACTTTCGTACCTATAGATGCCATCAATATGCTTAAAAAGTCAAACCTCGGCTCAAGTTTTTGACACGCGCCGACGATCATCACTTCTCTTCTTTCCATCCATCTCCCACCCGAATTATGACTGACTTGATATCGCTTGCTTGGTCACTTATCCTAAAACCTTCAGACCACCCTTGGTTTTGCTTCCTGCCTTTTGAACACCTGCTCCAGTTTTATCCTTATTGCCTTGTCCTCCATCATGTCTATTACCACCTTTACCCTTATTCTTATTATTCTTTCCATGCTTATTATCCTTTGGTGTAACAGCCTTGATCTCAGTAGTACTTCTTCTCAAAAGAACTGGATGACTACCAATGTATTTTCCTTGCATATCCCTAGCAGCTTGAAAGAAATCATCTCCATCACTGAAACTAACAAACCCATATCCTTTACTTTTCGTAGTACGTTTATCTCGAATGACTCGCGCCTTTTGCAAGGACGTCCAACGAGAAAATGCCTTGTGTAAAGATTCATCAGTGACCTCACCAGCAAGATTACCAACGAAAAGGCGGAAATGTGATGGATCCCATTCAAGAAGAGAAGAATCTGTCCATTGTGAGCCACCTCCTGTTCGAACAACAGTTTTTTGATTGGTTTTGGAATCTGATACAATTGCTGCAACACCTGTATCGTTATGCGCGGCATTCGTAATTGCTTGTGAAGTCATGCTTGGTCCACTCTCGGTTCTACCTAATGGTGTCGCATTCGCATTTGATGCCGACGAAGAACTTTCTCCAGTAGTTGGATGCTTTCGAACGGCCCCAGTGTAACCATTATTAGAACTAGAAGTTGTATTTGCATCTTTCCCAGCATATGCGCTTTGCCATTGCGCTATTTGTGCAGCCATCTCTGGATCTTCTTCGTATCCACCCATGCCACGTCCTGCAGATACCGTCGGTGGCGCAAAAGGATTTCGAATTTGTGGTGCGGCTCCATATGCAGCTTCTTGTTGTGGTGCAGCGGGATATGGGTTGTATGCTTGAGGTTGTGGATAAGCAGTAGGAGGTTGTTGATAGCCTTGATAGCTTGGTTGCGCCGGGGGAGCTACCGATCTGGGAGCAAAGCCAGTAAAACCGCCATATCCTCCAGATGCAGGAGGTCTCGAGACACCATTGTTAATATTGTTGAAGGCAGGTTTGAAACCTGTTTGTGGATTTGCGGATGGAGGTGGTCGTGCGGGTAGGGAAGGGTGCGGCGAGGGAGTAGATTTAAGACCTGGTGGTGGTGGATAGGACATGATGAATTGCTGTACGTATATATCTCTTGATGAGTGTTTAGACGTACCTTTGCGCTTTCAAACGCACTGGTTATACCAAAACCTTGAGAAAGAAAATCAAAATTTCTGGCAAGACTCTGGAGTGATTTACGCGATCGCTTTGGTTGAAGAATTTGGTATGTTCTTGAGTGACGTTGTGATGTGTCGTCTGTTACAATAGAGGTAGCTGTTGAGGAGGTTGTGATTTGATAATGTAATGCGATTGAATGTTGTCTTGTCCTCGATGCTGCTGATGCAGATTTGTCGCAATTCTAGAAGGATTTATCATGTGATCTAAGTTTAGTCATACTTCCATTTATTTAAGGTTGCCTGAAATAATAGGCTTCAATATATCCAAGTTTGATCCATCATCCATGGCCCATGGGATTGGAATCATTGGATGCTTCGGGCCGATCGGAAATTTTGATTTCCCGAGACCCGTCAGTTTTCAGGTAGCCCACTACTTACCTAGTAGTTTTAGTTTGGTGGGGGTTTTAAGTATCCATGATTACTTGGTGCTTTGGCTTGGCTCGATGTCATAACTTGTTTGGTGTGAGTGGGCGGAAGTTGAAGTAAGCTTGGAACGAGTCCGAACGAAAAAAAGGAAACATCTAGAAGTCTAGAATTTTAAGTGACAGAGGACCTGAGTTGAACAGATGAAGATGAGTGACTCGTAGTGTATGACTAGAAGTTTAGAACTTTTCACCGGACGTGGCGGCTACTTTTATTGTCGAATCTCGATACAGCTTCACCGAAGATACAAATAATACCTAATGAAGGAGAGGTAGAGGGAGAAGGAGGAGGAGGAGGGAGGAGGGACGAGTTGAGGTCGGACGAGTTAGTAAGGAGGGGCAATAATAGACAAAAAGACTCGGGAGTTACTATTAGTGAAGATCAAATAATAAGTCGGGTGTATGAATGTATGAACTGCAGGTGTACTACAGTCTACGAGTCCAGGTTGTATGAAGAAAAGAATCTATGGTATCAGTATCAGTCCTCACACTGTCTACTACTTGGGTAAACAAATTTCACCGCGATATACGATTTTACAGTATAATAGAAGCATCCATCCATAGAAGCATCTAATCATAAGTCTGTCTGTAAAAGCTGAAACGTCGCAAATATCACCATCGACCATCGACCATCAACCATCAACCATCAACCATCAACCATCAGCCAAAGAGCGAAACACCCACCCAAGTAGAAGGCTAGAAGCACGTGCGGTCCTCTTTTCTCAATGCAGCTTCACCGAAGACATCAAAAGGGACGAGTACCAATGGGTTACTAAGGAGGGGTAAATACATTTGACCAATCAATACCTTGCTGGTCACTTAGTCAGCCAATGAGGGGCTGATTCATATTTCCCTCTGTTTTCCCTTTAATCAACCCACGTAACCCACGTCCTTCAAATTCTTTCCATCCATCCATCCATCTATTCTTCTTCTACCCATCATCCTATCTTCATTCTACCTGCAACTACCTACTTAATCTACATTAACACTTATTAAAGATGGCTGCACCAACGTGAGCATCTACTACAAATCCTCATCTCATGTAATGTACGCTGACAATGAAAACAGAGGAGATTTCGGCCTCATCGGTCTGGCTGTTATGGGTCAAAACATTATCCTTAACGCCGCTGATCATGGTTTCAACGTTATTGCTTTCAACCGTACCACCTCAAAGGTTGACCATTTCCTCGCAAATGAGGCTAAGGGTATGATAGATAACATCCCATCATTACTTATGGCAGATTCTAACTCTGGTGATGATTGACAGGAAAATCTATTGAGGGTGCACACTCAATCGAAGAGTTCTGCGCAAAGTTGAAGAAACCCCGTCGTATTATGCTTTTGGTCATGGCTGGTAAGCCAGTCGATGACTTCATCGAGACAATCCTCCCACACATTGAGGAAGGTGATATCATCATTGATGGTGGTAACTCACATTTCCCCGATACCAACCGTAGAACAAAATACTTGGCCAGCAAGGGTATCCGTTTCGTTGGTAGCGGTGTTTCCGGTGGTGAAGAGGGTGCCAGATATGGCCCATCTTTGATGCCCGGTGGAAATGAGGAGGCATGGCCATACATTAAGGATGTTTTCCAAAGCATTGCTGCCAAATCTGATGGTGAGGCATGCTGTGAGTGGGTTGGTGATGAGGGTGCTGGTCACTACGTCAAGATGGTCCACAACGGTATTGAGTACGGTGACATGCAACTCATTTGCGAAGTATGCAATTCGAATTGTCCTCTTGGGAGTCCTCAACTAACTTCTATAGGCTTATGATATCATGAAGCGTGGTCTTGGTATGCCAGACAAGGAGATTGGTGATGTTTTCGCCGAGTGGAACAAGGGCGTTCTCGATTCATTCTTGGTCGAAATTACCCGTGATATCATGTACTTCAACGATGATGATGGAACCCCACTTCTCGAGAAGATCATGGATTCCGCTGGACAAAAGGGTACCGGAAAGTGGACTGCTATCAACGCTCTCGACCTCGGAATGCCAGTTACTTTGATCGCCGAATCCGTCCTTTCTCGTTGTCTCTCATCCCTCAAGGCCGAGCGTACTCGTGCTTCCAAGGTCCTTTCTTACGTTGGACGATCAAACAAATTCGAGGGTGACAAGAAGCAATTCCTTGAAGATTTGGAGCAAGCTTTGTATGCATCAAAGATTATTTCATACGCACAAGGTTTCATGCTCATGCAAGAGGTGCGACTCGATCCTAGTTTGTTTATACATATTGATGCTAACAATGTTTTAGGCTGCTAAGGAATTCAAATGGAAGCTTAACAAGCCATCTATTGCTTTGATGTGGAGAGGTGGATGCATCATCAGATCCGTCTTCCTTAAGGATATCACAGCTGCTTACCGTGCTGATGATAACTTGGAGAACTTGTTGTTCAGTGATTTCTTCAACAAGGCTATCCACAAGGCTCAACCAGGATGGAGAGATGTTGTCTCCAAGGCTGCTCTCATGGGTATCCCAACCCCAGCTTTCAGCACCGCTTTGTCTTGGTTCGATGGTTACCGTACCAAGGATCTCCCAGCCAACCTTCTCCAAGCCCAAAGAGATTACTTTGGTGCTCACACCTTCAAGATCAAGCCAGAGTTCGCCTCTGAGAAATACCCAGAAGGAAAGGATATTCACGTCAACTGGACCGGACGTGGTGGAAATGTTTCCGCTTCCACTTACCAAGCATAAATTGGACATATTTTTTTATTGATGGGTATACTGCGATTTGTGCCTAAAATCGGCGACAGGGGAATGTATTTAGATTACGCATGCAATGAATGAAACGAAATGAATGGTATATGATTGATCTTTATGTGATGTTGCGTTATGGTGTATGGTCGGGATTGAAATTGTGAAGTTTGATATATGCTCATTATAATGTCAGAGTAGTAGGGTTGAAGGTAAAGTTTACATTCGCCACGAATATATTGAAGAGGGGATCACGCAATGAAGTTATACACATTTAAACTTCTTAAGTCGCGTCTCTGCTATAGTAAGTAGTAGTTAAAGGCAGTGCCAAGTGGAACTGCGGAACCTTAATACCTATCTATTTACCTACTCGTCTACTTCACAATCTTATGTCTACTCGAGTCAAGGGGTGCGTGGGTTGAAAACTTGGAGATGAGTTGGATTATATAAATAGTAGAGGGTGAGGCATGAATTGACAAGTATATAAAGGTACTCGACGCTGCATTCAAATAGTTTGATGTCGAAGAGAAGGTGCTAATAGCTGGTTCTATGGTTGGTTATATTCACTCCGATGCAATGTAAAATTGTAAATATCTACGCCATATAACAATATATGCCAAGCGATTTACGAGGGGTGGTGAGATTGAATGGAGGCTAGGCCGGTATGGTAGAGACGGTATGTATGTATGTATGTGGAAGCTCAATTACGCGGATGAGCTTGGATGTTGCAAAGGAGATGCTAGGTAAAGGATATACATACAGAGATGCGGGGGGTTTGCATAGTATAGATGAGGTTCGAGATTGGGGGGGGGGATATTAAGTGTAGAAGAGGGACTTTTACATCAATGGAGGTCTCGAGATGTGGGCAAACTGCGTACTGTTGCAGATGAGATGAAATGAGCGGATATGGGGGAGCCATGTAAGAGCGGAACAGATGCTCGGAAAGTATGCGATTTTCGATTAGGTGACAGAAGCGCCGGTAGGTAGGTTCTTGCTGTTGATATCCATAGGGTTTGATGAGGGAGGGTTTCGCGTAACTTTTGGCTGGTGGATGTTAACTGAGGTAGTGGGATAGATGGTTGATTTCTTCGAGAGCTGTTTGTGGGATGATGTGGATGTGGATTTGGATGTGGATGTTGATGTTGGTTTTGGCTTTTACCGAAAGAAAGAAAGAAGAAGATGTCGTTCATTCTTGCCAGATGGATGTTTGCGGTTACAATCACGGATTGTTGAAACAATATGGAGATATAATTAGTTACTTAAAATTTTGATAGACTTAGTATGAGTTTTGTATGAATTTTGTAAGTGTAGATTTATTATATGGAGGCGATTCAATATTCGTTTGTCTACCTACCCTCCACTCTCACTCTCACTCTCACTCTCAATTCACTTCACCTTTATGAAATCTAGATGAATAAGGTTTTAGCTCGCCAACCTCGCAAGACACAAAATTTCAATAACAGGATCAATTGCTACCTTTACTAGGTAGTAATCCATCTTACTTTCAAAAGTTACAAACAAAAACTTCTTATCAAACTCAAACTCAATCTTAACCTCAACTCAAGCTCAAGCTCAAGTTCAACTCAACCCAGCCTCAACTCAACCTCAACTCAACCTCAATCAAGTATGGAAGAATACAAATCCGTTTTCAACGAATTTTTTGATCTGATGAAGAGAGATGATATGGAAATCACTATTCACCACTTTAACAATGTGGTCATGCAACAATCCCATGAAATTTCTCACTCCGACTATGCCAACTCTCACAAGCAATTGAAGCGTTACCTATTAGAGAAATGGACATGGCTCGATCTTTGTAAGCTATTCGATTCAATCAACCTTCAATGTCCAGCTTATATTGATGAAATTTTAGTCAAAGATCATCTAAGAGATCATCCATTTCCTGGAATTAAGCCTGAACCTATTGCAGATGCTTTCAAACCAGACGCACAGCGAACAGCAAGCGGAAGCTCCAGATTTACTGGCCACGACAAAGATGTATCAACAAATTCACCTGCTGCTGTCAAAAAGAGGAAAAGTAATGACATCAGTGCCGATCATGATTCTGCAGACAGGAGTAATTTACCTACGGGTGATTCTGCTGTCATAGAACAGGTGAATACAGCTCAGGTCATTAAAGCCGCCCCACCACGCCCTGATACATCTACCAATGCTTCAGATTCTACTAAAAAGGTTGGTATCTTGGAGATCAATGATAAAGTCAAGTGCAAGGGCAAGGGTGACAAATCAAAGCAGGCTGGCAGTCAAACATCATCGGTATCAGGAAGTGACCATACTCATCAGAACCCGTGCAAAGCTTCTGCTCCTCCAGGTCTGGCCGCTACTACCGCTCGCGAAAGTAAAGTATCTGCATCTTCCATGGCAGGCATCGTCTCACTGGACCTGGAGTATCAACGCCTGGCAGAAAAATCTCGGGTTGACACTGCCGAGATGCAAAGACTTCAAGCGAAATCTGCAGCAGACGACAAAGAACTTCAAGAGCTTCGGGAAGAATTGGAAGAGCTCGAACGCATGCGAGAAGAGTTCGGCAGGTTCAGGGAAAAGTCTATTCAGAAAGATGGTAGCATAAGCGCGGCGAGAATCCTTGTGAAAGATATTATAGACTCTGTCTCAGAGTTGATGGCAAAGCACGAAGATTATTCCGGAGAGATCAAAAATCTTTGGCGAGATTTGAACGAAGCGACGCGTGATTTGAGGTTGAGCAAAGGGACAGTTGAAATGTTGGAAGCCGAGAATCGTACATTCCAGATCGAGTTAGACAGGCTTCGACCTGTGTACGCAGATCTTGAAGCTCTACAACACAAACACACCAAGCTTCACGATTTGCGTGGTAAAGAATTGGAAGAATGCATGGCACTTACCAAACAGGTGACGTCTCTGAGCGATATCAATTCTACAATGCGAACTGAGCTACTCGAGGCAAACAAGAAGTTACAGCAAGCTAGTCAAGTGGATTATGCTAGCTCGAAGAAGCGGAAGATATCTGAAGCAAATGAAAAATAGTTGGGAGATGACAACATTACATATGCCTCATTTCTACAACACAACACGTCATTAATACTAGCAATGAAAATGCTATACCGGAAAACGATTTCCGGTGAGGAGAATCCGATCTGGAGATGTCTTTTCCAAATCTGCAATTCGGAACGGCTCGATTACGTCATGGACGAACATACCTACTGCATGACGTGCAAAAACTAGTCATTGGAATTTTGCGTATAAATCGTACAGGTTATAGTTCATTATAGCTTTCAGAATATGAGGAAATGCATATACTGTCCAGCTTTTGAATTGATATCATCCATCAAGGGTCGTTCTATTCCATTAGTGAAGCAGCAATGATTCTAATCACATACGCAGTCGACTTTCTCTTCCTCTGTAATCTTTCCTCAAAGCTTAGTGGTTTTTGATTTCGGTTGTAGCCCCTTTCCACAAGTTCTATAGTCTCTGTTTACCTTGAGATTAGCTCGGTTTATTCCCTATTTAACAATAACATTCTGAAGAGCTTAGAATCAACTATTGTAGATGCTGGTTTTGCATATACGATGAATTCCAGTCTGGCGTTATGGGAGGGAAGAAAATGCTGCATCTTGTTAGTAATTCCAAGATGATATTTCAAATTGTTTGACTGCGAGGACTAGAATAGTAGAATTGTCTCGGAAAATAAACATGTTGTCCTGCATACAACTGTTGGAACTGTGGGGGTGGCTTGGCCTAGTGGGGCGCAACACACCTGCAATCCACACGTGAAGACCAGCAAGGCAGCACTTTCGCATTCGATATTTAGGTATCCATCTATCTTCAACACTATATATGCCTCCCCTTCGTCTTCCATCCAACTTCTCCATGAAAAATCCCACAAGACTACTACAAAAATCTATAAAAATGGCCGCCCAACAAACTAAAATCCCGACTCGCATCATGATCATCTCCGACACCCACAGTTTCCAATTTGACAATTCTGATATTCCTTTCTCACTCTCCAAGATCCCATCAGATATAGACGTTCTCCTCCACTGCGGTGATCTCACGAGGGTGGGCGGGCTCCCCGAATACCGCGGCGCCTTACAAATGCTCCAAGCCATCCCCGCCAAATTAAAGCTCGTGATCGCGGGGAACCACGACCGAACGCTTGACAAAGCATGGGTTTTACGGAATCTGGGCCGCGAACATACGGACGAGGAAAAGGAGGAAGGTTTGAGAGAATGCGCCGAGGGAAATGCGATTATGAGGGGGGAACTGGCCGTGGAAGCTGGGGTTACTTATTTGGAAGAGGGGGTTCATGATTGTGTTTTGCAGAATGGAGCGGCGTTGCGCGTGTATGCGAGTCCGTATACCCCCGAGTTTTGTGGGTTTGGGTGGGCGTATGGAAGGGATGAGGATCGCTTTAATGGTGCGGAGGAACGTGGGGTGGGGATGAAAGGGGTGGATGGGGCGGTGCGGGTACCGAGTTTTGGAGAGGCGGACGATGGGAGGAATGTTGATATTGTCATGACTCATGGGCCTCCCAAAAACGTCCTCGATAAAGTCGCGGGACACGGTGGACGTGTTGGGTGCTATAGTTTACTCAAGGCGCTGGGAAGAGCACGACCGGCGTTGTTTTGCTGCGGGCATATTCATGAGGGTCATGGTGCGGAAGTGGCGAGGTGGGGAGGACAAGGGATCGCAGAGTCGAGGAAGGTTGAATGTCGTTGGCCGGAGCTGAATAGTGAGAGTATCGACGAGGGCAAGGAGACCCTTATGGTGAACGCAAGTATAATGGATTTGAGATACAGAGCACTTCAGAAGCCTTGGTATATTGAACTTGGTCTACCCAAGGCAACGAGTTGACTTTGAGCAGCTCCTGGAATGAATATCTGAAAGGGAATGCGATACTGTGGGGCGATTTTCGCGGGCGGGCAACTATAAAGGCTTAAAGGAGATATTGTTGGGGGGTGGAACACGAGGCTATTTTGGGAACTCATGGATTCCACGAATATTGCTTGTGAAATTATGATATGTTGTGATGCGTCTTACAAATAACAAAAACATGCATGTGAATTACGCAGAGCTAATTATGGATCAATAAGCATGACTTTTCGCTTTTATATCTGTGACCAACTGGGAGTGTAGAAGGTTTGTGAATGATTCGAGTCTTTGAATATTCTATACAAATCAAGACTTCATGGGTTCCCTTTAATATGTCATGTCTGTATTAAGGTTTTAGGTACTCGGCATGGACCCAGCCGCTTTCATAGTGTCGTTGGTTTACAAGAAGCTGTAGTTTTGGGCTATGCAAATTGCCCAGAGACGTTCTGAAACCCTCTGCTGACCTACTCTCCATCACAAAGTGCACGCACTCAAAGCCTGCCGACCCAACACTCCTGCACAAACGCCCCAGAGTATCATCACCCACTCAACACCCCTTTGCCGATCTTCTGCGCAAGCGCGCCGGGTACTTGCCCTTGGGCGGCAAAACCCCCAGAGCGAAATAACCCAAGTCCGGCTCTGGAGTTTTGTTCCCCAGCAATTCGATATCGAATTTCGATAGAAACATGGCCATGCCTCCAATGGCTTCCTGCTTTGCGTAAAAGCGACCAGGGCATATCTTCTGGCCACCTCCATAGGGTATCCACGAGCCATTGACCGAATCCGTGGCGAGTTTCGGTTCGGTGAGTTTTTCGGATGGAGGCTTGCTCGGATCGGGTTTTCTCGGACCGCTATGTGGATCGTTGGGGTAAATAATAAAGCGTTCAGGCCAGAAACTTTCGACATCGTGTTCGCCGTTTGCGCCTTCGTTCCAGACGGATTTGTCGCGGCCTGCAAACCAGATGCTCATTAAAATCATGTCGTCCTTGGGGAATTTCCAAGGGCCCAATTTGAAGTTTGAGGAGATGGGAGAGCGTTGGATGGTGCTCGAGTTTCGCAATCGGAGTTCCTCGCAGTAGATGGATTGGAGCAGGAGGTTGGATAGAAGATCGGGCATGAGTTGTGCGATGTTTTCAGTTGCATGCAGCTTGGTTATCGAGGCGAGTTCAGCATGGACTTGGGAAAGAAGATCGGGCCGACAGATAATGTCTAGTATGCACCAAGCTACGGTTGGAACGATGTTGGAGTTTGCGCTGTAGTGTGTTAGTTTTCAGATATCATGTGCCACAGTATTGATCACATTACCCCCAAATCAAGCCCAGATCATTCGAAGCACGAGCTTCCTCACCAAAACCAACAATCTTTGAAAGTTCACGAGCTCTATCCCTGAGAAACCTTGTGCCGTAGTATGGTTCCCAGGACTTTCTCTCAAGCTCCTCATCATTGCGATCGATGTGCGCTTCTGCAGACCGGTGCCATTCCATAACGGATTTTATCAATTTATCCCTAATCCTGTAGGCACCTGGAATAAGAAATCTTGGGAGACCTCTTAACGGGCCCCCAATTTGAGAATCGAAGTTCCAAAAATCTTCGGTAAGCGTGGGGATGATTTCGAATATATGAGATCCACAGAGTGCAAGGGTTGAAGCATTGAATATGGAGTTTTGTATCAAGGAGTATAAATCCGGTACCTCCAACCATTCATTGCTTCCCACATCAAGCTTATCCAGTTCCGTATTGAGATTTTCCAGGAATCGAGTTGCAAGTTCTGCTAACCTTGGACCGGTGAGATTATCATGCAATTGTCGATGTGTGATATGGTGATAACGTTGGTCTGCGGGCAAGGAAATACTACCTGGTAAGGGCTGCGCCGATGTTCCAGTATTGTCATTTATGGATATACGAGCGGCTTCAGGAGGCGCGCCGAAGACTCGTTCAATTATAATCGTCGTGGCAGGAACCGTGGTAAGTTCTCGAGAACTGCGGAACATTCGGAGGACATATTCTGGTCCAGAAACAAAGAAGTAGCTCTGTGTACCGACACGAATTCGAACAGGGACATAGGGACCGAATCGATTTCTGGTTACAAATTGTGAACAAAACCAAATCGACCTAGATGGGATTGTCATATACTTACATGAGATATGCGAGGTACTGACGAGTGTTAAACCCAAAAGAAAAGAGGTTACCGAATAGAAAGTCCGCAGAAGGGTCGATAGCAGGTGATTTATCCCCACTTTTGCTACGCACAGAAATGACAGATACAATAGTAGTAAGAAGGTAAGAGATTAAGAAAGGGGAAAGAAAAATGCCCAATGCCGTGGCTCTCCAATCCCATGAAAAGAAGATGTTGTCCAGCATTTTGATATGGAGCTACACCTCGCGAAGAGAAAGGATTTGATGGTAGATAGATACTTACCCAAAAACGAAAACTTACAATGTCAACAAAGGATGTTTTCACCACTGGGTTCAACACAATTGAATTGATCTGAGCACATGAAAACCTTTTTGGGTCCTTTTTCAAGAGCTCGGATATGCATGGTAAGCCATCCGGAAATTTTATCATCAGGAATAGGATATTGGTATTGGTGAAATCCGACCCCCTTGCATCCGTGGTACCATGAATAGCCAATCTCAACCCGACGTTCTGCACATTGAGTAGATCACCCATGTAGTAAACTTTCTACCAGGGGCTCAAGCATCGTGGCTTTCATAAATTTTATTGTTCGTCACACCGGAGACAGCAAGAGCTATTCGTTAACTACAACCTGAGGAAGCCAACTTGAACTTGATGAACGGCGAGAGAGAGAGCGAGAGAGAGACCGGCGCGGGAAAGTAGAAGGGAGGAAGCTGACTATGATTACATAATCATATTAATATCACCCTTCACCGTTCCTTTCCACCTTTGCCACGATATCAAAAAACACATCCATGGATCTCGGAAGGAAAACAAATGTCCAATTGGAAGATATGCAAAACCTTTCAAGCCAGCCAACTATAACTTGACCAGTGTCATCCAAAAGTCATATATGACCAAATCATTACCATCATAGCATTTACTAGGGGTCATGAATATGCTGTCAATTCAATATCTTCTCAGCGCTCAGCCCAACAAGAGTTCGTTGGGCTGGATCAGAGTATCCGACGTTAGTGTATGAAATATATAATGTATATGATTCTCCTTCGGTGCTACCAGATAATTTAGTTCGAAATGAAATTAAGGCTACTTAAGAGATGCAGAAATGAGTGTTTTGCAAAGAATATAGATCGTCAAATGTGATGTAGGGAGTCATGGGCACCAAGAGCAAGGGGAAGATTATATGTACAGAAGTTCAAACAATGTATTTGTCTCTTGAGAACAAATAGCTAAGGGTATAACTTCTTACTAAGACTGTTTGCAGCATCTTTGACGCTGGGTTATCTTCGTGATAAAGACGTTTCGAAATTCCATTCTTTGTTTGCTTGCTAGATCATATTCTTCCCGAAATTCCTTTCAATTCCTCTGTCCATACGTCCCCAAAGTAGCTCTCCCGCGGTCTCAAATTTCTCAGAATCTGTTTGCGTGAACATCTTCATATTTGTACCAACAAAGCTTCTGTTTAAAGCTTCACAGAGCCGGCAACATGGTTTGCGATACTCCCAACTTCACACCCCATTACTACAATCTTGATCTTCCAATTAATGCAACCACAAGAGAAATCAAGAAGGCATATCGTCGTCTCTTCAAGAAACTCCATCCAGACAAAAACTTAGACCCTACTCAACAGATCAATGGCGCGGAAGCCATTTATCTTATTGTTGAGGCTTACGCGACACTGCTCAACAAAGACAAACGCGATGAATACCGGTATGATGGGAACACGCTCGATTATAAATGGGAACTAGAATACTGGGATGAGAAATGGAAAAATAGACACTCTGCTACTACAGATACTGGTCTCAAACCATGGTTTTGGCATTATGAACCCATCCCAGCTGATGGAATGTGTCGCGCTTATGAAGAGGGAGATCCTGAGTACAAATTCTTTTGTACTGCAACCTGGGTAAATCTTGCCCATTTGTTCATTGACAATGGACTACCTGAAAGAATAAGTGACAACATATGGCGTCGCGCTGAAACTTGGAGAGATGGAGGCGTGAACGAAACGCATCCTAGGTTTGAGTGGTTGGACTTTCAACGAGGTTGCGAAAACATCAAGGTCAGATTCTGGATAAGAGATGATTACGTTCCATGGTCAGAAATTCCGTCCGACACCGATTGGCCTACTTTGGGATACTCGTGTGATATATTTTGCCCCGATATTTTGATTGTACCTTTCGTCATTTTCCTGATCCTTTTCTCTCTCTTCATTTTTGCGTGCTTTAGGATATTCGAGAAGCTAGCAAGGCCACCACGACCCGCCTTCTGGCCACCATCCGCAATATCTACTCCTACTGCGACAGATCCACTCATAGATGATGTTATAAATGAATCACGACGAGGATCTCATGCTAGTGTATCGCAGCGACGACGCTCCCCAACGCAATCCGAAGAGGATTATCACGGAGATGAAGAAATCGCAGCGCAGTTCCCGTCGGAAAAATCGGCATCAACGCAGTACTATAGCGCAGTAGCAACACAAGGTGAATCTCCCACTCTTTCGAAAAAAGTGTCCCCACAAGGTCCATCTCCAGATCCCTCGAACAAATCATCACCAACACAGTATTTCAACTCTAGAAAAGAGCGCCCACGATCCCCAGTAAACCCATCCCAACTACTTTCCCTATCATCCTCAGAAAAACACTGGTACTATTCCGACAAAGGTCCCGCACAAGATCTACCGCTGCGAGAACGAAGGAGACCCTCTGTCATTCCCGAACCCATCCGTCCACGCTTCGTTCACTACGAGGATGAGAATTACGCCGACGATGAAAGGACCCCACGAATCTGCATAGCGTTGACGGCAACCGGGAAACCCTGTCAAAGAAGAGTATCAACGACGACTCCGCTTTCCGGTTCCACGGTCTCTGGACTCGTCTCGCCGCTGTGCTTTCAGCATCGACATATTAGGAAATGGATTCGGGATAATAAGGGTGAGGAACGGTCTACAGCGGGCAGACCCTCTTCATCGGAGAAACTGGCAGAATTGGAAAAGAGACGATCGGTAGATAGACCGTCATCGTCGTCAAGTTCATGAAAGGCAATGGGTTGGAGCTAGATTGTATTTGGTGTGGTGGCATAGGACCATTGATCGTACAACTAGGAATTTCTTCCTGGTTGATGTATGTGGGATATGAGATTGTGTTGCGGAACCTGTACACTTTGGGGCGTAAATAGAGATCCATTATCACGAACATGTAATTTTTTATGGAGATATTTAGAAGGAAATTTCCGGGAAGATTTATTCTCTTGGTATATTCACCATTATTCACTATTATTCCCGTTAACTTTATCTCATCGTGTATGAATTTTAGAATCCTAATCATGCCATGGGATGATGTTTTATCATTGATTGTGCTTCGCTCCAACAGGGTGGTTTTACAGTCAATACTTTTTCATCTTTTTTTTGCTCATGCTCCATGACTTTACTAGATTCACCAGATTCCAAAGCTAGACCTATCAACCCAATGTTTCGATATCCAAAATTCCACTCGGTTTTGGAAGGCCAGGAATAAATTAGACACGTATAACTTAAATCTCAATAATATTCGTAAACCTTCACGAGTAAATCGCTAGTGAGCCTTCAAACACCTCATAACATAACCCATGGTATCTAGAGTAATAACCCCCTCTTTGAAACTTTCAAACCACAATCCCATCCTTCGAACCCCCCGCCATATACTCCACCCTCTCCTCCTGCACCCCGCCCTGTTTCGCACCCCCAAGCTCCCTCACATCCCTAACCCTCTCATCCAACAAACTCCCCCCGGGCCTCGTCCTCCACGGCCGCGGCCCCCCCTTTGCAAAAAGCAATTCAATCTCCTCCAGCGACTTACCCGCCGTTTCCGGGTACGTGAAGAACGCCTGCACGGCCGCCGCAAAACACAGCGCCCCAAAAATGATGAACAATTTCCAGCTGATATTTTGAAAGGCCGAAGGGATGAAGAGACCGATGGCGAAGTTGAAAAGCCAGTTCGCGATCGAGGCGAGCGCCATTCCCGTGGCGCGCGTTTCCAGCGACCACACTTCGGCCGCGTAGACCCAGGCGATGGGCGCGAGCGTCAGCGAGTAGAGGAGCACGAGGATGTAGCAGAAGGCTATCACGGTGTAGGCCGGAGAGCCCGAGACTTGGATGCGCACGCTGAGGTTCCCGTCGAGACCATCGGGAAGGTAGGTCCCGTAGCTGCCGAGGATCCCGCCGACGACGAACATGCATATACCCATTCCTAATGCGCCGTAGATCTAGAGTCTTTGGGTTAGCTTTTATTCCATATCCAAGTTGATTGAGTAGATGCCTTGGGATATATGAATTTCGCTCTAATTGTCTGAAATAGCTGTGGGCAATCATGTTCTGAAAAAAACTTACGAGTAATGGTCTCCGACCAGTTTTGTCAATAAAGAAAAAGGTTGCTGCTGTGCCAATGATGAAAATTGCGTATTGGATCCCGGAAGACACAAGTCCAATATTACCCGTCAAACTTGCCATTTCGAAGATATAAACCACGTAATAAGTCATCACATTTGCACCACTCAATTGTTGCCAAGCTTGCACGGATGTACCAGCCAAAGTACGTTTCCACATGCCATTTTTGAAGAATCGTCTCCAACCCTTTTGACCCTCTCTTTCTGCCGCAAGAATCGTGGTGATTTCCTCCCATTCGGCAATCACTAATGGATCGTTGGTATTTCCTCCCGCTTGGATATCGGCAAGAATAGCAATGGCTTCCTTTTCGCGTCCAACTTTGGCGAGCCAGCGAGGTGATCGAGGAAGGAATGGGATACCCATCATGAGGATAATGCAGGGGATGAATTGCATCGCCCATGCGGTACGAAATGAGGCTGTTGGCGAAGCTTTGATAAAGCTGCATCCGTATCCAACGAAATACATAATAAAGATACCCCATTCGATGGACCACTGTTGAATGACGATGATTGATCCTCTGCTTTCTTTTTTGGCGATCTCGGCGAGGTATACGGGTGCTTGCGAGGAGGTAATTCCTACGCAAATACCGTTGATGAAACGACCAGCAACCAACATGCCAATTCCATTACAGGAAGTTTGAAGAGCTGTACCGAGTAACCACCAGATACAAGCAAAGAATAAAGAGTCTCGGCGACCATATTTATTGGATACTGGACCGGCCATGATGGCACCAATCACTGAACCACCAGCTAGAGCCGATCCAATTCCTCCTTGGACGACACCCTGGGGATTATTGAAGTAATCTATGTATTGGCTGGTACCGATAATGGCTGACATAGATGAAATATCGAAACCAAACCTGGAAGATTTTGTTAAATTCATTATCTGTACTACGGTTGTGCATCATGGACTGGGGATTGGGAATCTTGAGTACTTACAGCATACCACCAACCGTGGCGATAGAAGCCAAAAAATAAACATTGTGAATCTTTGGAAAGTGCGCCATCTTGACGAGAATGTAGTAAAGACCTAGGAGATCTCTCTTCCCTAGAGAAAGAAGAGGAGAAACGATATCAATGTCGCGATCTGCTTACCTTTATACAACAGAATTGAGTGACTTCGTGCTCAAGTACCATTGTACTCCACACGCTTTCTCCAATACAGTGGCAATACTCCATACTGGAAACCATCGTGCGGAGAAGTTCCCCAAATAATAATTTTCATGTCTCATTGGTGCGCATATATTTTCCCACCTATTTCAGTCCATATAGATTTGAGATCGTCGAAAGCGGCTACTCTAGTAGTGTTGTGCTATGTTTCGTAAAGTGAAAATTATCGCCCGTGCTGTCATATAGGAACCATCTAGCGAGCAACGCGGTAAGCTTCGGAAACATCAGATAACTTCATACCCCTGAATCAATCCATTAACCAGCATAAATTAAGTTCATATGCAAATTTCCTTGATTTTTTGATTGCTGTGGGGGGTACTAAGGGCAATGGGGCAATGCTCCAAATTTGGTCCGGCAGTGTTGATCTTGCTTTGGGGTCTCCAGAAGAGTTCAGATCCGACCGGCCCATTATATGTGGGTACTTAATTCGTAAATATCACGGTAATAATAAGCGGCGCCACCAACACTGGTATTCCCAAGGTTAAGAATTTGGCTAGATGTACTTCGTAGACTGAATATTTCTATGTTGAGATCAGTGTATGTTGTAGACAGTAGATTGTTTGTGCCCAGGAGTATTCCCAGGGAAGGTTGCGTTGACATGCCTGTTATTGAATCTTGCAGATTAAGAGGCCGATAGATCTATATGACGTAGGTGACATGAGTCCCGGAGGCACAATGGTGGGTCTCTAACGGTGAGATTTCCAATTACATCTTCGTTGCAATGTTATGTCGAAATCATTGATGACTATTCTAATTCAAAATAGCAGATGTCTATGGGGAAAACAGAAAAGTAAACATCGAAATATTCTAATCATTCTAAACGTCTGTAATGCAACTACTAGCTGCGGCATCTACTTCGGCCCGAATCTCAATTGTGCCCACTAGAACGAATTCTAGTTTACAAGGGCAGTGATGTGCCCGTCCTTCTCGGAAAGGTGGATACTATTCGATCCCGTCTCCTCTCTAAGTCGTCACAAAAGTGAGGGCCCTTCTCACTCTAAATCTATTGCGAATCTCTTTCTCAATGACGCGCCATAGTAATAGAAAAGTATAGGACTTGGGGCTATTGCAACGCTCAAGAATGCAAAAATACTTAACCCCCACCCAACTCCAATATTGTCCAAAATACTAGGAGTGATTAGAGGAACAATACCACCAAAAATACTTCTGAAAAACGCACCAGCGGCAATGGCACTTGCCGCATATTTCTCGAAACTATCGATGTAATAATTTTGTACAGTATTAAATATAGCGACCTGTCCGATACCATAGAAAAATGTGGCGACTAGTGTTACAGCCCAGTGTACGTGGTATTCGACCATCCAGGCGAATGAGAACAACGTTATGGGGATAAGCACTGCGCCAACATTTGCGAGAGGTAGACGAAACTCTGGTTTTGCTTCCCCCTTATTTTTGCGTGTAAGGTGATTGCGGATAGTATCGATTCTAGGAACCAAAAATTTTACTGCCGAAAGAAAACCAAGTCCTGGAGCAAGATACACTAGTCCTACTTGAATAGTGCTAAACCCATAGCCATCGCCGTATATCCGTGAGAACTGGGTATAAAGACTATAGGTTGTGGCGAATATAAGAGCTTGATATGTGGACATAATCAAAACAATAGGTTGGGTAAACAGTATTTTGAGAGGTCGGTGAACTGCTTGTATGGCCTTTGATGAAAATGGCCTCGAATCTTCTCCTTCGAAATAATACTCGACTTCTGAGCTTGCCTCGAGTTCTTTCTTCCGATAGGTGAGGAGAATAGGGACATAAGTTTCTTGAAGGAGAAAGTAAACGCCGGCGAAAACGACCCCACAAATCATTAGCAAAATCCAGAATAGCCATGGCCACTCAAGATTTTGTAAAATGATACCGCCAAGTAGAGGTCCAATGGTTGGCCCCAGGAGAGGCCCAAGGAGATACCATCCAAAGACACCGGCTCTTTCACTTGGCAAATACATGTCTGAGATTGTTCCACCGCCATTGGCAATTGAGACACCTGTACAAAGTTAACCAACATTGAAATCCAGAGCAGACAAGGGGTTGATACTCCCAAAGAATCCGGCAATGGAACGAAATGTGATGAGTGTAGCAATATTTGGACTGAGTGCCGTTGGGATTTGGAGCAGGGTAAAAATGCCGAAGCAGACCAAATACACGGGTTTTCGACCAAACGTTTCAGACAGAGGGGCGAGCAGAAGTCTATCATTATTATTTTCGCATCAGTATAATATCTATCATAAAGTTGTGGCGAATATACTCACGGCCCAATTCCAAGCATTATTACGAAGCCGGTTTGACATGCAATGACAGCCTGCGCCGTCGTGTCCAACGCTTCCGCGATTTGATTGATTCCTGGTGCAAACATACTACTTGCAAGCGGCGATAGGACTATATATATTGTCAAGATTATATCTAGCCTCGAGACTCTTGAAACACGTACTGGCCATAGTAGCAATGACAGCGATGTTGCCCAGTTTCTTCCATTTGGACCAATTTCTAGGGTTATCATCATCGTCGTCGGAGAATTCGAGTAACTTGGCACAAATCAGTCGACAGAGCTGTGTATATGGGAAGTATACTAACTTGTTTACTATCAGCAGCCTCTTCGTGTTGAATGAGTGGCGATCTTTCGTGTGTGATGCGGGGCATATTCCTTGGATGCATATTGAAGTGTTGAAGTATATCCTTTTGGAATGAAGAAGCAAAGGAAACCTTTAAACGTAAATATCAAACAATAATGAATATTTAATATCAATGAAAGAATAGTGAAAACATGTTGAGACCTCTTGACGTTGAGATCAATGACGAGGAGGCACTAGTAGTTCCAAGAATTCAAGAAAAGGTAAACCTAAGAAGTTTAAATAGTCTGCTAGGTAGGGGATACATGTACATTGGGTAGTTCATCAACAAGTTCTCTTCAATTGTATTCGTCTTGATACTCCTCTGCCTCCATTACATTTTTGAGTTGATTTGGAGGGGATGTTGTCTGATTCTTTAATTTTCGTAATCTGTTTGTATTTTTGTACATGCAGTATGTATAGGTAGGTAATAGGTAGATTAATCAACAACGAAGAAAATAATCTAGTAGGTAATATCAATTAAAAAAAATATATAAAAAAATTATTTATAATTTTTATAAAATTACAAAAATTAAATATTTAAAATTTTAATTATTTTATAATATAAATATAATATTATTATCAAGTTTTTAAAAATTTCTAATCTTAGTAATATAATTAAATCAAAAGATAAATGTACTGTTTATTGTAAAAAAAAGGGCGCCCCCGATTATCCACATCACGTGATTACATGAATATTTCGACGCGCCCGATAATCTTGTCGCGTCTGTCTTTCTTTGTTTCCATTCGCTTCTGCTGCAATCACGACTCTTTGCGACTTGAACTTTAAGATTTACGACTTTATGAGTTGAGGATAATTACTATCACAATCTCTCACATCCTCCTTTGCCACCAGTCCTGAGAATGGACTTGCGAAGAAACGATTTATGTGGTTGATGAAAGTTTGCGATCCCTTCCGCCAAAATGGGTAGTCGCCTGGATAAGAACTCCGAATCTGTTCGAAAGCGCATTGAATCACATACTTTCCAAAGCGAAGGTGGCGAAGAATATGAAGGATCAAAGTATGGAGGTTTCTCTGATTATTTTCGTCGCAAGAAGATTAAGTTGCAAAATCTTGATGCAGAAGTTCGTTCGACATCAACTGGAAACCCAAATATATTTCGTGGCATCGTAGCACATGTAAACGGATATACGCAACCTTCCCTGAATGATCTACATCATTTGATAGTAAGTCATGGAGGTGGTTTCATGCAATACTTGGATGGAAAAACTACTGTTACTCATATCATCGCATCAACTCTCACTCCCAAAAAGGCCATCGAATTTAAACGATATAGAATCGTGAAACCGGCTTGGATAGTGGATAGTGTGAAGGCTGGAAAATGTCTTCCTTGGGATTCTTATCGCGTTTTGGATGAAGGCATTGGTCAACGATTATTAGGGTTTACTGGTGGTAAAGTTGTTAGTCAAGCGAACACACCACAGAGAGGATATCACGATCAAACAAATGCAAGTTGGTATACCAGTCAGGTTAAAAGTGTCGCCGAAGATATTGATGATGATGATGGACCTCAATTTCCGAGTTCACAGGTTCAAAATATTATGTCCCATAGTACAGGTGCATTCGCGCCAACACCTTCTGACCACCCATCACAAAGCATTGAGGAAGTCGATCAGATACCGACTGGCGACCCTATAAGCTCAGCTGGAAGCTTTGAAGTTACATCTTCCTTGGAAGAAGCTCTGAAACAAGCCGCTGATGTTACTACTCCTGCTCGCAAAGCAGCCTTAAAGTCTATCAACACAGCGAAGGATAATTTTCTTATGAAGAAACCTCCCTCGGCTACCCCTGCTCTTCAAGTCTCTTCAAGCCCAACTGAAGTCACCCCTACTAAGCCAAAATCTCTTCCCGGCATCAGAATGAGATCTCACGAAGATGAAACGCCAGGTCCAGCCGAACTCGCACCCATTGAACGGCAGTTATTTCCTAACACCAAGAAAAGATCACATGATGAGGAAATACAAAACTCTCCTAAGAAGGCAAAGATTATGACGGCAGAGGAACACAACGCCATGTTACTAGCAGACCCTCATATGCGAAAATCTACTACCGCGAATCCAGACTTTATCAGACAATACTATTCCGAGTCTCGACTACATCACTTATCTACGTGGAAAGCAGATCTCAAATCAAAGTTTCAACAAATGGCCTCGGAAAAGTCAGCTTCTCAGAAACAATCAACAAAACAAAAACCTGGCTCACGAAGATACGTCATGCATGTAGATTTCGATAGTTTCTTTTGTGCAGTATCTCTCAAGAGTGCACCGGAATATGTTGATAAACCTGCAGTCGTAGCTCATGGTAATGGAACAGGATCGGAAATTGCTAGTTGTAACTATCCGGCTCGTGAATTTGGTGTTAAGAATGGGATGTGGATGAAGAACGCGATAAAGCTGTGTCCTGATATCAAAGTTTTGCCTTATGACTTTCCAGCTTACGAGGAAGCTAGTAAGACATTTTATGAAGCCATTCTGGATGTTGGCGGTATCGTGCAAAGTGTCAGTGTCGACGAAGCGCTCATTGATATTACCTCTTTGTGCTTAGCGGCTGGTGGCACCGATGGAGTTGGAATTCGAGAAGGTAGCATTAGGAAAGAACAAGAAAAAGCCGATGAAATTGGAAATGGACTTCGAAAGGTTATCAAAGACAAGACCGGCTGTCATGTATCTGTTGGGATTGGTGGAAACATCTTAGTCGCGAAAGTTGCCCTTCGAAAAGCCAAACCGGCTGGTCAGCATCAGATTAAGCCAGAAGAGGTTTTGGATTTTATTGGTGAACTCGGTGTACAAAATCTTCCCGGTGTCGCTTACAGTATTGGTGGAAAACTTGAAGAAATTGGGGTGAAATTTGTGAAAGACGTCAGACAATTATCCAAAGATCGCCTAATCACTGTCTTAGGTCCCAAGACTGGAGAAAAGATATGGGACTATTCTAGGGGCATCGACAAATCAGAAGTTGGAGAGCAAGTTGTACGAAAATCTGTCTCGGCTGAGGTAAACTGGGGTATTCGATTCATTTCACAGACCGAAGCTGAAGAATTTGTTCAAAATCTTTGCATTGAATTACAACGTCGACTAATCGAGCAGAGAGTAAAGGGAAGGCAAATGACCATGAAAATAATGAGGAAATCTGCCGATGCACCTCTTGATCCACCCAAATTCCTTGGTCACGGTAATTGCGATACTTTCAACAAGAGCATAGTGCTTGGTGTGGCTACTAATGATGCAGAAATCATCGGACGAGAAGCAATTTCAGTTCTTCGAAGCTATGGGTTTTCTCCTGGAGAATTACGTGGACTTGGTGTTCAAATGACCAAACTTGAGCCCGTAAAATCAACGAATGGTATATTGTTTGACGGAAGTCAAAGGAAGATTAACTTTGGTGCTCCCGTGGCGTCAAAATCAATCAAGCAATTGACCGAGGATCATATTGTTGATGATCCGGAGACTCCAACAAAGCGGAAGACAACTCCGTTTTCACAGCCCAGAAAACGTATGTCAGAAGACATCATCGACTCAGTAACACCAACAAAACCAAAGTCTATCACGAAATCAATGCAAGACGAAGATCCTATCGACGAAAGTAGTCCATTGAAAGCTAAACCACCTCCAGCTCACCCAGCAACTTTCATTGCCAGAAAAAATGCTGGTGATCAGAGTGCCAGAAAACTCAACTTGACTGGAACTCAATTCATTATACCGTCTCAAATCGACCCTGAAGTTTTGAAAGAACTTCCTCATGATATTAGATCTAGATTAATGGCTCAAAGTAAGAGTCTACCAATTTCAAGAGAACGGACACCTATTACAGTCGTGGAAGAGTCTTTATCTGAAAGTCCGGCTAACCCTAAAAACTTGCATATGCCTTCACAACTCGATCCCGAAGTATTTGGTGCACTGCCAGAAGAAATGAAAGCAGAAATCTTAGCAAGCTACAAACAACAAATAGGAAATCCTGCACCGGGTGCACAAACTATTCTACCGCAGTCACCTCGAAAGAACAGAACCATAAATGGTAAAAAGCCACCAACTCCCGTGAAGAAACGAGGACGCGGTCGACCCCCAGGACCTAGAATAAAGCCCGAACCGCCAGGTGGTCCACTCCAATCAAAATTTGTCCCGGTTCCCCGCACGCGAGAACAATCAATTGACGCCGCCGAAGACGCAGAAGTCCTTGACCCAGACTTTCTTGCTGCATTACCAGAAGATATGCGCGAAGAAATCATAGCAGAACATCGACGAAAACGTTTACAAAAACGTGGTGGCCTCATGACATCCACGGTAAAGAAAGTCAAGAAGCTGGATCCGCCTCCACTGGGGCCACGGAGAATTCGTTTACCACCCAGACCTATCAAACCCACATTTACGACACAGGAATTAAGTACGCTAGCTGAGTTACGAGAAACGCTTACTACATGGTACCGGGAATTTGAGAGTGAAGGACCGCATCCTGATGATGTTTCTGCTCTGGAGAGATATTTGAAGAGGGTCATTATAGATGAGCGGGATTTGGGAAAGGTGGTTGGGGTTATGAAGTGGTTGGAGTGGTTAATGGATGATAGTGAGGTCGTGGGGAAAGGAAAGAAACTTTGGGAGAAAGCTTATGTGGATGTAACATGTAAGGTTCAGGAAGCCGTTAAGGAGAGAGGATTGGGTAGATTGAGTATTTAGCCTCTTTAGCGTTCATAAGTCTATCAGTCTTGCCTGCTTGATATGTCAGATTAAAGAAAATACCCAGGTGTTTGATGGATATATAGTTGTAAAAATCGATTCTCAAGTCCACATACATAAGATCTTGAATATACAGGGCTAAGACTAGAACAAACCTCTTACATCGAGAAGACTCGAGAAATTGACATGAACTTCGGCAAAAAAAGGAGACGTTTCTAACACATAAATGTCGATCATTCCACATACATTCCAAAAGTAGCTAGCATTTAAACACCAATCATCACTTGAGCCCAAATCGGCAAGGGGTAGTGCTAAATTCCAAACCTATTACAAAAAAGCCCCTAAACTTATACACTGGCCCCCTTCTTGGCCCCCTTTTTTAGACCACCTAACGTTAGCTCAAGCCCCTCCCCACTTACATAACCCACCGACATATATAAGAGACGTTTGTCCCGTTCTTCATTCTTAAGTTTTTGTTCATTTTTTCATACTTATAGCATGAAGTGACGATTCGAAAATTTTCCAACACTATCTACACCAGCATATGCTTCCGTTTATCGAGGATGATTTCAAATTCTCAATTCAGATAAGTAATACTTTCTTTCTTCTTTCTCCCTTTCTTCCTTTCTCGAATATCGATTTATGTGTTGGATTGATCATTCTTGTCGTTGGGTTTGAGATTTTTTTTTTTTTAGGGAAGAACCGCAGGACCTTTGTGGGATGTATTGGTATGAGTATATCCGTCTCACGATCAACGCTTGCTAATCGCCACCCCAATCTCCGATTTTACAGTGATACGGTTGATGGCGCGATGTGCCAATCGGCTTGGTGTGTTCCTCTTGAGGGGGATGTTTCGATACTAGAAGTTTTCAATACAGTTATGATGTCATATACTGGCGTCAATCCGAAAACATATGAGTAATATCAGTGATGTAACAAGTCACTCATCAAAGAACCCAATGTTTATTTCTAATCTTTTGATATCATTTCAAATCCCCCTTGTGGAAGTATAAGATAATTCCCAAGAGATTGATATTGTATGATTAGGAATCATGGGATGAGTGATTTCTCCTGAGATATTATCGTTTTGTTATTATTTCTATACCTATTTCTCCATGCCCGTGGCTTCATTCAACTCAAGCTGTGCCGAGTGTGAAGGAGTACACCGCCGCCACATGAGTCACTTCTCAAAAGAACATAGTTTCCAACTTATATCTTTCTAATGCCGGGAATCTGGAGATCATAGAGATGAGTGACTTCTTCTGCGATTCTTCCATCATATACTTATCTTTCATGTTTATTCATCCCTCATTTCCTAACTCGACACAGACACGTTGCTAGTTACTAGATGTACGAGTTGGTCGAAATAAAAGGGTAAATAGTGCGAGTTAATGTGAAGTAAATCACAACCGCCAACCAGGAAACACACCTCACAATCAATGATGAAAACAAGTCACTTTTTTGAAGAAAACTACAGCTCTAGTCAGACCAACCGTAACCGGAGATTTGGAGATATTAAGAGTATATGACTTCTTCTGAGATTGTTCCTTTTAATATCCCTTTTTATGTTTCTTTTCATCCCTTTTTCAATGCTTCAGGTTTATACCACACTGTACACACCTCCCATTGCAATGTGAATGAATACATTGGGCTGCCCCTGCTCCGATCATTACCAAATTATATCAATGATGAAAAGCAGTTACTTCTCAAGAAACCCAGAATATTTTTTCCCCAATCACCTTTAATCTCATTGAAGCTTTTCGCTGAGAATAAGGGCTGAACGGAAATAAGGGATGAGTGACTTCTTCTGAGATTATATCCTTTTGAGATGCCTACATCTCTCCTTTTCGCTACCCCTTTCATGTTTACATACATCCCTTTAAGTCATAACAAGCCAGCAGTCATCTAGTGTGAAAGGAAACACTCGCCGAAATTAATTTTTCATTCACCAATCGATGATGTAAACGAGTCACTTTTTCGAAAGAAACATCATATCAACTTCCATCCTATTCCTTCTTCAGGATTCTTAGAATTTTCGGGAGAATAATTGGGATGGAAATTAGGGGATGGGCGGCTTCTTCTGAGATTGTTCCTTTTTTAATGTTCCTTTCAGGAGTCTGTGTTTATATTCTTCTCATTTTGATTAAATCTGATTATTTAAACAGTTATACAAATGGCTTGTAACCTGTTGAATATATCAACTCTATAACAATGACATAGACTAGTCACTTCTTTGAGAGGAAATATAATATTCATCTCCTTCCTATGCTCTCTTTACGGATCTTAGCATCTAAAAGAGAATGGAAATCAAGAGATGAGTGACTTATTCTAAGATTGTTCCTATCTTTCAACGTTCCATCTAAATTTACATATTGATCCCAATTTGATCAAATATGTCACTCAAGGAATTACACTGTGTGAAAGAATAAACTGGTTGGTATAAATTTCCGACTCAACAGTGTCTACTATATATTGATGATGCGAATTAGTTACCCCTTTCCTTTCAATAAAAATCATATTGATTATATTGATTATTCTTTCAACTACTTTTCATGTGGGATCATTAGAATTTTATAGAAATTAGTTGGGATGGAAGATGAAGGGATGGCTGACTTCTCCAAGGTATATATTCTATCAATTTGGGGTTTCCACGATAATAGCTAATATCATTGTACCAAACCCCAATTTTAGAGAATGGAAACAAGTATAGGGACTAATGTACAGAGCCCTATATCATCATCACAAGTATGATACTCCAGAGAACTCGAAGACGAGATTCCCATAAAGTATATCGCATATCCATGGAAAGAGTCATTTTAAGAACATTCATTTCCATGTGTTTGTTGGCTTGCCGATTAGACACCAAGTCTTCAGGCAGGAAAGGGAGAGTTCTTGAGGAGTACATTATTTCGTCTGGGATGTTCACTTTTCTTTGATGGGACTTCTTTCTCCTGTCTGGGATGCGAATTCTAGTTTGATATTTGGATACTACTAAATATTACTCGATGACAGTGCGGGAGTATGATATGTGAGTCACGCTCGAAATATCTGGGATGTGACAATCTTGGAGATAGAATTTGGACTACCTAGTACCATGAAGATATTGACAACTATGCGATACAAAAATAATCTGGGGGTGATATCTAAGCGGGAATTGCTGACAGAGATAGAAAGCGGACAGACGAATTATGAGAGCAGAAAAAAAAAGGAAGGAGGTTGATGATACTAGTATCTATGAGCTGTGATGATTAGGGATGGCTACGTATCAGTACAGAGGCTAGCAGGAGCCCCAATACCACAATCCACCTCTTTTGTATTCAGAATGCTGTCCATTACCAAACAGAATATTGAGACCAAAACCCAAAATCCAAACTCCGTTTACCCACTCTCCAGTATTCTGAGTCCCCACTACCATATATATCATTCCCATCATATCCTCATTACCCAACCCATTACTTACCTCATCAAACCCATCCCTTTCTTCCCATTCCCCTCCCCAATAAACCCACCCCTCAACACAAAACAAACAACCCCAGAAACGCAACCCCCAACGC
>NGKI01000012.1:149630-176232 GCA_002162615.1 Myriosclerotinia duriaeana | reverse complement strand
CCCTTATATACGCGTAAGGACTCAAAGATTAGGTAAATTAGATATCAAGAGATCATTGCACGTATCGAGGTTCCTTTGCATCCTCACGTTACTCAGCTCATTCGCAACAAGGGGGGATGGATTAGAATTTAGAAAGGTAATTCCGAGTATACATGTTAGCCGAAGTGCAGCTTGATGTAGATATCGGAAGGTCGATTATACACACTCGATTGACGTATTAATACAGGAAAACTTCAATTGAAAGTCATTTTTCATATATCTAGAGTGCGTTTCAATGTGCTTCAGGATCAAGATGTGGCATAACGCAGTGGTTAATCATTTGTACGCTAATTTAGCCAACTGACATTAGAAATCCATTATCCGTAGCCATATATGACATGGGAAATGGGCGATCGTATAGCTTCAGATGAATTAACTGATGTGCAAAGTGGGTAACATTACGTCTGATCTTGAGGGCATTTATATAATCAAGATATATTTCAAAGTCCATGACGATCCGAGCACATTTTACTTTATTCCTTCACTCCCCAGCTACCTACAATAGCCATAGCTTTCTCGTCTCCATTTTCAACACGCCCATCGTCAAGTACACCAGCTAGACATTTCCAAGGATCTCTACCGCCACCCCATTTCAGAACTTCCTCCTTCATCTTCTCACCATTGTCCCTGTGAATGCTACCACCAGCGTCTCCACCTTGAAACACCACTTGCCAAATTCTCCTCGCCAAAACCCTATCGAACAGATAACTATAATAAGTACTACCGTATCCAAATAAGTGCCCGAAGAACCCTTGCCAGCATGTTCCAGGAGGATCAACTGGAAGGGCGCCATATTTATGCTGTAGAGAATGGTATATTTCCGTCGAGTTGAAAGATGCAGATAGGGGTAGGTTAGAATGATAAGCCAAGTCAAGCATAGAAAGAATTATCTGGTTTTCTGTATCAGACCCTTCGAAAAGTTTGTCTGATGCCAGTTTCTCGGCCACCATCTCATATGGAAGCATTTGATCAGTTTCGTAATGGCGCGCAAATAAAGTAAGTACAGATGGATCTGTTGCAAAGTGTTCCATAAGGACTGAAGGCAGTTCTGCGAAGTCGGTAGCACAACGAGTCCCTGAAACATTCTGGAGCGATGTTCGCCCAAGGATTGAATGTATTGCATGGCCCATTTCATGAAAGAGCGTCTGTACTTCATTGAAACTGAGAAGTGCAGGGCGCGAAGACTTTCCAGACATGGTGAAGAAGTCACAGATAAGAGCTATGGTTGGCAATTGCTTCAAAACCCCTGAAGATTTTGAAGTAGCCATACCATCGTTGGCAGCTTCTTCAGCGGTCTTGAATAGCCCATGCTGAGATAATGTGGAAGCTTCTTCAAGCTCTGCGGTTGTAATCTCTCGAGAACAGCGAAGCGTAAAATGTGCAGGATTTGGAGACTTTCCGGGGCGGGAAAACAGATCGCAATACAGTACAGCAACATGGCCATCTGTTTCAGAAATGACATCTAATCTTCGAACATCTGAATTCCATGTTTCTCCCGGCATTGTCTCATGAGGCGCGAGTCTAACACCGTAGAGACGTGTAAATAGCCTGGAGAGTCCTTGCATGACTGTGCCAAGCGAGAAATATGCTGAAAGGAAATCGGAATTGCGAGAGTGCGAACGAACGGAAGCCAAAGTTCGTGATATATAATAATCTTTATCCCATGGTTGTAAACCCGAGGACGATGCATTGGGATTCGACAATTTAGCTTTGAGGAGCTCGGAAACTTCTCCTTTAACAATCTTGTTATTGTCCATTGCCAATACCTCCAAGAACTTTGACACGGATGCTGGACTTTTGGCCATTTTATCTCCCAAGGCTAGGTGAGAGTAACTTTCATACCTGGAGAGTTTGGCTAGCTCTGCTCTTTTGCGTAGTAGTTCCTCAAGATTCTGTACTGTATTGCTTGAAGCTGTGCGAGTGGCCATGAATATCTCTTTTCTAACCTCTTCACTATGAACCGATCTAAGGGCGGCTGCGGCTACACCACCAACTGTTGGTAGTTTGGTTTGTCCCCATGTCGTATGTTCCCTCACAAGAATGGGATCCATGCCTTTCAGCTGACTACTCTGAAAGGATAAGTAGGGGTTTGCGGGTGTCATATAATCAACAAATTCAGGACCAATTTCACTGATTTCCTGCGAGAGAGCTACAAATTTTTCTCGCTGGGCACGAGGCAGATCAATGGCGGATTTTGCAAAATCTCTTTTCAGAATGTCTGCGACTACCACTTCCTCCTCCGTCCACCCAGCTACGATCTCTGGTGTTCTCATGGCTACCTCAAGTTGTTTATCCAGCCCAGTAGTTGTATTCAGAATATTCATATACTCAAACATCTTTGCGTAGGCTCTCGACGCGGCTGTTTGTATGGCTGCATTCGGGTGTGTGGCTCGAACGAAATCCGACAAATCAATGACCCGGCATAGTAGATCACTGAGACGATCCAAGTCCCTAGCAACATGCCTGTATTCTTCCAATGTCGATGCCTTCAAAACTTTATCCACGAGCCTTTGTGCCTTTCGCAGACTCGTATTTGCAAAATCATCAAACCCTTCGGGGTCAACAAGGTACCGATTCTGGAAAAGGCCAACAGCTGGACGGTTGCAACTTAGTTTTGAGGATTGAGAGAATTCAGCCCAGAAATATGGGGAGTCAAAGATCTGCCGTAAAGTTCTATCGTCATGTTTGGCGCCTGGAGCAGAATTGTCTACAGGAATAGGTCGGGCCTCGCGATATTGTGTAGAAGCAGTCGCAAGCCCTCGACGAGATCGGATCTGCCTCTTGACACACCGGGAACACACCCATGGCCTGGGCTTAGCCGCTTTCAACATAACTCCAGAGCACGTTCGTCCGAACTGTCAATGGCTTGAAAGTTGGTAAGTGATGTGGTCCTGTGGATAACCTTAATACAATCCATGTGCTCAGTGCTGCAGGTGGTTTTCATAAATTTGTGCATATACATTGCGCGAATACCATTACGTCAGCACAATTTCATAAAAAAAACATACGAACGGAATGGAAGCTAACGAAGCTTCAACGACCCGCGGAACTCAACCCCAATTCATTCCAATTGTACGATCCAGTCAATTGAGCAATGGCCTCTAGAGTTTTTATGCGGCAGGTGAGTAAATTGAAGTACGCAAAACTATATTCAGCTAACCTTATAAAGCGCATTGTGCCTGTAGCAACTGGCGCAGCCTTAATCGGAATGGCTCTATACCCTCAGAGACCTTTACATGCCGAAGCACCAGATAACACTGATGTATGCCGCAACTCTTACAACTCCCTCAATATATGTCACTAACTAGCTCTTCTTGTGCAGGGTAGGAAACCTATTTACGATGACCTCGAGGACCTCCCTCCCCAATCCACTCCCACCCTCCCGTCATCCAGATCCAGAAACCCCGCGTCGGAAGAGGTATCGAGGAAACATTCTGGTCCAACACCAACCGATAGACTTGCTGTACAAATAGGAAAGAGTCGACTTTTCCTCTACGCACACGTTGTCGCGGCCGAGAACAAATTGAATTCCATGATGGACTCTGCCCTCAATCTTGAGACTAGCTTCACCTCCACGATTGCATCCCTTGCACCATCGCAACAATCTGGAGAAAAGTTAATGCCTGGGTCTATATACGTCTTAGTTGCCGCCATGACAGGTTCCATAATATCCCGAAACAGGAACATTGTATTGAGGGCTGCTGTCCCTTTTGCAGTTGGAATTGGAGCAGGATGGGTCGTTCTGCCCGTAACGATGAGAAATGTGGCCAATTTGGCATGGGAGTATGAGAGAAGGTTTCCAGTCATTGCAGACTCACATATCAGAACCAGGGAGAGTGTAGAGAAGGCATGGAGAATGGCGCGAGTGCATTCTAAGCAGGTCGTTTCAATAGTGGATGAGAAGATCACCGCAGGAAGGGAGAAGGTCGAGGACTGGGTCAAGAAAGGAAAATAGAGGAGTCTACTGATATTGTAGGATTGTTTCAGATTTGAAGAAAGCAAAAACCTAGGTGACCTTGTACAAAATCTATAATAGTTCGTTCCATGTTACTGTCCAATTTTGGCTCAAGTTTCCCTGGCTGTAACGGCTATAATGCCGCATTATTCGAGTTTCTCATTTCTTGAGAGTGAAGGATAACGGGAAGCACGTATAAGCAAGATTGCTCGTCTACCCTGACTCATTAGCAGCAGATTGGGAATATTCTTTGCCCAGTTTGGACCGAGAAAGAGCTTGGAGGGTAAGATTTTGGTTAGAACAACGACAAAGCTATCAGAAAGCTTCATAGATGAGAAGCGATAGTGCAGCTGTACGAAATCCCTGCACCCCATATCAAGTATCCATGGATTGGGACTTCATGATACCATATTCTGTCTCAAGAAAAGCTTATGTAATCTTTACACGTGACTCAATATTTTTGACTCATCTTCGGCGGGCATTATTTTGGCGGGGTATTTGGTATTTGTCACCTTGAGTTCCGCGTCGTAGTTCACATATTCAATAACATCATAATATGGCGTCTAACATGAGTCCAGAGGAATCGATTGCCCTCATCAAAGCAAATCTCGCAGAGGTTCTCGATGCAGAGATTATTGACAATGTAATCCTCAAGGAGAAGCGTCCTCTTAAGGTCTACTGGGGAACTGCAACGACTGGCAGACCTCACTGTGGTTACTTTGTTCCCCTTATAAAGATAGCAGAGCTACTGAGGGCAGGCTGCGCGGTCAAGGTCCTTCTCGCAGACATTCATGGTTACCTGGATAACATGAAAGCACCTCTCGAACTCGTCGAATTTCGTGCCAAGTACTACGAACGAGTAATTAAATCGGCTTTGAGAGCAGTCGGAGTCCATTTGAGTCAATTGGAATTTGTGCTAGGAAGTTCTTACCAACTCGACAAGGAATACACAATGGACCGATTCAAATTGGAGGGTATCACCAGAATAAATGTCGCTCAAAAGGCCGGCGCCGAAGTCGTGAAGCAAACCGATGATCCAACACTCGGTGGTTTAATTTACCCTCTCATGCAGGCTCTGGACGAACAATATCTCGATGTCGATGCACAATTCGGTGGTGTTGACCAAAGGAAAATCTTCACTTTCGCAAAGGAAAACCTACCAAAGATAAATTACAAAGTCAGGGCACATTTAATGAACACAATGGTTCCTGGTCTCGGAGAAGCTGCGAAGATGAGCTCTAGTGATGCAGACTCAAAAATCGATCTTCTGGATGGACCTGAGGCTGTTGAGAAGAAATTGAGGAAAGCGAAGTGCGTGCCAAAGGAGGTAGAGGGTAATGGTGTCATTGCTTTTGTCGAGCATGTCATTTTCCGCGCTCTTGCTTTGAAGAATGATGGCGTTTCAAAATTCGTTGTTCAGAGGAAAGATCAGGAACCCCTGGTCTATGAATCTGTGGAGAAATTGAAGGAAGATTACACGGCAGACATCGTGAGTTGTCTGTTAGGTATGACTTTGTTGCTCAGTTGCTGACGTGACCCATAGCTCACCCCTCAACTTATCAAGCAAGGTCTCACTGCCCACCTTAACGATATTCTAAAACCAATTAGGGAAGAGTTTACAGCAGATGAAGAATGGCAAAAGATCGAAGAGCAAGCTTACCCACCAGAACAAGGTTTGTTGAATACCATTCACCACTTTATTCCCTGATCGTTCAGGCTAACTGTATGCCAGGTCCAATAAAGGTCAAAAAGGCCAAGAAAGAAATAGATCCAGCAAGAAAGGCTGCGGCATTGGCGGCAAAGAAAAACGTAGTCGCAAAGCCTGATGGACATGTTGAAGGAAAGGATGCCGAAAAAGTCACCGTTGGGCCAAGTACGGAAGAAACGTTAGAGAAGATGAAGATTGCTTCGGAGTCATAAAATAGAGCTATAAATATACCCCATAAGTGTTCGGCTGCTTCTGTAAGCAGCACTTCCTCTCATAAAATTCTCCATTGCTTTCCCATTCGTCGTTGGGGTCTAAGCCCGCTATTCGAATCCCGCATCACGTAAACTATATTTTACCGGCATGATGGTAGTCGTTGAGGGATATACGGTGACAAAACCTGCTCTTTTTGAGACCAAGATCCAGCATCGATTACAGCACTTCAATTATAGCATCTTACGGGGTGCATCTTGTCTTGGACCTTGCAATACCGATATGACAAATAATCCCCACCACCACCTCCACCATCCATAAGTCTGAAGGAACACCTTACCCTGAAACATCTTGAAGGGAATTTGAGGGCTCGACAATGCAAACTTCAGTCATTATCCACACTAAGTGAAATCGCAGGTCAATTTCTTCAAGTCTTTATACTCAGTGTCACTGCAGAAGGCTGTGGACTCATAATATTAGGACTGCTCCTTGTCTTGATTACCTATGTTACCAGATTGACAATTCTATTCACGGGATGTGAAGTTAAACGTTGGATAACACAGTGCCGATGTTCTCCTGATGCTAGTGCTTCAATCTGTCATGTCAGAACACATTGATCTACACTTGGCTGTTAGTAATTCAAGAGTAGTCCTCAGTCTTTGAGACCGAAGCGTCAGCCCCAACGTGATGACGGGTGCAATTAATCACCCGCGACACTCATTCCCTGTTTAGTCAACTCTCATGTCTTTCTCGGTAGGTATGCTCTTTGAAGTTTACTTATAGTTCGATATCCAACTCTGTATCTCTCTATGCCGCAAGTTTTTTGTTACTTAAGCTGCCCTGGCCGTTCCAGTCCTCCAAATAAGAAGTATTGTTATTAAATGAGAAAGCTCTCGACGACGAATCCGTTTATGTGACAGCAATGAATCGTAAGTACCCAAAGCCCATGTTTTTAGTAATTGACAGCTAATACAACCGCATAATGAACTTTTATCCCCAAGTCTCCACGGATATCATTGAAGATATCACTGCCCTAATTTCTGCAAAAGAAACACGTTTACCAAACGACTTATACCCATTCTGCCAGTCCGTATATCGAGATTCCTCTTCCGTCGTCTTTCGCGAAATACTCTCACTACCACGAAAACCTGTCGATCTCTTGCGATCAATGGTAACAGAATTTTGGATAGCGTAGATCTATAGTGACAGTGCGATTAATAGTAGATCTTGACTGCATTCAATCAAGATCTAGGTTCGCGTCTACTGAGTTTCATGTCAAAAACAGCAGCCCCCAGCTCGCGCTAATCAAGTCGAAGCACCCGCTCAGTTGTCAGGACCTCAGCAGTTTTAGGCAGGCCCCTCAATGCCTTTGGCCCGTTGCTATTTTCTCACTCCGTTCAAGGAAGATCACTCGGGGATGATTTCGATCTCTACTGTGCCGCCTGACGGTCCAATGAAAGAACACACTGAATATCATTGCGAATATCAGGGCCCAGGGAATAAACCCTAACATTATGAGATTGGCATTGATTCCTGATCCAAAACCTATGGTAGTGGCCGTAAAAATTGCGAATACAAAAATAAGCGACTGGCATGGATCGCGTCCCTGACGTCGATATGCGAACGAAGAAATCGAGCAGCCTAAAAGGAGACATGATGCGAGTAACAAAAATGGAGACGGATCTAGAATGACTCCAAAATTTCCTGAATTGAAGATGTGACCCACATGCTTCTTATTGGACACCATCTGCAATCAACGTTAGCCATGATTTGAATGTGGTTGGAGGGATTGCGAACTACTATTTGCTCATGGTGTAGAGTATATGCAGTGGTTACTATTGCAGAAACCAAGGCAATAAGAGGTTCATAGATCCACCCTGATTCGCGAGCTGGGCAACTTCTTGAAAGACATTTCGATGGTGGTTGTTCTTCACCTTCCATTCTTAACGCTTGAAAATTACCGGAGAGATACTGGTACAAATGGCATAAGCTTCCAGTTTCGATGTTGTTGGTGGCCTTGATATCTATGATTATTTCGGTTGAGATATAAAAGATTCCGAGTTGGCCTACTTATGGCTTCGATTACACAGGAGCGGCCGAGAATATACATCTCCATCTGTTCAGGAAAACGCAAAACAGAACATAAGCACAATGTGACTATGGTCGGATCGTAACCTCATCAATAAAGTTGGCGCCCATTGGGCGGATGCAACACAAGAACTTCAAACTTCAAGTCTACGGAGTAATAGAAATTTTGGGCGTGGCGTAATTGACAGATATGCTCACCGAAATGCCTGCAATTATGTCGGCAATTGGAGAGTGTTATATCATGTCAATGATATGAAATTCGCCAACTTCAAGCCATTGGGCCCCCAGAAGACGCAGGCATATGACAAGGCTGATGCCCAACCTGCAAGGTTGACCAAAATCGACACCAAATCTACAAGTGTCAGCCAATCAATTCAGACATTCCCCTGCCCCTCAAGCAAGGCTGATTTTGCGAAATAAGGCAAACTTTCAACCTGATCCGTCTTCCGTCAGTTCCTAGGAGAAATGGGTTTTATTAAGCCTGAGCTATAATAGCATCTCTTTTCTCAACACCGAATGCAACTCATCTTCCAGATGCATTAGTACCTGAAGCAATCCCACCTGCCGTTACAGAACATTGTATCCGGGTAAATATTTCGGTTCCCGGGAAGTTTCTCCAATAAAGCCGTGCTCGTTTCCAACATCCGCTCTGAACAAGCGTTCTTTCTTATCGTTCGATCTTTGATCTGCAGAATTGAAATTTTGATTTTCTTTTAATTTTCTTTACGCTTTTTTTTACTATATATCTTGAGAGCAATTCAATCATGCCTTTCAAGTTCGAACCGCCACAAGAGCACAGCCAAGTACGAAACCATGATTCGGAAAACGAAAGGTTGGGGAGAATCAGATCAATGTCCATATATATTATGATATTTCTCTCAATGGCCTCTCCCATGCTTTATGAATCTTCATTTATTGCTTGGTACATGTGAGAGAATGATGTTCCAATGAAATTCCAGATACACTAACACGACTTTAGTGACCTTTTCAGCACTCTTATTTTGATGGTTATTGTCATTTGGACGCATCCTGAAGAGATAAAGAAGTATTCCCCTAAGGCACCTCCTTTACAGCTATCTTATTCTGACTCTGTCTTGATAGGTTTGGCCCTGTCGTGTTTCCAACGGCCGGTTTGCTTTCTGTGGTAATTTTCGCGAGTCACGTCTCACTATTAGGAAGCATTCCTTGGATACCTTTCGCTATCTCGTTGTGGCTTTTGATCGCCGTCTACTCTTGCCCTGTGCTGTTATCCCTCGTCCAAGAAGTCCTTCAAGTATCCAGGCAGGATTTATCTAAGCATGGCCATTATCTCCGTAATCCTGCTCGGGATGTAGAGGAGTATCAGGAGCAAGCCCCAAGATTTAGTCTCAACCAAACCGAACTCCCGAAGAGCATATCCCGGTCTGAATTAAACCGAGATCTTGCATTTATGGGTCGCCCTGCTTCTGTCATAAGCACGAATTCCAGTGACATCGATTTAGATGAAGGTAATTCAATCGGCAAGTTTGTGGCCGCTAGATTTTTATCTCATTTCCAAGAAGAGGATGCCGGATCTATGGAAGTTTTGAATAAAGTGAGATCCCACTCACAGGATATCCCCATGCACTGGCCAGATGCACCGGAAGATTCTCTAGTAGGCCATTACTCAACCACTGGGTCGATAATTTACGACCATATATAATGAGCAACTCATTTGATATGCTCCAACAAGTTACCTGATTTTTTTTTTGTTTATTTGTCCACAATCTCTAATGCCGAACGCCGCCATGGAAACGAGGACCATGAATGTCCCGAGATGTATAGGTTTTCCCCGCTGGATTTCAATCAGATGGATCTGTCTTTGGGGGTGCCCATCAAATTATTTTCTATATTTCCTTTCCTTTTGATGTGTTTTCGCGTCAGCTATTTTCATTTGTGTTTTGTAACAATGCAGGACCATTGTACTGTCATCATAAGGATCCCCGGGTCATTAATTTTTCAGGGTTTTCTCATTCTTTGAACACTATACCAGTATCGGGAGCCATTCTCAATCCAGGAGGTCTTTATTGCGCTACATCTACTCTAAATGACGAAAAGAGAACTATTTGTTGCCGGAAGTACATACTACTTTGAAGGACTCATAATGCCGTGGATATTCTCCGAGGACTCCCCTTCACCGGAATGGATTCATGAACCGCAAAGAATGAACTCGGGTACTTGTGACTGAAAACTACTGTATCCATTAGTATGACAGTCATGGCCCCTCACTCATTTATATCTTGCTTCTCAACCTTTCCTTGTTAAATTCTCTATTACCAAGAGATTATAAATTCACATCCACTGTCGGGTCCGACTACCGTTGAAACTGCGAGGATGCCTTTCTTGCATCACAGACAAGGCTCTTACACGTCACAATCTGACGCAGATAACACTTGGAAATATGGCAGTGTACAGACTTCACCTGCACAATTGATCCCTTTTTGGGAACCTTCGGCCCGAAGTTTCGCTCTACAATCAAGCGACGCCACTCTTTCGAGAAGGGAAACTTTGTAGTGTGGTCTGCTTGGCCAGTCTTTGTCTACCTATAAAGTCTCCTAGACCATATATACCTTGGGATATTCGACACGTCAAACTGGGCCATCGCGTCCTGAGTCCTTCTTCGAATGAAAGCATGTGGCCACACATACAATGGTCTGGCACGACAGTGACATTTTATATTTCAATCTGCGCTATACAGTTTGATTTTATCGTGCAGTTGCGGAGTTATCTTAACTGGGATTTGGGAGGTTCATTTAATGCAAAGCTATAACATAGAAAGTACTGTGCAAACAGGCAGGTGGGCGGGCGGGAGGTGTTATTAGCTTTCCAGGGTAGCAAGAACGGTAATGGAAGGGGAGCAGTGGCGTTATGATTTTGTTATGGTACGTGAAGGGAGGGATGAAATGATCTTACTTCGTCTTCATTTTACGTCTACTACACAACCAGGCTTGAGAGGAAACGTTTCAATCTAACATCCATAGATTGATTGATGGGCTAATTGGAATTTGTAAATTATTCTTCAAGACTTCAATCATAAGAAATCTGGCCCGTTAAATCATTACCATTATTGCTATACTTGTCATCTGGGACATGGGTCACGTGGATCAAAATTCGATAGGTTTTATTGAGGAAGGAGCAGTCTCCCTATGACATATGCGTTCCTAGCTTTTCAATCAAAGCTTGACGCAGAAAATAAAGCGAATTCATCTCTTTTGGAACCTTTTCCTATTCCTGTATAGACTTAAAAGAATTGCAGGTGATCTCTCTTGAGTCCGCTCGAGTTTTAAACTTCACTTTCAACTCGACATCCATCTCCAACTATCAACACTTCTAAGATGGCCATCTTTTAATGTTATTAAGAGATAGGATCACACTTAATCACTTTCTTCATTTTCAATCTCTATTCCTTTCTTTCCAACGACGCAAAATATACAAATCTGCCCGCGTCAGTATCGACAGTGATGCCGTGACGTGAAGGCTTGTCGATCCCCATCCAGAGCTCTCTGCAACACATCGCAATTGATTTGAGTGCGGATTTTATCATCACATTCAACAAAAAGAACGCAGCCATGGATATGATACAAAAAGAAAGTTCTGCGGTTGCAATGGCCCCAGAAAAGAACGAGGATGGTAAGTTATGCAATCATATTTTTCTTTGATGGTATTGTGCTAATCAGGTAATTGTTCCTTCAGTATTATTGCCTGCGATCATGAATGGAACATCCGCTGTTCGAAGTCAGAGCAGAATTCCTTATGATTTCAACTACTACGGTGACTTCTGCTTTGCTAGTCAAGCAGATCGTCGGCGAGCGTTGAATGGCATGCATAATAAAGACAGAGGGGCATCCAATGATGCTCTTGGTGAAATAATTCCCCAATATCAGAAGTATGAGACCATTTAACTTTAAATATCGATTGTCTAATTGAGTTCGTAGGTCAATCCCATTTCGATTTATGGATCTGCCTGCTGAAATTCGAAAACTCATCTTCGACCTGGTCGCCTCCGCTTTCCTCTGTTTCGATACCAAATCGCAGACATATATCAACCATGTCGAAATCGGAAAGAACTCTCCTTGGAAATTCGGATACTGCGAGTCGCATTTCAAAAGCAGCTTTGACGAATACTTGGAAAGTCGCCCATGGTTGATAGATCCAGCAAAACCTCTGTCACCAGAGAAGCGAGCCATCATGCATTCGGAATATGTCAAGGACAAAAGAGATTATGCATATGTACACGGGAAGTACCCGGGAAGAAATGACTATTACATGCAGTCTCTCGAACAAAAGAACCTGTCATTTTACACTGAACAGTCTTACCAAAATGATCTTAATTACGAGAATGATTTTGATTATGAGAATCACCACTTGTTGTTTATGAGAACAGCCTTAATGATCTCGCTTACGAGAACAATCTTTATTACAAAGATGGTCTTGTTTACGAGAGAAATAACTATGTCATTACTATATATTTTGACTGGAAATTCTTGGAGTGGTTTCGAAAGTTGGCAAATGTTAGTAGGCAATTTCGGTTGGAGTTTGGCTCTGCAATCTGGGCGAGATCCTCTGTGCACTGTGATAGGGAAGAAGACGAAAACGCCTTTGTATCGTTCTTGGATTCGAGACCAGGAGTTTGGCAGGGCATCAAACAACTTTCAATATCGATAGGAGAAGAGTTCATTCCTCTAATTGAGCTTATCTCCCAGAGGCTTGATTTGGAGTATTTTACTCTAATTCTCGGGGGTACAAAGAGTGAATTTATCGCTCTCGCATCCGGTGAAGGTCCGTTGAAAGCCTTGACCAATATTCGAGAGCTCAAGGTGACCAAAGATTTTGCTGTTACGATGGAATCATACCTCAATCTTGAATCCGATCAAAAATCGCAAATGTCTGGTGACACCATTTCTGAACTGTGTTGGCAGTTCAGACAAGAATGGGAACCAAAGATCACAACAGCCCTTATGCCAAACACTCTGCGTCCTCAGAAGCTAAAGATAAATTAGGAAGAATATTTGTCCTCACGGGCAAAAGCATGAACTGTGGGTACAGATTGATCAGATCTTCTTTCAGCGGATGTACAGAAGGCATTTGCATAACCTGTTTTCGAAATTGGTAATGGCTAATCACATTGACTAGCTGGGACAATCTGAGGGCTGGGACAGTGGAAGGAAGCAAGAGGGTACAAAATCCATTCTACGAAGAGGAACAAACTCTGGATGATGGAGTGCGTTGTTGCATGTGGGTATATATCTATATACGGTCTATATACAAAGTATGTTCAACTAGCTACTGTTTGCTATGATTATAGTTTCCTATAGAGCTGGCAATATTTAGTTTCTTAGATAACTTATTAACATGATGTATGGTAAAACAGTGAAGTGATATGACGAAGGTTAGGAAGAAAAAGTGACGTATTTTGACTTTGAGTGAGCATCATCAAATAAAACAATGATGCTAAGGTGACCAAAGTTTCCTTCCTGTATCGTCATAGAATTAATTTTCATGCCCAACCCGACATTCCGATCAATTAATCGACAAATCGCCAGGCTAGCAGTAAAAATTCCATAACCTTGATATATTTTCATTATCACTCGCCTAATACTGCACCTAGACGACAAACATAAACAATCAGTCCATCATGACAGCAAGATGATTTAGAATTGATGCTATATATCATTCTCCACAATTTCCAATTTTCATAATTTGCCTTATGCAGTCCCGGCTGTTAAGGCCATCGCACTTGTGGATTAGGACCTAGCTAAATCATATCAATCTAGTCGCTCATGTTAAAGAGGGTGGTCGCATGGTAAATTTGGTATGGATTTACCTGTTTTGAAGCAAGAGATATCAAGAGTAGTTAAACGCTGTAACTATTGTATCACTACTATTTTCTAGGTTGCATTGATGGGATTTGTTTGATTTGAGAGATTTTAAGGGCTTTTCTCAGCATAACCTATTGTAAGTATAGAGTGGTATTGTCACGGTTGCTTGGTAATGACATGATATAACCCAATTTTACATCTATTTAGGCCGAATTTACTTAAGTTCACATTAAATCACGCTCATAGTCACTTAGGTTTATTAAATATGCTTTAGAATTGTTGAAGTTAACGTCTCTGACAAGCATAGAGGGTTGCTATATCGAGTCTGCTAGTCTGGACTATTGGATACCCTGGATATCTCTAATCTGCATTCGGAAAGAATTGCGAGATACTCAATTATTTAGTAGCTCATTTTTTGACCTTAGCACGCGGGCAACCGCTCTCCCCAGGATACACATCCGCATTGAATAAATTCTCCATCGCCTCCATCATCTCCTCTCGCTGTTTATCCATATCATCTTCCACTTCCTCCGCAACGGCTTCAAAATCCTCAAAATTCTTATCCTCTAACATCCCATCCAACTTAGCCAACATGATCTCTCGCGGCCACGTTGCGCGAAGCCTATCAAATCTTCGCTTCTGTCTCCGGAACTCGGCCAATGTTTGAGAGTCTTTCTTTCGCTCAAACTCTTGTGCATACTTTTCAATCATGACGAGCCAGGAGGCACAAAAATGGGGGAAAGCTCGTCGACCTACTGCTTCTTCCTGGATCATGGCAATCTTGAAGTCTTTGAGCTCTCGGGAAGCCTTGGCTAGACGGTCGAGATGGGGCCTCAAGATCTTGAGGATGCGCATGCGATGGTACTTAAAGATTTGATTTTGCACAGTCAAGGTGGCGTCGCTGGTTTTCGATAGGTGGTATTCTAGGAATATGTTCTTTCCGGGGGGTTGCCCATCATCATCGGGGATGCGTCTGCGATAATAGGGATTCGGTTGTTTGTACTGCAAGTAACGCGCGTAGCCTAACTGCTCAAGGAGACCCGCATTCTCGTTCTCGGACCAAATGTCATCATCTGCGGGTCTGCGAAACTCCATGTCGAGTTTGAAGGGGGTATATCTCTCGAAGGTCTGAGCGAGTTTGACGAGATGGGAATTCATTTCATTTAGTCTGGGTTTTGAGTTAGCATATCTGTCTCGTATCATGAAAATATGGGGATTCCTACTTCTCTGTGGCTCTGTCGCTTTGGGCTAACTTCTGGAACATGCGACTTAATACCTTTCCCGGCCCGTGAGATTCGTAGAAGATTGTGGTGGGGTCATCAACGTCCGCCTCGTGAAGAAATGGTGGGTATTCATTCCTAATGCTCAACTTTCCCACGTTTCTCAACATAGTCAGGGGCGCAAGGGTTTCCCATGGCTTCGTAGAGGGCCTACCCGAAATGGTCGGGTCTCGCTCGCGAGATGTTTTCAATACAACGACTTCAATCTTTTTAGGACGAGCATCACAGGTTGCTCTGCAAAACTCATAGAACTGCTGATGACGGTTTATATGCGTATTAGAAGGATCTACAAGAACCTTCCAGGAACGCGCACGACTCATAGCAACAGACTGAGTAGGAATCTCAAGTCTAGAGCGTGGAAGAGGTTCAGTCGACACCAGATTTCTCAACAGAGGACAAGGACATGGGTAGTCTAGAGGTGCGATCTGCAATCCACCGATATAGTGATAGTCGCACTGAATGATGAATTGCTGATCATACAAGACCTCAGAAGCTTCCTCGTAAATCCTACGACTCGTGCGCAAGATTGCAGGGGAAAGTTCATACAAGGCATTGACGCCATACTCGGTGGCTTCAGTGATAGCATCGGGGGTTCCCAGCATGGGGTTTACCAAGAGGTACTTGTATATCATGCGTCGAACTTCGATCGGGAGCTTATCGAGATGGGATTTCGGACATATCATGTTCATGTTCGGGTTCGGGTACGAGTGGATGGGAGATGTCATTGTGCCAGTCTAGTCGGTCAATACTACGATTCTTTGTAATTAGAGTTGGCTTGGAAGGAATGTTTTGTGATTTTTCCAAAATTGAAAGAGGCAGAAGAGCTGGTGAGGAGACGGTTTATATGTTGATCGTGTTTGACGCTAGGACGTACAGCAGTTGCAAATAAGGCCGTACTGATTTGCGAACTGTCCAAATAAACCGTATGAATACAATACTGTCTCAATCTCTTCCGGAGATTGGTAAAAATTGGATACGGTGTTGGATGTATATAAGACCCGTGGACACCTTTGATGTTCCATATTCACTGTAAACCGTATAGCAATTGATGATAATAAGCGGAGAGTGATACTTGCCATTTGAAATTTAGTTGTGCAAATATTTTTGCGCTTCTATCATCCAAACATTAAAAGTGCATTATTCTTCAAAAAAACGGAAGAATGAACCGTGGCGTGTGAGCAGGCGAAACACTCACTTCCCTTTCCACTCGATTCATCAACCTAATACTGTAAGAATTATTGATAGATTGTTTCGATTCGTCTTATAACACTGACCGAGTTTTAATCAACACTGCGGTAACTTATAACATAGTCTGACATACACAAACTTACATAATTATGCCACTCCAAACCAACACCCATATTCACAAATATCATTAACGTTTACATCGCTAACCTCCTTTCCTAAGCTCTTTCCAAAAAGCCTTCGTTTCATTCCTCCTATCTCTCACTTCTTTTCCGCCTTTTTCGGATTCTTCTCCCATTTATTACACCACCCATCCCAACTCTTCGCCCCCTTCCCCAGCACCCCCAACAAATCATCCTTTACCTCTCGCTCCTGCCACCTCTCATCATCCCAATCCCTCACGCCCCCCTCCGGCATGCCACCCCTCTCTCCACTCCTCACCCTCCCCCTCAAATCCGGCTCCCACCCCATGGCTTTCAAAACCTCCGTTTCCGTTGGCGGGACCCCTGCACTCTCAAACCTCGCCGGATTTCTTTTGTGACACAATTCCTTCACATATCGTTCTAATACTTTTACTTGCTCACTTTTCTCGAATCGAAGATCTAATTCCCGATCCTGAGTGCGCATTTGCTCATGGTCGTGGATGGTGTCTTGGGATTCCAAACGTTTAGTAACAGAGCGCGATACAAGATAGCCGCGGACAGAAGTGAATGACCAAACTGCATCTACTTCAAAGAGCCCTCCGAAAGGCCAGATAACGGCCGCGAAGGTATCAATTAAGAGAGTTGGAAGGAGTAGAAGGGTGGATATGGCGGCGTGCTTTTTTGCACGCGTTTTGGTGCGGTTCATTTGGGATATGAATTGTTGGCGGAGGTCGATTGGGGAGAGAGGAATCGAGGGCGGGTAGATCAGGTGAAGCTCTTCGATTTCTGTGGGAAGGGAGGCGGGATATTAGTTCGGGGGTTGGGTAGGATCTAGGGTGAGAGACGGGGGTACCTTTTCTGGGGACACGGTTGAGGAATGTTATGTCCGTATTTTTAATAGAGTTAATTCCCCACACCACCCCTCGGGTGGTTTTGCTGTGAAGTCCCTTGAGACTCATAGTTTTACCATCATATGTTTTAGCCTTTTTCACCTAGAGTAATGGAAAAATAATCAGCAACGGGTCATGTGATATAATTTATGGTTTTTGGACAGAAAGCGAGGTGTACTTACTTCACGCTGCCAGAAACGTTTTGCTTTATGGCGTTTCTCTTCTTTGATCCCTTCGGCTGGTTTAAGAAGATGGGCTGCGGGTGGGGTATAAATTAGATAGCGCTTAATGGCAGTTAGCGGACTGGTGTTGTGAACTTGTAAGTAGAACGAACCTGGGGAAATTCTGCATCGGAGACATTGATAGGCTTGGGGAGCGGTATGAGATAGGCGATCACTTTGTGGGAATCTCTGGTGTAGTGTATTTCATTTGGATGATGTTGAGAAATTCTTCGGGGTGGAAGTGCTGGACCAGTATTTAGATTCAAGTTTGGTCTATTGCCAGGAAGTGGTGGTGGGATGTCTGAAGTGGTGGTTTCTGAGGATTGAGTTGGTGATATGTTGGGTCGATTGGGATGAGATGTTGCGGTGGTATTTCCTCTATATTGACTTAAAAGATTCGAGTTAGATCTTCGTGTGAATAGTGGTAGAGGAATAGCGGATGGATCATCCCCAGGAACGCCTCGAATTGTCGAGGACTCGTTTCCTTCTGATTGAGGAGTCAAAGAACCCCTGGGTGGTAACGAAGGTGGTGGTGGCTGTTGTTGTTTTTGTGACTGATTAGGTGGCCTAGTTACGACGTCTATTGGCTCCGCTGGGAGTTCATAATATACGTGGTTTGCCATCTACTGGATCTCAATTGACTTGACTGAGATCTGAAACATAAGAAGAAGATGGGAATATTCGAGAGAGAAAAAAAATAGAATATTTCCCTTGAATTATCTTTTGATTTTAAGGTAGAAATGAAGGAATTGCAGTTTCATGCTGTCGTGCAAGCACATGATACACAGTGAACACAGCTTTGATGTTTGAGATGGGAATCCTTGTTTTGAAACTCAATGCATGGAAATTATCATCTCAAATGCAATTGTAGCATTGTGATTGCGAATTGCGAATATAATTAACAGCCCCTTTCTTTCTTCTTTTCTCTTGACTCTCATCTTACTTTACATCTCCGCTGTTATCGACGACCCAAACCGATGATACAAATAGTCAATGTCATGTGATGATACCATCACGTGTATTATTGCTAATCGCGGCTAACGAGCAAAGAACGAGCGAGAGTGGAAGGGGAAATTAAGGAGGCAAGGCGGCTCCAGGGTTTGTTATGTTACTCGTCTCATGGAAGAGAGAGTTCACAATTTATCGCCCCAAATGACCAACATGGCGATTGATTCCTTCGAGAATAATCAACAATTGCACGCAAACAAAAAGAATCTCTCGAACTACCTATGTTGTAAAGTTATAGGAAGGAGAGGGCGTATTGAAAGAAGGAAGTACCTAGTAGGTACGTACTTTGTACATGACATCAATTGTGAATTGAGCGGATAAGTGGCTGATCGGACAAGTGGCTGATCGTTGCTTGAAGAGAAAAGTTATTTGATATTATTTGTACATTGAATCTCGACGTGTCTGAAGGCTTGGCGAGTTATACTCCAGTCTCCATAGTTATTCATGCGCGGACACTTTCGAAAGTCCCTGTTCCGATAACATAATTGAGTTGTCAGCCCTACCAGTGAGAATCTGTGAGATGAGTTGTCCGCCCGCAGCAGATCTTTGAAATACTCTTGGTATACTCTTAGTACCGGTATACTCTTGGTAACTTTATGCAAAGATTTTATGATCGTCATTACAAGAAGTAAGATCCGAACCCGTAGGTACTTAAGTCTAAGTACTAGGTAGTTCTGGATCAATAGAATACTGGCACTGGCCCGGATGAGAATCACGATCCGAATCCGAGGGAACTCAGGCCAATGTACCGGGACTACGGATCAGAATCAACCCGACATTATTAATCACAAATAATGGAGAATCTCACAATCTTTACAGTAGAAAAGGTATCGATTTGAAGTTTCTTATCCGAGTAGACTCACTGGTAGAGAACATAGATTTTAAACTTTCTTGCCCCAGAAGAGGGTACGTAACACGTAATACCCTCATACCGCTAGAAAGTTCGCAACTCAGAGACAAACTAGTTAGCACGTACCTTAATATGATCAGCGACGAGGTGGCTTTCGCTTCTTTCCGAGTTACGGACTTTCTTTGAATGCCGTTGAGCCAATTACAATCCATGTGTAGATCTCAGTTGGAGGCGCAAACGAGCGAAATTCGGTGAAGGGTTTGTTAGGGCCCCTGGGGTTAATACTAAGCTAGTGATTACTCCTTTTTAAAAATAGAGGCTAAATTCTATTTAATAATATTATAGTAATGGTTAAACTAATAGAATAATTATTATAATTTATATTATTTATATATATATATATATTACAATTTAGATTTATAGAATTTTATTTTATAAATTAAAATACTTTATATAAATTAAAATATTAAAATATTTTAAAATATATCAAAAAATTTAATATATTTCAAATTATGATAGTTGTTAAAATCAAAAATATTATAAGATTTCAAATAGTTAACTTATATTACTTTTCAACTCTCATCAACCTTCTTTGAGTAGGAAATACCTATTCAGATCGACAGCGCTTAACTCCATCTCTCAACGTTTCGATTATTGGGATCTCCCAAGTTTCCACTAGAACTACTCTCCCCCCCCCTAAATAAAGGTTAAATTCTGGGCTTGGAGTAGGGCAAAAAATTTAACCTTTATTCAGGGGGGGGGAGAGTATCAATTCTTATCTCAGACTTCTATCTTGTACATACGGGGTAGCTTTCATAAGCAAGCGGACATTGTTTGATATGGCCGGCATCGAATCTCCGGAAGTCTTCTCCTGCCATTTATATTGGATCCGGTGCACCGGTATTCATTGTTTGTTATACAAAAGACATAACTTGGCCCAGGTTTTATATAAACTCAATACCAGCTTGAACCTTTGTTTTACTTTACTTTAAATCATCAATACCCATCCTTATCAGTGACGACATTAAGTATATATAATTTCACCCCACATTTGACGACCACAGAGCCGATATGGCTTCTGGTATGGATTCTGAACGCCATGATTACCTATCTCATGACCCGAATGAAGTCGAACAACCATTCACCTATGATAGCTCTACAGATTCCAATCGGTTACAGCCTAGCCTAACGAACGAAACTGTTCGGGAGAAAGAGTACGAACCCATAAGAGCAGGGGATCGAGAACAATTGGAAAAAATAGCTTCAGGCTTCGGGGATTCTCAATTGGGGCGTTCATTTACCCATAACACAGCTGGAAATGGTGGTGAATTGGAAAAGCAGGATACGTTGGCGGGAGTCAAGTTGGGGGACCCAACCTTGGACCCCAACTCCCCAGAGTTCGATGTCATTAAATGGACCAAAATGTAAGCTTCATCATGCCCATAGAAAATTTTGGACGAAAACTAAGAATATATAGGATGATGAGATTAATGGACGAGAACGAAGTCATACAAAGACGTGCTGGCATTGTATTCAAAAATCTCAAAGTATGCGGTTCTGGATCGGCAATAAATGTACAGAAGGATGTCGGCTCGCTGTTGATGGCACCTTTCCGAATTCGAGAGTTTGTAGGAAAAGGTCCGGAAAAGACTATTTTAAACGATTTCAATGGCGTTTTAAAGTCAGGAGAGATGTTGATTGTTCTCGGGAGACCTGGTTCTGGTTGTTCGACGTTCCTTAAAACATTGATGGGGGAGCTTTCTGGATTGGATATGAAGCCTCAATCAGAAATTCATTATAACGGTTTGTGATATGTTCATATGGGCTCATGGATGATACTAATGACTATAGGTATCACACAAAAGCAAATGCTCAAACAGTTCCGAGGCGAAATAGTGTACAATCAAGAAGTCGACAAGCATTTCCCTCATTTGACTGTCGGAGAAACTTTAGAATTCGCTGCAAGCGTACGAACACCCCAACAAAGGCTTGTTGATGGAACAACTCGTTCGGCTTGGGCGAAGCATATGACTAAGGTCGTTATGGCTGTCTATGGACTATCCCATACGTACAATACTAAAGTTGGCAACGACTTCGTGCGAGGTGTTTCTGGAGGTGAGAGGAAACGTGTCAGTATTGCTGAGATGGCTTTAGCTGGATCGCCTATTGCTTCATGGGATAACGCTACCCGTGGTTTGGATGCCGCAACTGCTCTGGAGGTATGTAAATTTTCATACTTCAATGGATGACATCGCTGACTTAAGAACTAGTTCACAAAATCTTTACGGTTGAGTGCCAATCTTTGCGGTTCATGTCATTTGGTTGCAATCTATCAAGCTAGTCAACAGATTTATGATGAGTTCGATAAGGCTGTTGTGCTTTATGAAGGTCGTCAAATTTATTTCGGACCATGCGATCAAGCCAAACAGTACTTCGTGGATATGGGCTGGGAATGTCCCAGGTAAGTGCACACCATAACACAAGGCGTCATGAATACATGAATCTAGCCGAATAATGCTGACTGGTTATAGTCGTCAAACCACTGGTGACTTCTTGACCTCAATCACTAATACTTCAGAACGGAAAGCGAGACCGGGCTTTGAGAATAAGGTTCCTAGGACTCCCGAGGAATTTGAGAGATACTTCAAGGATTCGGCAATGTATAAGCAGATGATGAACGAAATGAAAGCACACGAAGAGGAATTCCCCATGGGAGGCAAAACATTGGATCAATTCAAAGCAAGCCGAAAAGGCATGCAAGCAGACCATCTACGAGCAGAGTCGCCATACACAGTCAGCATAGCCATGCAAACAAAGTATTGCGCAAAACGAGCATATCAGCGCTTATGGAACGATAAAACTTCTACCGTCACTACAATGATAGGGCAAATTGTCATGGCTTTGATCATCGGCTCTATCTTCTACGATACCCCGGATAATACAGGAAGCTTCTTCCAAAAGGGTGGTATCATTTTCTTTGCCGTGTTGTTGAACGCCCTGATAGCTATTTCGGAAGTCAACAATCTATATGCTCAAAGACCAATCGTGGAAAAACAGGCATCTTACGCATTCTACCATCCTTTTACTGAAGCCTTGGCTGGTGTTTTCATCGATATACCAGTGAAATTCATGGTCGCAGTCTGCTTTAACGTTATTTTATACTTTCTCTCGGGCTTGAAAAGGGAAGCCGGTGCATTTTTTATCTTCTTCCTGTTTAACTTCGTTGCTATTCTAACTGTAAGTATCCCCTTTCTAAGGCTCTTGGAACAAGCTAATAACCATTTTAGATGAGTCAAATTTACCGCAGTATTGCAGCAGCAACTAAGACGCTCTCTCAAGCACTGGCTATCGCTGGTGTGGTCACCCTGGCAATTGTCATTTATACCGGTTTTGTCATTCCCAGACCATTGATGCATCCGTGGTTCAAATGGATTTCATGGATCAACCCAGTTGCATATGCATTTGAATCTTTGTTCGTTAACGAATTACACGGAAAGCAGGTCGCCTGCTCGGCCTTGGCACCCTCAGGGGCTGGCTATGTTCAAACTGGAAATAATTTCATTTGTGCTGTGGCTGGATCTGTTGTTGGCCAGACTACTGTCAGCGGTGACGCTTATTTGCAAGCAAAGTTTCAATACTCCTACTCCCACATCTGGCGTAACTTGGGCTTTATGTTTGCATTCATGATTTTCTTCTTGGCAGTTTATCTTCTTGCAACTGAGTTCAACGCCTCTACCGATAGCAAAGCCGAAGTTCTCGTCTTCCGTCGCGGACATGTGCCAGAAGAATTACTAGCCGCCGAACGCGCTGCAAAAAATGACGAAGAAGCATCTTCGGGAACCGCTTTGGATGCCAAGGATGGCAACTCCAGTCAACAGGGAGATAAAAATGTTCAGGCATTAGCACCTCAAACTGATGTCTTCACATGGAGAAATGTGTGCTACGATATCAAGATTAAGAACGAACCTCGCAGACTTCTCGATAATGTATCCGGATGGGTAAAGCCGGGAACTTTAACGGCTCTGATGGGTGTTTCTGGTGCAGGAAAGACAACCTTACTTGACGTTCTAGCTCAAAGGGTTTCCATGGGCGTAATTACTGGTGATATGTTGGTGAGCGGAAAGCCCCTGGACGCATCGTTTCAGCGAAAGACTGGCTATGTTCAACAACAAGACTTGCATCTAGAGACTACAACTGTTAGAGAAGCTCTTAGATTCTCGGCTATGCTGCGTCAGCCCAACACTGTTTCTAAGAAGGAAAAGTATGATTTCGTTGAAGATGTAATCAAGATGTTGAACATGGAAGACTTCTCGGAAGCAGTAGTTGGTGTTCCAGGCGAGGGGTTGAACGTGGAACAACGAAAGCTATTGACTATCGGTGTTGAGCTGGCTGCTAAACCTGCGCTCCTACTCTTTTTGGATGAGCCTACATCTGGTTTGGATTCACAATCTTCGTGGGCAATTGTTTCTTTCTTGAGAAAGCTAGCCGATAACGGTCAGGCGATCTTGGCCACTATCCATCAACCTAGCGCTATTCTGTTTCAAGAATTTGATCGTTTACTATTCTTAGCAAAAGGAGGAAGGACCGTCTACTTCGGAGATATTGGGCACAATTCAGAGACATTACTTAACTATTTTGAATCTCATGGAGCGGCAAAATGTGGAGAAGATGAGAATCCAGCAGAGTATATGCTAAGCATGGTTGGTGCTGGAGCACAGGGTAAATCTACTCAAGACTGGTAAGAACTTATTCCAGAATTTGGCATCTTCAAAACTAACTGGACTTAGGCATCAAGTATGGAAAGAGAGTGACGAGGCCAAGAATGTTCAGGCAGAACTTTCACGCATTGAACAAGAAATGGGACATCAATCATCTGGCGAGGACAACACTTCGCACAGTGAATTCGCCATGCCCTTCATGTCTCAGCTCGTCGAAGTCATGAAACGTGTGTTCCAACAATATTGGCGTACCCCCGGATATGTATACTCCAAGCTTCTCCTTGGTGTGGCATCCGCCCTCTTTATCGGCTTCTCATTTTTCCACGCCGATTCATCTCAGCAAGGTCTCCAAGATGCCATCTTCTCCATCTTCATGATCACGACTATCTTCACAACCCTCGTACAACAAATCATGCCTAGATTTATCCTCCAAAGAGATCTTTACGAGGTTCGTGAAAGACCATCAAAAGCCTATAGCTGGAAAGCTTTCATCATTGCCAATATTGCCGTCGAAATCCCGTATCAAATTCTCCTTGGTATCATGGTATTTGGGTCCTACTTTTACCCAATTTACACCAGCGACGGTATCCCAGCATCCCATCGCCAAGGCCTTGTTCTCCTCCTTCTGGTCCAGTTCTTCGTCTTCGCTAGTACATTTGCACATATGCTTATTTCCGCTCTTCCCGATGCTGAAACCGCTGGTAATGTCGCTACACTGATGTTTTCGCTCATCCTTACTTTCAACGGTGTTTTCCAGCCTCCACAAGCGCTTCCCGGCTTCTGGATCTTCATGTATCGTGTTTCGCCTTTGACTTGTAAGTTCTTATATGCCCCCATCCCAGATCAATGCACGATGAACTAACAACCATCCTCAGATCTCGTCTCAGCAATCGCATCCACCGGTCTATCCGGCCGCAAAATAGACTGCTCCAAAAACGAACTCGCAATCATGCAACCACCCGCCGGTGAAACATGCGGCAGTTACCTACAATCCTATACCGCATCAAGCGGAGGATCTGTCTACAACCCAAACGCTACGTCCGACTGTCAATACTGTTCCTTATCAACCGCAGACCAGTACCTCTCTTCAGTAGCTATTTCCTACGATACTAGGTGGAGAAATTACGGTCTTGGGTTTGCGTACATCTTTTTTAATATAGTCATGGCGGTTGTATTATATTATTTGATACGAGTGAGGAAGAGTAGTGGAAAGAGCCTCCAGGAGAAGTTGGGGTTTATGGGAGCGCTTTTTAAGAAAGATTCGAAAAGCTGATAATACGAAGACGACGAAGGCGGAGATGGACGCGCCACAAACGAAGGGTGATTAATAGGGTAGTGGATGGGTAATTTGTTTAAGGGGGTCGGGGGTCAGTGGATTATAGAGGTTGTGGTTTAATATGAATGTAATGGCATTGGGACGGCGTCACGATTCACGTAGGGGCGTTTCACGAAGATTTAGACGGGATGTTTTATTTACTATTGTACCTACCTTCCTTTAGAGGGGGCATAGAGCGGGGCTGGGTTAGACGTCATTTCATGATTATACGCTAGTAGACATATGTATGTAGATATTTAATAATTTAATAATATACGATAGAAGTCCAAATTCTTCATCACCATCATTTCCCCACGAAGATCAATCAGTAAGTACAAGTGCAAGCACTGGCGTCCATCACCTTACTCTTCGATCAAACCAAATAGCTAAAAGATACAGAATCCCACTCGCGATGTTGTACCACTCCTCTCCAAGATCCACTGGTAGGGGTACTGATCTTAACTATAGACCTTAAGTCCCATGGTTTATTTGGTGGTTTTGACGGGGGTTTGGGTTTAGAGTTTAACAACATCAAAGGGGGGATTTAGTTTACATGTGAAACGATTTCGTTTCGATACTTGGAGACAGACATGCACAAGGAAGTCACGGTCTAGTAGCCGGCCACTATAAGAATTTTTCATTTTTCATTTTCGAAATGAGCGTATGGACCTTGCTCCAATCAGATGTATCGAGCTAGGTACTTGGTAGGTGACTAGGTACCATCTCGTCATGTGAAAAATTTCAAGGTGAATTGATCTCCAGAAGTGATCGATGCGAATCCCGTACCAAATAAAAGCGAGTGTGTTGGTCTCATCATATATTTTAAAGACATCATACGCCACAGGCGGTTTATAGACCATATCTGGTCAGAGTCTGTACAGACGTGGCGGTCCTGAAAATCGGCCTACGCAGTTGCGATTGACTGTAGCCACGAGCCGGCATCGGAACTCGGGTTTAAGGTAATTCTCCATCGTTTCTGGAGAGTTATGCGTGCCATGCATTGATGATAGGAACCCAGGGAAAGAAAATGGTATAGGGTTGTTACTGATGACAATGCCAGATACAACGCTCCGTTTTTCTCCTCCCAGCAACCGCCCTCCTTCCCCGTTGCAAGTTTCTTGTGTGTGTGTGTGTGTGTGTGTGTGTGTGTGTGTG
>NGKI01000012.1:130494-149576 GCA_002162615.1 Myriosclerotinia duriaeana | reverse complement strand
GTGTGTGTGTGTGTGTGTGACAATGTTCCAAGCAGCGGAAATTATATAAAGCAAGAAGCTGAAATAACGGTTGAGTCGTCTCGGGCGAAGAAATCAATATTTGAATCAATAATGCGTAGAGGGACACTGATCATAAACGGATTTCTTTCCTACAATGGCGATAAAAAAATTGACGAATGACACCTGGGCATTCCATTCGGTTGTGTCCTGCTACATGGTAGACGGAGTATAGTAGGAGAGGGGGATAAATAGGCGAGAATTTTAAAGTCTTGCTCAGGACTCGGCTTACATTTCACTGTACAGGTTCGTGAAATTAAACGGCTGCTTGGGCGAGAAATGCTCGCGCTACTTAGTACTGTACATAGTGGGCACTACGACCCATATAAAGTCGGAGTTGGATGGGATTCGAAAGCTCGTACGTATATTACTGAATGCCCATAGAACAGCATCGTATAGATCATCTTCCGTTAAGTCTCTCAAGGGGAGGGTGGCTTGGATCAATCCATTGGAAGTAGATACATGTTCGTCATTTTGGTTTGGTCATCTCTCGCAAATTTTCTGCAGCCTCGGTCAAGCCGCTTGGTTTATGTATCCAAAGTTCCTTTGCAAAAGCTTCAGATTCAGAAGGATCGTGGACTGCCGATGAATTCTTAGGGTCGATATGTTTGCTGAGCTGTCCCGTAGAGAATAGAAATGCAAAACCCTTCTCCAGTTGCTCGAGGTCAGTCAAACACTCTCTAGGGCAAAGCCGCATCGTCGTCCAGAAATAGTTAGCTCCCTATACCTTTTTCCGTCCCTTCTCTCCATCGAGATTAGTTCTGAAATGCAAATCGGGGGTCAAGATTGGTTCATGTTGGATCCTGGGATTGAACACGTTAATAGCAGGAGGTATGTCTTTTGTCGTAGTCTTTTTAATGGGCTCCCATGACACATTATAGCATTCCTTAATCGGACCTGGCGTTTGATCTTGGGCATATCGAACCCTGAAGAGTCTTTGGTATGCGCTGTAGTAGGGAAATCTTTAGCTTCACTAGATTTTTTTCTCATTGCCGTCCAATCCGTGTTCTAGAATGGTATCAGGGTCAAGTTGGGTATTAAGTCTGAGCTTGTTATCACCATATATCTTATTAATATCGAGTTGAGTAGGTAGAACCTTGGCAGAAATCTGGCTTGGCACCTGGCTGACGGTTAGCGCCCGATCTGGCTTTGGTAATTGACGGCCCCTAGTATACGTTGTGTGCTTTTTTGGTGATTCTCTAATGTGTTATTCGGTATCATACGAGTTTTGCTCTGCACCTTTGTTGTATCCATTGTTGAGAAATTCGACGATGGATTTGCTGCCCAGTTCTTTGAACGAGATCTACTTGGCATGGTTTGTAGGATCTTTTCCAAGACTGTTGGAAGATTACTTGCCGATTCCTAAGCTGCTCCATCAACGCTCGCTCTTGTTGCTGCAAAAGATATAAAGTTTCCTGAAGCTCGAAATGTCCGTTGTAGGGTTGGGTTGATACAAGAAGTAAGTGAATGATCCGAGCATATTGTTGGAATTCGGAGAGCTGATTCAATCAAGATTGAACAAATAATGGAGAGAATTCGAATTTACAGTTGCGAGATAAGCAATGCAATAGAGACCAAGTCTGTATGCAAGCAACAGTAGAGCCACTGAGCCAGATAGCATTTTAGAAGGAAATGTCGAGCCAAGCTGAAATCAGCCAAGCATAAAATAACAGCAAAGGCCTCTGTACAGGAGGGAAATGAGGCTCTAGATAACATGCAAGTTCAACAAGACAAAATACCAAAGTCAACACCAATAATCTTCATTGATTGGTCTCATAGCAAGGGTAGCGAGACCTCCTATCCCAACACGTGATAAGAACCTACCTAGGTTCAACAATTGGCGGCTCAACACTCGCCAATTGTATCTGACTAGCCGCATTCAAACAACGGCGGGTGCGTCTCCACGACACAACCCCAAAGTCCAAGCGTCTTCTAACAATAAATAAGTACGTACATCGCGCGAATCCTCCATTCTGGTAGGATTATAGCTAAACATAGATTAGAACTTATCTAAAAAAAAAACCCCATCATTGCTACCAAACCCCCACCTCTCCAAGAATCTTTCCCCACGCTCAAACCCAGTTGTATTCAAACCCTAATTGAACTCCCACCATGACCATTCCTCTTGTTTGTGGTATATCCGCGGCGCCCATCCATCTTTTTTGGTATATCCGTGCCGCGAAAATGTACGTAACAAGAGAATGTGGTCCGCGGGCCTTGGATTGGTTGAGTATAAGCAGATGCATCCTAGCTAGTAAGATTGTATTCGCATCCTTTTTAGCCGCAAGAGTATCTTGACATGCCGGCACGATGACGCCTTGAGCAACGAACTTCTCACTCCAAGCAAGTCCTCCCTATCCATACATTCTCCTCACGGGGGAGTTCTTTGCGTGAAACAGATTCGGCCACGAAGAGATTCTGTGCAGACCCCAAGGTTTCAATGATGAAGAGATACCTCTACTGTAGCTCAGCGTGCACAAATTCATCAGACAGCGATTCGGGTTTGGCGCCAGAAACGGGGTAGTTGACCACATGAGAAAGTGCGAGTGTATGTGTAAAGAGGAAAAGGAAAGCGATGGCGAATATGAATCGCAGAGGGCTCGATATGGTATTTGAAGATTGCATTTTGAGTTGGTGGTTGTAAGTGTGAGGTCTGGTATAAAGTTAGTTGGGTCGATCATGTGAAGAGTGGTAAGTTGTACGCACTCTTTGAAATGGGAATTGGATCTTGGAAGAGGTGTCTCGTTCGCAGATGGGTGTTGTGACTTCTGGATGTAGAAACTCAAAAGAATGGTTCATTTTCTTTTCTTATTGTTGGAAATGGTCGAGTATTTATTTCCCCTTGACTCAAAGACTGCTTAACTCTTGGTAGCAGGCTTGTTGCTGGTCGGGGCGGTTACGAGAATTGTCAATGTGAATATTAACATAAAATATCCACTTCGAGACGCCTCGACACGAAGGGCTAATTTGACTATCAATTTCCGCTCTTTTCCTCCTAACAACTCTTCCCTTCTCTTTGAACATTCCGATCTTTAGTTTAAATTCTGTAATATAAATTTAGTTATATAATAAACATCTTAAGGAAATTATAATAGATTCTTTTTTAAACTTTAAAATAATAATAATAAAATTATTTATTTTTCAAAATAATAGAAGTAAAGAATTTAAAATCGGTTTTTATCCTTCTATTGAATATTCTTATTTTAGAAATTATTAGAAATTTTTATTATAATATTAGTTTATATATTTAAACTTTAAATAATTATATTTAAAAATTTAAAATCAAAATAAAATTTTATTTCAGTATATATTGTAAGTTAAACTTTTTAATATTCTAAAAACTTTAAATTATAACTTTCAATTATAAAATCTTCTTTTAAATTATATTTAAAAATTGTTTTACTTTTATACTTTACTTTTAAATTTGTTAATATTATAAATATAATAAACAAAATTGTTTTTATATTAAAATTATATAAAAAGATTATTTCTAGATTTTTAAAATTATATTTAATATTTAAAGAATCTATTTTAAAAGAATAAAGTTTTATAATTTAACTAATAATACTAATAGCTTTAAACTTTAAATTAATAAACTTATATTTTAAATATGAATTCTAAATATTAATATTAAAATAAATGAAGATCTAAATACTTAAGTTTCTTTACAAAATTATATATTAAAAGCAATCATAACTTTATCATAGCCTTCAAAATGTGTGAATAACCTCAATTTTGTAAAGTAAAAGTATAAAAATGGTTTCCGCGCGTGAAAACGTTTTTTCGCTCACTGCAACGCCAGCGAAGCTGAAACAAAGCGTGAAAGTGGGGCCGCTCACAATTAGATTCTACATTCTACATTCTACATTCTACATTCTACTCATCAACCATACCTAGAAACACCTCTTCCGCAGGAGCTTCGCGATCGTAGCGTCGTCGATAGCGAGCAGAGCAGCATATACGAAGGTTATCTCGAAGAAGAATCTTTCGGGGAAACTTCGGTGAACTTTTGAGTCTCAATTCAAAAACATATGTTTCACCTTCTTTTTTCAATGATTTGAACTTTAGTAATTGACAACTCGACAGCTTCATTAGCTAGAATAAAGTTGTACCAGTAGAGTTAATGTTGTGTTTTACTTTGAAGATCATTTTGATATAATTGTAGGTAGCTTTTACTTTCGTATATAGTATTAAAACGTATACGTGTAAGAGTAGTGTTTATATTAAAATAACTACTATTCTAAATCTACAAAAGTAGAAACCCTTATAGGACTTCTATCTTACTAAACTACTTAGTAGATTATAAAATATAAAAAAGTTAAAAACAAGTTAAATAAACAATTGATCGACTTCGAAGCTTTGAAAAAACAATAAATATCGTTCACCAATAAAGTATAAAAGATTTAAGCATATTTACCGTACTAGGAGATTTCCAATAAAACCCCCCGCTACAGGGGTTCAGTCCGATATGTTCACTCCTTTTGTGCCCGTAACATTACTTCGTGTGGTTTCAATAGATATACCGGTCCTCGAGACAGTCTGGTATGCACTATATAATAATAATGAGTGTAGATGGTTGATAACCAAGGATTGGAGTTGAGGTTGAGGTAAAATTCTGTGGGATTGTAAGACTACCTACGTATACAATGTTTCGCTAGCCGTATAGTGGAACGGAATAACTTTTTAGCGACAACTGGATGGGTATTTACCGTCAGAGGCCCGTAGAGTTTATAGGAAGAATGCTTGATTGAAGGAAGACTAGAATCTATTCTTTTAGGTTGGAATTTGATAGCCACAAGAGTCAAATGAGTAACCGTACGTTTGGCGGTATCAGAGAAACTTATTGCACTTTCCGTGGAATGGGAGTGATCAACCGAACTTTCCATTGAAAATTTGAGACTATCCCCACCTTGGGTCAAAGTTTAAGACTTTGAGCTGATCAGATAGCAAGCGTAAAATGAAAAGCTTTAACATCCTCCTAATCCTAATCCTACCCCTAACTCCACAACTCCACAACTCTACATCCGGCTCCACTTCCTCTTTCAAAAAAAGGAGTCAACGAACAAAGCATATATTTCAAAGCGTCACGCAAAAATTTTGATTTTTCAATTATTGTTGAAGACCGGCAAAGTATAAACTTTCCCTGGCAGGAGAAATGCCTTGAAAAATCCCTCCTTCGTGCATGAAATTTGGCATATATTGAGGCTTTTCCCTTCGATTCCAGCGATTTCATCAACCTCTTCGACGCGTACTTTCGCGATGGAAAAAGGGGGGGGTGGGTGCAGTGAGGAATGTAATACTTGAAGTAATGCTTGGAATACTCCTCAGTGAACAGTAAAAGCTAAACAGAGGTCTTCCGGCTTTCCATGATCTTGCAGGATTGCCCCAAGTCAATTTGAGAATCCAAAAGCCAGATATATGAAATGATACAAGAACAACAGTCGAGTGACTTACAATGCTAGCTTCCCACTCTTGCTATTCAGCAGTCCAATTGGGGTACCATAAGATGAGATGATCAGCAAACAAACCACAGGCAAGTACTCTCAATATACACCTGAGGTGTAGGAGTGTGCCCATCCGTCTCATCTCATCCCATCATCCGGCCTGTTTCTTTTTGTTGCACATCAAATCCGAATAACATCAGCTGCGCCTCAAATAGGCAAGTCAAAGGCTTAGAAATGGAGACAGCGGCAATAGCTTTCCCTGTATTGATCAATTTTCGAACTTGGGACCCCATATATCTTCGACGCCAATCTCGTCCGATCATCTACGAGATTGGACGAGAACATCAGCTTTAGTCAACAACTCCACATACAATCAGAACTCAGGAGTTAATACATTAATACATCAGCTCCCGCAGCTAGCTAGGAGCCCACGTGGAAAATCCGGGATCTGGTAGTGAACAAATCCAAAATTATATATGAAAATGACCCAATGACTGAACAAAGCTAAACAGACTCAAGCCTTGCGCTTATTAATCTAGTGTTCGTAGAAATGCGGGGCTAGAAATCTGGGGCTTGACTGAAGTAATCAATCTGCCTAGCTTGAAAAGGGGGAATTGACCAATAGACAATCGATCGCATAGTTTCCCAGGTTGAGACGTGCAACAAGAAGGAAAAAGATATGAGAGGTAGCCTTGGTTCTACGACTTGAAGAAATCGGATGGCTACTAGAGTGAATCCAGAAATCTAAAATCTCACATTCAGTGAATGTAGAGATGGGAGAGTAAGCGGGGGATAGAGACCAATGGGTAGGCCGAAGTTCACATCCCCCGCAAAGTCCAAGGGCCCATATCAACTGTACCTATGTGTTCATTCGATGAAACTCTGAATGGGCTATGGTGGTAAATCCGAAGAACAAGAGCGACGTCCCGAATCCCCGGCTGTGCATATCGGTAGTGAACATCCGGCTGTGCATCTGATGTTCCCTAACGTTAGTTATTTCGGCATTTGGGTGTCCCAGTGTGGCGTGCTAAGATTGATTTGTATGGAGTTCAAGATCTCTGTGTTTTGGGCCAATAGAACTTCAAAAAGCCACATTGGAAACGCCGAATCGAGGTGATGATGAGCCCCGTTAGCCTTATATTTCATATAAAGTCTTGCAGTGCTAACTGTGCCATTCGCCACCGTATAGTAAAGATTAGAATTTTGGGGCTCAGAATCCTCGTCCATGTTGAGTGCCGTGTTGAACATGCACCGCCGTATGATTAGACTCTGGGGGCTTAGACCCTTCCTCGTCCATAAAAGTTGTTCGTCTTCCACCACAACAACGATACAACCTCCCATCAACAATCTCCCATCCACAAGACAAAACACAGTTAACTTCTCTGAACAAGAATCCATCTCATCCACTTGTACTCGACCCTTCTCCCGTTACTTACAAGGATACGGATATCAGAGGTAAGCATCAAAAAGACTGGGTTTGAGAAATAACAGAACTGACACCACCTCAGCCTAGTCACAAACCAAATTTGAACACCTTCATCAACTTCAACATGTTCGTCTCCAACCCAAGCCGCATCATGCGCAACATGATCGCATTCCTCGCCATCCTCGCCCTTACCATCTCCACCGCCAATGGAACCCCAATTGCTGAAACTGGACGTTCTATCGAGGTCCCCCGTTTTAAAGTAAAGATTTGCGGCCTCGCTCCAGCAGGCGTCTGTACCCTCACTATCCAAACCACACTCTCGAGAATCCAGGATGGTTTGGACGATGATATGGTCTGGCTCTTTGACAACGAATGCAGTACAATTGGAGGTGGTATGACCCCTTTCAAATTTGATCTAGCCAGCCAACTCAAGTACAAGATCGATGGACTCAAGGCACATAATAACAACTTTCTTGCAAACAATCCAGAGTTTTGCTATGCGGGTGCATGCTACGGTTGGCATGATAAATGTTGGTCACAGGCGGACGTTGCGACTGGACAGTGGGTTAATAGTTGTCAATTTACCTGTAGTCAACCATGAGTTTGTTTGCCGAATACGCAAATTTGGCAATGGTGGTCCGTCACCTGGTTGTAAAAACGGGATGAAGCAGGACTTGTCGGTGAACCAGTCATTTTGAGAGGCATAGCACTCAGCATCGCTAAGGGGTATGCCTAGGATTCCTTCTGCATTGTGGTCTGAATTCGGACTTTTTTCTTTGGTTCGTTCGCCGCTAGCCTGGCATCTTGGGGAGTTTTGGTATCATGATACCCATTTCGGATTATGTTTCGGATTCAAGGTTGTGTTGAGGCGTTAGCTGAGTTTGTAGCCGGTCGGCTATTGAACGGTTAGAACGGTTCATAGGGTTAAAAACTCTGACTTAGAAGCTACAAACCAACCAACGATAAACAAGATTATGGAAATAAAATCAATCTATTCTCAACATCTGAATTTATTCATGCAACGTGCCAATTTTGTGATTTGAATTGCAATAAATGAAACCTTGTTTGGAACAAATTACGCGTATCCATATCCATACATAGGTAAAGAAAGAAAACAATCTTGCCCCTAAAAAGTAAGATTGTCGGTTGTACTCCGTACCTCGGTTCATTTAGGTACACCTGGGCATATTTTGAAAACCTAATTGAGTCAACCGACCACCTGGGCAACCGATAGAACTTTCTTCAAGTTTCGGTCCTTTTTAGTCGTTCGCAAAACTCCTTTAAAACGGATTTGTAAACTGTAATCACTCTCTCTCCCGGGTCTCCCCCTAAACAAAGGTTAAACATTGGGTACGGCCCATAATAGTGATATGAGGTACGAGCAGGCATCAGTGCCGCCTTCCGTGCGTCAGAGGCACTGTAGATCTAGAACAGCCGTGGAATAACCTTGGACCCCCTAACCAACAGAATTTTCCTTTCGTTTGGTTGGTTATCTTTACAAAATTAGCGGTAAAGATCTACGCAGTAATAAAGATATGAAAAGAGCTATGAACCTACCGAGGTTAATAAGTTGATGTTTTCGATGTTTTCTTGAAGATACGGCCGGAGCGGGTCGATGATTTGGACTTTATGTGGATATACATCATAAAAAGTCCGCTAGATCCTTCATCATACCCGGAGGTTATTTAGTAGTAAGGAAAAGAAATAACAACATAAGGAGGGTGTCTCGCATCATGGATATTCTTCTCATCCATCCAAAGATTGTGATCGTCCCGGTTCGCATTCTATATTAGATTTTCGATATTTTTAAGTGCAAGACAGGATGTTCGACTTAGCACCCCATCCTTCTAATCCTATCGTTATCGCAACGACCCATAAATCATATCGATTAGGGAAAGACAGAGGATTACCACCCCATCTCGTAGGAGAACAGAGCAACTATCTCGTCGAGCTAACAGATGAAGACGATCCTGCGAACGCGAAGTCATGGACTTTTGGAAGGAAGATGAGGACTTGTGCAGTTCTAGGATTTGATACTCTTATCGCTTCCTGGGGTTCATCCGTTTACTCGGCAGCTGTGACGCCTGTCGCACATGAATTTGGTGTCAGTAATGTCGTGTCTATTCTTGGTTTGACGTTGTATATTTGTGGTTTTGCTACCGGTATGTCCATTCAATCTTTGACCTGAGTTAGTCATTATGACTAATGAGCAAATCTCGCAGGTCCATTGTTTTTTGGTCCGATCTCTGAACTCTATGGTCGAAAGAAACCAGTCACCGGAGCATGCTTTGTCTTCACCTGTTTCATGTTCGCTGCAGCAACAGCAAAGGATTTCCAGACATTGATGTTGTGTCGATTCTTCGCAGGTGTTTTCGCTTCTTGTCCTTTGGCTGTCGTCGGTGGCGCTTTCGCCGATTTGTTTGGAAACGAGACTAGGGGTATTGCCATTGCTGCTTTCTCAGCATTAGTGTTCATTGGCCCCTTCATCTCGCCTATTGTTGGAGCATTCATCACGACGTCACATCTTGGCTGGAGATGGACCGAATACATCACAGGTATCATGGGAGCTTCCTCCTTCATTCTCGACATTCTCTTTCTTGAGGAAACATATGTTAAGACCCTTCTCCAAAGCCGAGCCGGAAAGATTCGAAAGGAGACTGGTAACTTCGCCATTCACCACATCAGTGAGGAGGAAATCATCAGCTTCGATGTTTTGATCAAGAAACACTTGTTCCTTCCATTCAAGCTTCTTTTTGGAGAACCAATCGTTTTCCTCATCACCATTTATACCGCCTTCATCTATGGTATATTGTATCTGTTTCTGGAAGCCTACCCCATCGTGTTCGCCGAATACCGTGGCATCGACCCAGCAGTTGCAACACTTCCATATTTGGGTATGATTGTTGGTGTTCTCTGCGGCTGTGGTATCGTGATTGCCTTCGAGCCAAGATATAACCGCAAACTCAAGGAGAATGACGGTATTCCAGTTCCAGAGGAAAGACTTGTTCCAATGATGTTCGGTGCTTGTTTGTTTCCTGTGGGTCTGTTCTGGTTTGCATGGACAGGAAACTATCCATCTATCAGCTGGGCCGCCCCAACCTTCAGTGGTATATTGACTGGCGCTGGTATCATGACTATCTTCCTTCAGGCTTTGAATTACCTTATCGATTCTTATTTGTTCGTGGCAGCCAGTGCCATCGCGGCCAATACCTTACTTCGATCCTTCTTCGGTGCTGGGTTCCCACTGTTCGCTACCGCAATGTTTCACAATCTTGGTGTACAGTGGGCTGGTACTTTGTTGGGTTGCTTGGCTGTCGTATTTTTACCAATTCCTTTCTTGTTCTACAAGTACGGTGAGAGGTTGAGAAAGATGTCACGCCATGCTCCAACCGATTTTGCTGAACCTAATAATAAGCCAAACGACGAGGAGTCTGCCACTGCAGCACCTTCCATTGAAGAAACGAAACCGGAGGTGTAAAGTAATGTGTTTAATGACGGATACACTTATATATTGGGAATGGCTGGTATGAAGTACGCTCGGTTTATGTTTTCTTATTCATAGGCAGTCTTGCATGGTTGCATTTTGATGGCGTCATTGGTATCAATACCCGGGTGGAAGCGTTGCGTTTTTAGTAGATAAAATAATCCGATACACCTTAATTATATATCAAAATTAAATCTCAACTCGAAGCTTGATACAAGACATTTGATGATGAGACCGGAAGATTGAAGATGGATAGGTAAGCAAAGGAGAGAAGAAGGTGGCTTTCACGTGACCGGTATAACATCAGATTACCTCAACTTGGGACTTGCTATCATTCTACCAGTTCTTACACCCCGCTTCGATGTTACATTACCATTTGATCTATATTTATACCCCATGCACTATGCATATCGGACATTAACTGATTAGGACATTGCAAGGGTTGTGTGTTTGGCGGTTATCGCGTCTGATATGTTGAAGCCTTCCAAGGTTGTCAAGAAAATGCCATATATTCGGGATTTTGGGCTCCTATTGGACGGAATACCCTTATGCGGGTCCTTCTACATGATCCTCACTGCAGCCTTCATACTCAATAGAAATCCTGTCTGCTCTCGCCTTCCACATGTACCTGGATCACCATTTCCTTCGTTCTCGAATTTTTGGATGCTACAAGTAGCTTTGTTTGGGAACATTTCACAAGTACTGAACCATGGGTGCGAAATCTATGGTTGGTGTGTCTACTTAACTTGGGGCGGAATGAAAACTTAACATGCCTGTTTAATTCATAAGGACCACTGGCACATGTAGGGCCAAGTCATTTTATTTGTAGTGACTCCGATGTCATTAAATGCACAAGTGCTGCAAATATAGGATATCGGAGATCACTTCCCATTTTCAAACAGTCATCAAGAAAGGACACATATATTCAGACCAGAAAGATGGCTCGAAGTCAAGTATAATGATAAATTGAGAAAAATATCACAGCTGGCTTGGTATTCGGATCTGGGAATTGGTCATGTTCTGCGAAGAATGTTTCCATGATGGACATGGTTCTTGTGGAGGTAAGTTTCTTTTGCAGTAAAAATGCATTACACTAATGCCGGATAGTCGTTTGAGAGATTTGATATCACTTTGGTAAACCCGACCAATCCTTGGAAATAAATCAGTCCTGGAGCATATATACAACATGCTCTTTTTTTTTAAGATTCGTGGAAGCAGCACATTGATGAAAGAGGTTGGAAACATATAATATTTACCCCATTTGTTGCGGCTGATGGAGAGATATAGCGGTTTCCCTACTGGGCAGGCGCTCAAGTCAAGACGACACCCCTGGTATTGTTGCGAATTTGGTCTATGCCTCAGGTAAAGCAATGATCTAAACTTTTCTATTTGGGCTTTCGGCGAGAGGAGTCTTTCAATATCCATTCACTTCCTTGATGCACTAGAAAGTACTTTCAAGACTTCTAGTATGGCGTGCTTGAGACCATCAAGTCATCTATTCTTCAATCAGCGTCGGTCTGTTTGCGTCTTCCAAATCACTACATTAGTCCCACTTCGATTTTGCATGCCTCTGGTAAATGATCTAAGGCGAGCTGACACCCGCAAGCAAATTGGTGAATTATCCTGTCTCTAAATATAAGCTTGACTAATTCCGTGATTCACAAACAATCCATCCGATATTTTCTCGTGTTAGTCACCTAGAGTCAAAGTAAAACTACCTAGTACATCTTCATACTTCCATCGCCGTACAACTCGCAACCCCTTGATTTCTTTGGATGCGCCTCAACAGAACCGAGTTGGTCCATATTTTTAAGCACCGTACCGATTTCTCGCTTTTTGAATCCCATTTTTAACAACGATATGTTTATCTTTTACAGCATTTGCAGGCGTTCATCAACAAGTCAACCATGCAGCAACAACCCCCAGCCCTCCCCCTCCACGGCACCCACCGAAAACAACGCGCCTCATCCTTCCACTCCCTAATCAACCTCTCACCCCTCCGCACCCTTATATCCCGCGCCTCCTCCCCCTCACCAAGCACATCCTCCACCCCAACCACCAACCTCACCCCCATCCCACGCATTCCCCAAATCCACCCCAGCGAATACCAAACCTACAAATCCGTGAACAAACTTCTCGAGACCTTCACTTCCCGCTCCATCGCCTCAACACGGCGCGCAAAAGCCCGTCTTCCTGAGTCTAATGATGATACTTATCGAAGTATCCATTGCGGAGACCAGAACTGTTGTTTTTCAACCCCTTATTCTTTGTATCGCACACGCTCTTCTGCTACATCTGCATCGAGAAAAAGTCTGCGCGTAAGAACCGACACTCGCTCTGTTTCGAATCCCAACTTACGACTTGCGAGTTTGAATAGTTCGGAATCTTCACCCCCGTCACCATCATCTTTATCCCTTCACCCCTTTCGCAGATCCCTCAATATCAGCGGAAGTTCCAAACGAGCCACATCGCTCTTCGAAGGTAGTCCGCCGCGCGAGGGGAAATCTCTAACGCCTTTATATGAATATCCGGACCCGATTGGAGCGAGAAGCTCCAGTTGGTTGAATAAAGAAAATGAAAAGGCTTTAGGGTTGGAGAGGTCGAAGAGCGTGAGTTGGGCTAAGGATACCGGTTCGTTAACTAATCGGCGTAAAACTACAAGTCATATTTATCGACCGAGTGGTTTATCGATGTTTTCGTGGACTGCATCATCGAACTCTTCTGGCGAAGCATTGAATGGAGAGGTGAGAAAAACAGATCAGGGAGAAAGGGAAATTGCGTATGAATGGGATGGAGCGTTTGGATGGATGCAGGCTTGTAAGGTGTGTGGAAGGGAAAGGTGTGTAAAGTGCGAGGGACAGGTGTTTGAACAAATTGTTGAGGTGGGTGAGACGATAACGGCAGCGGAGGCTGTGTATAGTATATGTACGCCGTGTGTACATGGATTTTGTCCCGGGACGAAAATGTGGTTGAGAGTTAGGTGTGAGAGGTGCGGGGAAGTGGAGTGCGAAGGGTGTGAAGGGGGTGTTGTAGAGGGGTAGTATGGTGGCCGGGGTTGTTGGTGATGCTATCTAGGTAATTCTAATATTCTAATTGAGTATGGTGAATGGTTGAGATTTATTCGTAGTTAGAATGGTAGCTAGTAACCGGATCAATAATTATCTATATTCTTGATGTATCCTAACTCTGCTATTATCCATTGATACTGTTGGAAATATTCACTCGTCTAATTCCAACCGCGATATCGAAGTCCGAATAATTGACAAGATAAAATTTATACTCCATGAGACGAATACACTTGCATGTCTAGAACCCAAAATCATAAAGTCAATTCACCAACAGTGGGTGAATGGAACCTTGGAACGCTTCCCCACGTTTCAAGAAGCATAGTTGATTCAATCGTCAATTGAACCTTTTCCACCATGTACCATCTCGTTGTTCAACCTGCATTGAATCATTCAGTAACGTTTTCGAGTGCTCGAAAAGACCTTGAGAGTGTTTCAAAAGTGACTGTTGGAATCACCGCGGGGCTGATCAACATGCATTATATGGTACTATGACTTCAGTATTATGCTTATTGGTGACGTAGAATCCTAAATGCTTCGAAGAACCTAGGAACTGCGTATTTGAGCCCACTGGCGCATGGCGCTAGTACTGTACCGGTCACATGATATATATTTTCCGACAGTAACTTCATCGTTTCTTTAGATTCAAGTAAAGAAGAAACATCATACCCTGAGGCAAACCAACCTCGATAGAGCCATTCTTTATCTGAATGCCGTCATAAGTGCTTCAGTAAGCCAGAAGTGATAGGCTGTAAATCGTTTCATGCAGGAGAAACTTCCATTACAGTAGCCACTTTGAGAAAAATGCACGAATGGCTTTAATAGTAGACATGGATACATCTAGTACGCCGTTGACCTTCAAATTTCCTCTTCATTCCCTCACGTGTTCCCCATTATCTCTCTAGTCATTAACACCCCCTTGTACCAAACATCCTGCACGACATGCATATCTCGCTCGCTTTAATATCTCCCGATATGTTCTTATTGGGAATGTGAAGTATGATATCAAGTGGATGTAGAATATACAGTGCAACATCAGAGCGGTTATGATGAGATAGTAATTTCGTGTATAAACGTCCATATGATTTCCGTTGGCAGGTCCTGTAGATTGTGTTATTGCATTCTCTCGCTGTATATGGTGGAGAGGAGAGAGAAAATGTGAATGAGAAGCTAACGAAGATGGCAGATGTATAATTTGTAGCCTCTGAATCAAAATATTAATACTAGGTATCCTGTTCATCTTCACTTACCTATTAAATCGTCTTTGATTTTCTCTAGTCCGATTTCTTTACTACAAACCTAACTGCAAAAGCCATACACACTTCAAGATCAATATATATCCAGAATTTCACACCTTTGGAATAGCCTCTCAACTCACAAACCGTTCAACAAACCAAAACAGCACAATGAGCAATCCCTGGCTATATGGCAATATGTACACCGGCCGACCCATGAATATGCTGAACTCACCACTCGCACCACCAGTCGCGCGTGGACCACAATATTATACAGGTGGTCGCCCCCCAACACAACACTTTGGGGATCATATGACATATGCCAGGATGGCATGGGGTGGGAACAGACCGCCAGCTATGCAGCCCAGGGCTCAACCGACCGCCCACAGGTATGTGATGTATTGTTCTGATGCGTCTTGCTGGGCGCTAACTTATTTTCAGGAATTATACAAACCTTCCTCGAGGATGGGGCCCGAGATGGTAGGGTTGAGGTGATGGGTTAGATATTGGACTGTGGTGGGTGTATTTAGATAGAATGAATAAATCGTTGGTTTTCATTATACCTGTGGGATACTGTGAGTGAAAGCTGAGCGTGTTAACCTAATATGCGGATTGGTTGTGATTCAATGATATCCCCAGCTGATTCGGAGTGTTATGAAACAAACAGGACGACCTGACTACTGAGCCTTCGTATCCAGAAGAGTCACTGATTGAAACCACCCTGGTCTTCCACAAAATGCCACTAACATTTTCCAATGAATAAGAAAGAAGCTCTCAACTAGAAGCTCAACCGTAAGCTGTTGCAAGGACATAAATGTACAATATAACATGTGGCAACATCGCATTCCATTTACAACGGCCCTTTTTGCAAACATATAGGCAAATAGGCAATGGAAACGACGTTACGAGGTTTGCTTTGTGGGTTAAACTCCAATCTTTCATGCGACCGGACCTTGCGCCGTGTAGGCAACTCTATTATGCTGTGCACCAGTCTGGATGATTGGCATTGAGGGTCGTTAGTGAAATTGCTTTTGTAATATAATTTCCATGCCGGACAATTCGAAAGACAAGCAAGGAGTCGAGGGAGTCAACTCAGTCAAGGGACAGCTCTTCCTATATTATATATATAAGAGGCAAGTAACCAATCAATCGACAAACCATGGCAGTGATAGTCAACATTCCCCGAGAGAGTATAGATATAAAAGTTCTGCTTTGAATTGGCGGAACGTTTCAACAACAGGAATGAGGAATTCAAGGTTGAATAATAGGTCCGTGCTTCATGTTCACGTGATACAGCGCCTCAGGTTTCTAACTCATAGATTCCCCCAAGTTGCCATGCCCAGATCAACGACAAACATCAAACCATCACAGCTTTATGAATATCTAACAACTCTCTCTAACCTCTGCTTCTATGTCATCTATATCTAATGGCTTTACAGGTAAGTCTCTCATTATCAGCGTGGGGCTGGTATGAAAGTAACCATCAGATGGCGAAATCATGCTTCCTTGTGGTAGTGAGAGTTCCTACTTGATACTCATATATCTCTTTGGCCCCCCTTCTCATCAATCATTTATACATCTACATATGATTATTCTCCCTTTTCCTATCATTCCGGTAAGTTTAAAAGTCACCCAGCCAAGTATTGGTGGTGCTTTCTCACTTTTTCTCTCCTCGTTGAACTCTCCTCTTCCAGATTCACACAAGCCTCGCTTCGGCCACCAGTCATCATCAAGGATTCCAAGCAAGCAAAGAACGGCTACATACCTTTACCTTTTTACTATCACTTCGCAAATCAACGCGCCTTCTTCCTGTCAAACATCAACATACGGACTTGGAATTCATAAAACATCAAAATTTTCACCTCAATCATCAACCCTTACCCTCATATTTAAGTTCATTCTCCATATTTTACAATGGCCGGCGGAAAAGGAAAATCTTCTGGTGGAAAGTCATCCGGAGGCAAGGTTGGCGCAAATGAAGGAAAACAGAAGCAACAAAGTCATTCCAGCAAGGCTGGTCTTCAGGTTAGTATTGCGCAAAATAGGTGTTTTATCTACACTTTTTATATCAAACTTTGCGGTCCGGGCCTCGGAGAAGAATTTATACATACGATTTTTACCATATCCACACCCCACTAGATCGCGTCAACACTCGATCTTCGAAAAATCTCTATAAACAATTGCGAACGATCGCGATATATATCGACATGGAAGATTATGAATAGCTATATACAACTTCATTACTTTTCCGACAGCTCATCAAGGTGGCATTCTTGACGCGCCACGAATATCAACAAGACATGCATACGCGAGATAAAATTTCTCGCCATTGGAAAATTTCGACTTGGGACATTTTTTGCGTTTTGAAATGCGCACCAACTTGTTGGATCTGCAAGATGCTAACAAATACCTTTCCTAGTTTCCCTGTGGTCGTGTCAAGCGTTTCTTGAAGAATAACACCCAAAATAAAATGCGCGTGGGAGCAAAGGCCGCAGTCTATGTTACAGCCGTCTTAGAATATCTTACTGCTGAGGTGCTTGAGCTCGCAGGAGTAAGTTATATCCATCCATACCCCACGGCTGCCTAAAAAGTTACTTACTGACAAATACAGAATGCCGCCAAAGATCTCAAAGTCAAGCGTATCACACCCCGCCATCTACAACTTGCCATCCGTGGTGACGAAGAACTCGATACCCTCATTCGTGCAACCATCGCCTTCGGAGGTGTCCTACCACACATCAACCGCGCGCTGCTATTGAAGGTGGAGCAGAAGAAGAAGAAGGCCATCGAGTCCGCATGATTATCGCAAACAGATACATCTACAATTCGTTTACGCGCTCCGATTTTTTGTGCTTTTTCCTTCTTCTCTTTCTAAGGGTTCAGAATTTGATGGTGTCTTGGGGATATCTACTTTTTGCTTGGTTTCATAATGGAATTGCTTGCTTGTCACGGATCGGACTATGAGATGAGATCATAACGGGCTACATGTGTTGAAGCATGGTTGAGAGGCTCGATTCGGTACGAGTCTTCTGTGGGGTTTGATGGAATTACTTCAGGCCGATGTATCACTATCGATTTTGAATGAGATCGAATATTGCTTCAATTTTACAACTCTATTGGTGATGTCGAAAATATTGAAGATACAGTACTATGAGGATAAATATGGATGCCAAGCCAGTGCTCAATGTTGCACATCCCCCCAAATAATAACATACCTAGTACATTTATAGTACACAAGTATATTCAGCGTATACTCTATCCAGGAAACCCAAGTTTCAAACCCGCCCAAACACCTGGAATAAAAGGCACATGGACAATCATCAAGAGTACAATCTGCGCTGTCCATCCCACGGGGTGACCTCATCAACATCCTCATCATCGCCATCCCCCACCGTATAAAACTTCTTCAAAGGACTACTAGGTGGACTCTCGATCTCCACACTAGCCCTCCGACTTGAATCTCTCTCCCCTTCTCCCATGCCCTCCCCCGTTACATCTCCACCTCCATCCACCACCTCTCCCACCATCTTTCCATATTGCACCTCCGATAAGCGCAATCCCGTCAGCTGTTCAATCTTCGCTATACTCTTCCGTTTCTTCACCCGGATAAATTCTCGCACGTATCCCTTCTCATCCTCTTCCGTTTCTTCTTCTCCGGCTAGATCGTCTCGTTCGGGGGGGTACGAAACTCCGAGTCCATCCGTTCTCGTTTCCTGATTTCGTTCTTCGACTTCTTTTCCTTTCGGGGATACGGTTCCGCTGCCGCCGTAACTTATGTCTGCAAATGCGGTATGGCTTGTTAGGGGACTGACGATAAATTGCGCCTCGTGTTCTAGTCCTCGTTTTTCGGCTTCGAGACTCCTGCGTCGTTCGCGCTCGACGAGGATGCTGAGATCGGGCGAGGAAATGGCGGGGGTGAGGTTGGATGGGATGTTAATTTCCTTGGAGTGAGTAGCCGGTGGTGTCGTAGCGGCAATATCGAAAATCAGCTGTTGATCTTCACGTTCATCTTCAATCTGCTGTCTTTCCTCGGGACCTATAGGAGAAATGGGGAATATAAGCTCCGGTTCGCTCTTTCTTCTGGTATTGGGTGTAACGGCAGAACGTAAATGGATAGTTTGACATTCCGAAGGAAAATCGCAGTCGCGGTAACAGTCTTTGCCAACTTTTAGAGGAGGTATAAAGTGGGGGTTGTGTAGGGAATGGGATTCAGATTTTAGGGAAGAGATTTCGCGGCGCCAGTGATTGTAGCGTTCCCAGCCTGTGTAGTCAAATTCGGCGCGGCAACCGCGGGGCTGGCGGCGCCGCTTTTTCTTCTGTTTCTTGGGGGCTTGGAGGAGGGAAGGGAAGGAGCTGGTTGAGGGGGAGGGA
>NGKI01000012.1:115153-130460 GCA_002162615.1 Myriosclerotinia duriaeana | reverse complement strand
GGAGAGAGCAGAAATAATGGCCGTCTTCGACTTAAGAAGGTGCTGTTAGTGGGAGGCGTTTGATAAAGGGGGGCAGAGAATGCTTACGACAGCGACGAGTGACGCCCAGACGATAGACGGAGTGACAGATGTGACAGCGCCAGATCCATGGGTATGGGATAGGTGGTGGGGGGTTGGCGAGATGCGGCGAGATGGGTGGACTAGGGAGTAGACTACGTTGGTGAAGTCGTCGGGGTGGTGTTAGGGGGGAGAGTGGCGAGGAATGAGACGTTGCATTTTTTAAGAGAGAAGGATAGCTAGGTACTGTTATTATTTGTGGTCGGCGATCCATTATACCTTTTTATGGTATGTTCGTTATATGAGCAAGGCAATGATCTGCTGATAATTCTTGAATGTCTTGAGGAACTGATAGTTTTAGGATTAAAATCTGACGTGCGGTTTCTTTGTTTGATGTTGGGAAGCAATTGGTAGAACTGATGGAAGTAATTGACCAACGCCAGCGCGATGCCGCTGACAAGAAACAATAACGAAGCTATAGAGATTCTAGGTGAAACCTTGGCAACCTCTTCCGACAAAGTTCAGATCGTCTCAAACATTCCGTCGTTGTGGCGTTATTTCTCTGAAAGGTGCTTGCTGGTACTGGTCGGTACTGGTACTGATTAAAAAAACCCGAGGTTTCGACGAAAACGTCAAATGAAGTCCAAAGATATCAATTATTGAATATGGTAATGCTTCCTAGCCAACCAAGGAGATGGGATGAGAATGGTAAGGAAAGAAAAGACGACTCTCGCGCAAACGAGCAATTGAATACCAAACGAAACTCATTACAGGTGAGCATTTGAGGATATAATTCCTTCAATTATCTCATTCTTAATCATTCGATCAGGCTTTCCATTTGCTGATGATAACTCTTTGTTCATGAGGCGTGACTTTTTCTTTCACAAATTCCTATCCACTAAGATAGTCCGAAAGGCGGGTGATGTATTATTCATAAGTAAGTGACAAAGGAAACTTTTTTAAGTTGGAAGCAACCTCCTATATGAAGAATGATTGAAAATGACGCTTCAACACAACACAGGAGTTGCTCGCTGGGTGGGTTTGGTTTCAAGTACCATTTTTCTCAAGCCCGTTGAGGCTAATTTGTTAGAAATTCACTTGAACTCTTTTAGCGTTCTAAGATCTGTTGGAGTATTGTGTTGTTTGATGATGAAATGAATAGGACGGGATGTAAAACTCGAAAGCAACTATGCTTTTTTGGAGGCTTTTAGTGACCTGCCATCTAGGTCAATATCTAAATTATAGGAGATGTTCAAATACTGTTTGAACTTAGATCGAAATATTAAAACTATTATACAATCAGATCTATTTGTTTGATATATCGTACCTGTATCGTCCTGTAATGACGCCCACTGTCTAATAGGTAAATCTGTATCTACCACAAGATGGTAGAGCCCAGTTACTTCAGGTGACATGTAAATCTATCCAATGAAAGGATAAAATGCTCAAGTAGACCCCTTGTTCAATACGACGGGTGATCTTCATTGGCGTTCGAGCCTTCTCAGTGGATGCGTTCTCATTGGAAAACTGGCGACTTATTTGAGTACGGTCCAACCAGGATGCAGGGTCAACTAAGGCTTTCTGCCTTTTCGGTAATGCTCCATCCAACCCCGCGCACCAAATTTACTCGCAGGATTTGCTGACCTCTTCGATTTTTTTGAAGACTGATCATCTTGGTCCTTGGATCAATGAGGAGTTCTCACCGTTTTATACATTGTTACTACTTGTCTCAGATACGTTGAAGGTTGCTTCGATTGAGCTGAAAAATGGCTTAGCACCGAGCACTAGCATACAGGCAGAACTGTTCTGGATTACTTGAGGGCTTTCCCACGCCGTCAGTAAATTGATGGAGCTAAACAATTATTTCGAAGAGTTGTTATTAGACGATTTTATGGACATAGAGCAATATACCAAATTACTTTTTGATGATGAAACCTTTAGCAGCTCCCGAAAGTATTTTTGGGCTATTGGGTGTCTCAGTGAGTTTGATAAGATTATATCCGATAATATAAAGCAGTGGACTTTGTACTACGAGGGGCGTATTCAACCGCTGCTAGATTTGAAAGATCTAGAAGCCCAGTTATATGCTGCGGCCCTGCATCACCCTGACTCTGCATACGGTGTGCGTACAGAAAAGGAGCTGCAAATGTTTGAAGATTCGATTCATGAAGGGAAAAGTACCTGCGAGAGTCTGATTGAATTACGAGCCGAATTTAGACAAAAATTGGAAAACGTGAGGGCTCTGAGAGATGGGGTATGTCAATCCGCCGGCGTTGTCCAGAAAACACATTACAAAAGATTTTATGAAATTTTTAATCAAGTAGTTGTTCAATGCTAGTGCACTGGTCGATAGTAGAGCTTCGACAAGGCTAGGAGAAAATGTCAAGCTTCTGACATACGTTAGCATATTTTATTTGCCTCTCGCATTCTGCGAAGTAAGAGTCTCTTTCTCCCATCCATCCAATTGGACCTGCTAAGATCACCCGTAGGCTCTTTGGGCCATACCAAATATTCAGGACACTGCCACAAAAATACCTTTTGATGTCACCACTCTCATTGTTGGTGTCGTAACATATGCTATCGTATTCAACATGGATACCATGACCGACAAAATGAAGAGTTACTATAGCCCAAACAGGGATCGCTTGATCGAGCAGATGCAAAAGGAAACCGGGCCGTGGAAAGAAACTGGGCAGAGATTCGAGGAATTTAAACCCTCAAGTGAACGCAAAGTACCAAATGAAAGGTGGATCTTCATTTACTGGGCTCGTAGTATCTGCCTTCGCATGGCTCGTGGCAATAATTTATCAAAAACGAACATTGCAGATGCGATAAATCAAGGACAGCCAGAGCAAGAAATGCCAGAAGAGTTACCGGAAACAGAAGTTTCAGAGGAAGAACTTTCAGACGAGGTGTCGGAAGACATTTCAGAAGTATCACAAGAGGCATCAGAGGAAGGTGTGACAAGAGAGGGGGTGGCATGAGAAGAAGTGACAGGAAAAAACGTGGCGTCGTCATCAGAGGGCACAGGAGTGGCCCCACTTGAAATATCTCGAGAACCAACAACGTTGACGTCGAGATTGGTCGCTGAAATCCGTGGACATCGGGAAAGAGACGAGGAGTCGTTGGTGTAACGTGCAAGAGTACAATCGAATATCACAAATTAATATTGCGGTTCAATTATGGAGCAAAATCCAGTACGGGTTCAAAGCTCACTATCATATGAGTTGACCCATGACTCATGGGCCATGAATCGACCCAACCCGCTACCCTAGAGGCAAAAGTCTTAAGTGATTGCTACTGCGCAACTGCTACTGCATGCTTGTTCAATGAAGTGCTAGCTCCTGTCCCAGACGTTGAATTAGGTAGTACTGTAGGGCTACAATCTACTGGTAAATCATCACGACTGTATGATGCATGCAGCAGTATACTTCATCAAAATGTATGCATCTGGAATTGGGAGATGTAGTGAAAAGTAGAACAATATAGACGGAATTGGTCAAGGTAAACTGGTACTTGCACTAGCACTACCAATGGCACTTGCAATTTTAAACTGATGAGCTAGCGAAATAATAAACGAAGATCAAGGAGAAAGTTAAACTGACGGGGATTTCCCTTTCACAAACAGTAAGAAGATACATGTCAGCAAACCGATAGTAATTTTCATGTGTTTGCTTTCTTCCTATTTCATTCATCTCATTAATCATACATCTCAGATACCAAAGCCCCCTTCCACTCATCCTCAACCTCATCATAATACACATAAAATAAGCCCCCTTCCCCTTTCCTTCTCTCATCACTCACCATAACCATTTAAATCATCAATATTAGGTAGAGACTCAAATCCCCAATCCCTATTCACCAAATTAACTCAGCCCGTTCCCACCCATCCAACCCTAAAATACATAATAGTACATAGCGTAAAATCCTCGCCTGCTTCGTTTCGTATGTGAATGGTGTCTCTTGAGTATTAATCATGAAGTATGTATGTGATGCTAGCAAAAGACGCAGCAACCCGCCTGTCGGGGTGCGCCATACTTTTTTCGTAAACGTGGATGGTATGATTGAAACAAAGTAAAGTAGAAAGGGAAAGTAAAAAAACACGAATTTACAGGTTAGGAAAAAAGAAAAATGGTATCATGAACGGCATAATTTGAATGAAAAATCTTAGTGCATCCGATTTATGGATTGAGAATTACTCGGGAAAGAAAAGTTTATATCTCAAGCCCCAACTCTAATATCCCTCTTCGAATTCACGTAGGGAGCACCAGAACTCCTTCGACCAGTACTTAGAGCAGTCCCGGGGGGTAGCGGAGGTAAAGCACAATCTGGAGGAGGAGCTGGAGGAGCACCATGCATAAGAGCCGGTAGACTCCTTCTGTTTGAAACGGTTCTTCCTGATCGAGCTCTTAGTGGACCCAGATCGGATTGATGACTTGGTTTGTAACTCAGGGTAGGAGACAGAGTTGCAGGAGCAACAGTTGAAGAAGGCCGTTTGCGACGAGGGGTATTGGATAAATCCTCAGTGACAAGGGGCTGGGGGCTCGAAGCAAGCATACTTCTTGGTCGACGGTATGAATTTTGCTTGGTGGGATTCTCGGTAAGGGTTGGTAACGGCGAGCCTTGAAGTGAAGATTCTTGAAGTGTTGGTAAATAATCCCATTTATTATCTCTGATATTTTCGAAGTTTTCATCATGAGCCATATTTGGTGAAAGTGGTTGAGGAGACTTTGATTCACAGGACCCATTTGATTCCATAGGTGACGGGGTTTGACGAACCGGCTGCATGCTAGAATGACGACGCAAGCCTGTGTTCCTAACTTCTGACGCATTATTTGATGGCATAAAACTCGAGACACGTCGAGTGGATCTTAGTTCTTTGCTTAGTCGTTTTCTGATAGGAGGCTTTCCTTGGGGGCCTGATTGGATATCGACAGTCGATTGTTTACTTCGTAGAACGGGTCTGTAAGAAGTTTCCGGCGAGGCAACAGGTATTGGAATTCGCTTTGGTGATGTCATATCCATTACAGGAGATAATGGTCGAGCAACGGAAAGTGCCGTTGGAGGTCCTTTTTTGTTTCTATTTTGAGTTTCCATGGTTTTTAATGTAGGAAGCGATGGCCGTCTTTCAAACACTGGACTCCTTGTCGAAAATCTCTTGCTTGAGGAAGCAGGTACACTAAAATTTGGAGTTGCGGGTGATGGGCTTCTCATAGGTCGGGAAGGTACACCATAATTAGAATTTCGCAAAGTTTGTCGAGGACTTAGGTGAGATGATGATACTTGAGGTGGTCCATCCCGGGAGCCTTGAAGTGCTTGTAACGATATTCTACGCTCAACAATCTCTGCAGCGTTTGGCCGCGCTCGTACTGTTTCCAAGGACAAAGGTGATAAATCTTCCATGGTAGATGTACTATCTCGAGTTGGGGACGTTGCTGGAGATGAAATGCGAGTTCGTTGATCGGACGAGCAATAAGACAATCTATTGATACTATCTCGTAAGCCCTCTAAGTTTTGTTCATAGGAACTAGCACTATTTGTCACCGATCCGCATCCTGTTAATGGTCTAGTAGCTGTTTCATTTTGTGCTTCGTTTAATGACCAAGGCGAAACGAAGCCAGTCGGTGACAATTCATCAATGTTCTGTTCTTCCGGTTTCTGCCAAGAGGGACGACGCTCATAAGAACTTGACCAAGGTCCAGTTAATTCTTCAAAATTTTGCACTTCTGGTTGCTGCCAAGATGGACGACGCTCATAAGAACTTGACCAAGGTCCAGTCAATTCTTCAAAATTTTGCACTTCTGGTTGCTGCCAGGAAGGACGGCGATCACAAGGGCTTTGTAGTGGCGAGCAAGTATTAGAAAGTTGATCTGAGCCCCTTCTTTGGACAAGATATCGATGACTTGGTTGACTCTTTAACTCTGGTGTTTTCTCTTCTGTCTTCACAGTTCCAATCTCTGTGATTTGTTTTTTGCCTCCAAGTGCTGCAATTTCTTTCCTTAATACGGCAATCCAAGAATCCATTTCTTCAGCACTATCCAGGACAAGCAAAAGGCTAGTAGCATTTCTTCTATAATCTGCACTTCTAAATGCAATTCTTGATAATAAAGACCTAGAATCTGATGTAGGAACTCCATCTGCACTCATTGATTGGGATACTTGTAATACCCAATGTTTTCCCGGAATAACATCTGATGCAAAAGCCACAGATTCCTTGCCTAACTGAACCATCTTTTCAGGTAGTCGATCGAAGTTGCCCTCGCCCGAGTATTGTAAAAGGTAACCAGAGGTTGATAATACGAAAATCTTTTGGGTCCATTCACCTTTCGATATTGAACCCGACTTTTGTCTCTTGTGTTTGATTATTGTCTTCCTCTCGTTATTTCCTTGGTCTGGCCCGGTCTCGGTCGTTTGTGCTATTTCATCTCGAAGGCTGGTATTCCGTTTGTGATTAGACATGCGAATAATTGCATCGGCTGACAGAGTTGAAGCAGATAGACGAGCATGCTTCACGGATTGAGGGTAACTTTGGAATAAAGGTGGAGGCTCGAATACTGAGGTCTTGGGGCTTGGTTTTGGTACCGGTTTGGCAGCTGCTTTGTTGTCCTTGATTGATTTGGATCTGAGATTCAGACGCGACGGAGTCCTGGTAGCTGGTGTAGCTGGTGTAGTGGGAGATGATGACTCAATTGCATTGCTAGCAGCAAACTTTCGAAAGAAGCTATCTCCCACAGGACTTGTTATGGGGCTCATCAGCTTTGGAGGAACCGGCGTTAGTGATGCGAGTGGTAAGGTTGATTTGTTTTCTTCGAAAACTGGCGATACCACATTCTTTTCAGATTTATGGCGAGAAAACATTCCTCGAAGACCGCCTTTCGACTCCTTCCGTTGAACCCTTTGACTTCCCAAAGGAACTCTGCCATCCTCTGAACTACTTGTATTTATTGGTGGTGGACGAATGCGACGATTGAGTGTGTTTGAAGAAGTTAATGGCTCCCCGATGCTATCCTTCTCTCCTAGAGAACCAATTCCTAGAATTGTTGACATTGTGGAGGGCGTATGGTTCTCCTATCCAATCTATGAGACTCTGGAAACCAGATCCCAAATGTGGCTCAGCGGGCTCAATTGGGCCGAGGTTCGATCTTTCGCAGATGTTTCAAGTTCTTAGATCCAAGAGTAGGGATGGTACACTATCGATATAGCTATTGGTGATTTGCGAGTCAGGTAGTGGTGCGGCGTATCGTATAGTGGTAGTTGTATAAAGGTGAACCTTTTGTCAAAATAAACAAAAGTTGTAGTCGTGCCGAGAGATCACGATTCATATAACGAGAAGGGATAGTGAATTTTGCGAACTGTTATGATCGAGTCAGGCATTATATGAGGGGTGGATCTCAATCGAGCTGGTGGGATGAGATGCTTCGGATGAGTGAGGGAAGGACGTTGTAAACAAGTACGAGTAACGATATATCAATCCAATTCCTAGATGCTATGGTTATATTGGAAAACTCAATACACAAGGAAATATTGTAAAGGCATTTTAAGGAAGGAATGCAACGCAATGAATGACGATAGAAACAAAACACAATAAGAGAGAGTGAAGGCACAAATGGAGTGAAGGAAGTGTTACTGGGTACAAGTGAATGAAAGTACTATAAGGAAAAACAAGACTTCTCTGTCACCCAAGTTCACGCAGTGACAAGGCCTTGACTAGGATACTAATGATAAGTACTAGGTACGTAGGCTTCACGTTCCCCATAGCGCTCAAAGAGCGAACTGGCTGAATAGTTTTTGAAGGAGAGGTTTTCTCCCGTTGTCATTTCCGTAATACCAATTTCAGTCTAAACATAGGTAAGTAGACAAGGTACGGTTTAGACCGCTTAACCTAAATTTTCTAGAATATTACTGGTTGCCGCTTAAATAATTGGAAACATAGTAGCGTGAGATGTTCGCTCTAGCCATTAACCTTCGAAGTTCGATATTAACCGTCAGGGGGGTGCTCGAACGGTCGAACCGACCTGAGTACAAAATGAACAGGGTCCCTTGACGCACGGGTTGCCCCAGTTTGAGATTTCGAAGTCCTTTTGATTTTGATTTTCTCTTGAACATGTTTGGATGAGTAATGGATGCAGTTGAGTAAAATAAGTTCGAAATTTGGCTTGCTATTTCGAAACATTAGACGAGTAAATGCTACCTTGTAAATAGTAGTTGAGGGTAATGCGCGCGATGTGGGATAGAATCGTGTAATTCATATCGACATTATCGATCTCCGGGGGACACAAAGCCCCTAAAAGGGTATTCGAAATTCTAATTCGAAAGAAAATTTATACTCTCCTTCCCTAAGAGTCGTGACTCGTGAATCGTGATATCGCTAAGCTCGTCCGAAATGCCTGCCCAAATATTATTATCTGCTGATCTCTCTGGAAACAGCCTTTGAATAAATTTGGAGCCCATCAGGCGTCTGTAATGTGGAACCACAACCAAAAGTTCCTGCATAAAAGCTGTCGATGATCCTGCAAGGTTAATCATACCGATATCGTAAAAAATTTATGTAGTCTCGAGGTAGTACATAACAGGAATGCCAGCCGGAGAAAACTTGTCGTGCTTTTAAGTTTGTCATAATATTTCCCGTAGTCCATATATTTTGAGACTCGTTGAGTCGTTGCTAGTTTGAGGTACTGTAGTAATTAAAGAGTGAAAAAAGAAGGACGTCAGAATATTCATCCAAAAGTCTCGAACTCCTTTAGTACGAGGAAAAGAAACCTTGGAACCCACTCACTATCCACTTCAAGATTCCAGTGTAATACCTAGTTCAATGATAGATTCATCGCTCTCCGATTGATTGATTGATTGATTGAGCGATATGATTGGAACGATTGAAACGAAGGACTTCAAGGAAGGGGCCAAACGATGCGAAAAGAGAAAGTCAACAAAAGGAGATATTTACAAAGTGCAAGCAGTAACAGACAGCACTGAGCACAGAAGCTGTAAAGCTTGTAAATTGAGCCCTGTAAAATTGTGAATCCTCAGGGGGAGTCGTCCACCAGACTCCAGTCCAGGGAGGGATTCTTGTCTATGCTTCTGATATGAGCTGATGCTTGTGGTAGTCTGGTAGAGTTGATCAAATAAGTCAGATGATAAAGGTCCGTCATTACCGTTCGTATCTGTGTACACCGCACATGTACCGGTAATGATGATATTATTCAATCTGGACTCTGGAGATGAGAAAGGCGGCACAGAAGTTTGTTGCAAGCTTGCAGCACAAGACTCAGACGGTTGCATGAGCGGGACTCGGGGGAGGGAGTTGACGGGAACTGGTGGGAATTTGGTGCAAAGGACCGGGGGAACCAAAGAAAGTTCCCCATACCGGCATTCCTAGCTGAGGTTGAAGGAGAATACCGCACTTGACTAAAATTGATAGTACTGATTACTATGTAGTATGTACCGAGTACCGACCGGATAAACAATTTGGGGATAGTAACGAGAGTTAACGAGAGTTGACGAGACGGACTTTCTACTATCAGGAACGCGCATCTTGACAAACTTTTGTATTAAGACACGATGTTCATGATGAAAGATTGACCCAAGCCGATAGAATTGATGTTGTCTTGGAGGAAGGAGGGAAAATGTTGTAGGAGAAGTATGTAGGAGAAGGTAGGTAACATAAAACAAATCACAACATTTTCGATCACGTGAACGCTATTTTGTGATTTCCTTTTCTATTTGTAACATCACAGCCACCACTAACGTCGCGTTGATCGCGTCAACCCCTCCCTCAGCAAGTCAATATTCCACACTTTGAACAAGAACTTCACTTCAAAATGTCTCGAGCTAGTGTATCATCTGCAAGACCTCTTTCTCTTACTGAAGAGCTTGAAAAATTGGAACAATCTATTACTCTGACTCTTCAAGGCAAGATTCATCTCTACCCCGCAACATCGTTTGTTTACTAACACATCCTCAGAAATTGATCACAACTTTAGTCGAGCACATCGAATTGTTACTACAAGTATCTTACCTGTTGTTGAACAATATGCGAATCATTCAAATGCAGTATGGGAAGGGTCCAAGGTTGGTGGCTATCTCTAGAACTCTTGGAATGCAACTAATAGCGGGGTAGTTTTGGAAACAGTTCTTCGAAGCCAGTGCCAATGTCTCATTACTCCAAGTAGAACAACAGGAGGAGGAAGGGGATGTTTCATATGCTCAGTCTCACGAAGAACCAAGTCAATATACAGCATCGCATATTGATGATGAGACTGTCCGAACAGAAGATGATGGGCATCATTCTTATGATCAAGATGATTCAATGCTTGAAGACAATGATATCAGTGGTAGCACCCCTCGAGCTCCCCCACCACGAAAGGATAAAGAACCACAATTTGCAGACTTCTCGTCTCCATACGAGGACCTGAGGAAGGAGTTTAAAGGGACGACTTTACAAGATGAAGAGGATGATACCCAATTACCAAGTACGCCTGGAGCCAAGCAAAGAGTACCGGATATGTCAATGCTACCAGATTCATCTCCATTTGATCCAACATCATATCGAATAGACCCGACTTTATATGATCTGCCATCAACAACCCAGACATATATACCATCAACAGCCCAGAAGACGAAAGATCCTCAATATCTTAAAATGCTAGAGAAGAATTATCGAATTCAAGCCACGCCCCTTACAAACCGGAAAGAGAAGAAATTACCTGCGAACAAACCCTCATGGAGAGATAATAATTCACCGTTATCTTCACCACCAGTTGCAGCACCCCAATTGCACACCGATATATTCAGCTCGCCGATTAGACAACCATATAAGCCGAACGCACCACGAACTCCAGGAGTGAGTGTTCAAACTCCCGCAAAAGGAAAGCCAAGGGATATTTTCGCCAGATCTATCAAGAAAGAGAAAGATGAGATCACATGGGAAAGTGACAGTGACGAGGATGCGGAGGACATTTACAAGGAACTTGGAATGAGTCCTCCAAAAACCATTCAGTTTTCCTTGCCACAATCAAGATTACTACAAACTCCTGGTAGGGTTATGATATAAGTCGACTTTATGAACACAGGCTAACGCATAGACAGCACGAGAAGCAAGCAAAAGAATCGTTGAAGACCTGCTGACCACTGCTGGGGCGGGGTCTGACAATACGGACGAATTGGATAATAGTCCAAGTCTAGTTGCGATGAAAGATGATTTTGATGATAGTTTTTGAAAAACTCTGAATTATGTATTAGAAATCCAATGAGGTATGAAAAAATAAGAAATTAATTGCCAGGATCAACCGAGAGCCCCCCAAACACCGTCTTCTCATATACCCATGTCCATCTAGAAAACTGTCATTCCTTGAGCATCTGGATATTCAGCCCAGGCACTACCAGCATGTCGCCAAAAAGAAAGCTCCGCCAAGCCCAATATCGAAAGATATACCATATCATGATCATGAACTCTCAAAGACAAATATTCCGTGTGCAAAAAAACATCCCAGCAAAAACAATTCAAAAGACGACTATGTTTACCTCCTAGCCATAATTTGATATGTCTCTGCCAATGCTTGCCTCGCTGCCAATTCAGTCAAGTCAGCCTTTCTATTTCTTTCCTTCACGGAGTCATGTCAGGTTTTGGGATCAAACGTACGTGTCTTTTCCTTCGAGTTGATGGGCATCGAAGAGTTAGTAGACGTAGAAATCTTATTCGACTTTGCTTCTTCCCTCTTCAGATATTCCTTATAGGAAAGCTTGGCTTTGAGCGTACTGAGTGGATGCTTCAAGAGGGATATGGTTGAGGTGGAGCTGTAGAGGGATGAGGTATCGTTTGCGGGTGTTGAGGTACTGGTGGTGGTATCGGTGGTATCCATGGATTTCTTGGGGAGGGATGAGGTGGCAGTGTAGGATTTGGAGGTCGAGTAGGAGATGGGTGTTGCTTTGGGGGATTTGGGGGAGGATGGGTGGAGGAGCGTGGGGGGTTTTTGGTTGGGGGATTCTGGGGTTGTTAGATGGGTTTGGGATTTTCAGATGGTTAAGAGGTTTAAGGGGGTTAAGGGGGCTAGGGGGGACATACGGGAAGGTGGGTAAGCTGGGAAGCCGGCAGGCATTTTTGGGATGTGATGTGGTTGATATTGGGGGGTTTCTTGACAGTATGTATAGGATAAATTTCAATATCGAGGATGGTAGTATTGCTCTTGTGTGTATGAATGTATCTTATATCTGAATGATAACAATTATGCAAATAAGAACCCTTCAAAATCAAGGCATCCCTCTATATATATCCAAACCCAATTCATACACTCCATATAAACCGCACAACCCCAACCCACCACCTCCAACACATCCAAACCAAAAGCTACTCAAAAACAGTCATCCAACCGCGTCCGCCATATGCAAGCTCCGCCACTAAGCAAGCAAACCCAAGGTCCACATGCCATGCCAACGTGCAGTATTCACTCGGAGAAAAAAAGTCTTAACCTTACCATAATACCATCAACCCTTCCTTGACTTGGATGCATGTCTAGAATCAAAACGCACGCCGTGTAGACGCCCTGTATATGTCAGAGACTCGTGGATCACAGAGTCTTCGCGGGACTAAGCTAGTAGCTCTGTAGATGGTTTGGGATAAGGCTGAAGTGACTCGAGAGCAAATACAGATGGACCCCGTTATACCGGATGGAAAAATCTGTCCAATAAGATCTGGTATAGGCAGGTAGGTTTCCGGTATAAGCGAGTTAGGCAACACAGTATTAACCATTATAGTCTACAAAGCAATTATTATATACTTTGTAGACAAGCTTTAAAATTCTACTTCCAATCTAGCTGCAATCCAGCTAAAATTATTATATAATTCGACAACGTTTAGACCTATTATCACCAATTTTTATACCGGATTAACTTTTAATGGTGCAGAAATTCTTTCCGGTGTAAAAGTGTCCGGTATAGATAGCGGGGTTCATCTGTATAAAGAAAGGGCCGGAGTTCGCTTATTCCCACTTGCATATTTATTGTAACTTCGTTGCTGCTTCGTCACGGTTACACGATGCGCGTTGCATGGGCTTGAAGCCACTGGCCTAGATGATTATAGATAGGGTTGTCATTGTGGGGGTGAGGCCGGATGACTCAGGTTTCGGATGGGCATTCCGGTGAGGTGGAGGCTAGAAGTTCTTCTCTTTGAGATGAGGCAGCGGACAATTATCAGTAGGTATTGGTGGACAAGATCTTCGTTGTGAGATGGGATGGGATGGGATGGGATGGGAATGGTACTCGGGGAGTTGTTTTGAGGTTTGAGATGCAGACTGCAGTGGTCATCGATGATCAGATGTTAGATATGCTAATGTTCACGCTAATGTTATGGCTCGAGGCTAAGCATCTTGATTGCACGTCTAAAGATGAGATATCAGGTGGTAATTGTTACTCGACGGCATAGCACATAGCATACGCTTCAGTGTGGCGGTGTATATTTCAAATACAGTCAGCATAGAAACACTGTTCGACGCCGCGACAAGTATATGTAGGTACTATACACCATAATACAGAACCAAATACCTATCAATACATACCAATACAGATAGAACGCGAAAGCTATTGCGACAATATGCAATATTTCTTGGCTGATAGTCTGCTGCCTAAATACTAGTCCTCCTCAACGGCTCTCTCATCCCCTTCATTACCTAGAACCTACCTACCTCATGATATATTCCGCCCTCGGTATCGCTGACCATATGGAAAACCATCCATCACAACGCGCGATGGAATCCATAAGCCGTGGGAATCATCATACTCGAGTAATGTTGTTCCGACACCGCGTGTCTTATTCATCTCATTGCGAACTCCGTGCCTTGAGCTTATAGCTACTCGATTCATACTTGCATCTACGGATGCAAGCAGCACGTAGAGACTAAATATCTCGTAATGGACTCCGTATGCGTAGGTATGCGCATGCCGGCGTGAGAAATTTTTTAAAGGACGGTTGATTGGGACAACGGGATGGATAAATTTACCAAGCCGGTGTCGGTGACATCCATGGATAGCTATGACTCTTCCTCTTCTCTGTGGGAAAATTCCAACCCTGCATCATCATGCTCGGTGCATGAATTAGCTATGCTAATTGGTCAATTTGATATCAATGAATTGATGACTCTTTTTTTCCCCCGCTTGGACTTTGATGTGTTATTATTTCTCATAAGTCCTCCTAGTGGAGGAGTGGAGTGAGTTCTGGAGGGGTGGGATGGAACGAACCGAAGTGATGACCAAGATCGACGTGAACAATCCAAGTGGTCAATTATATCAATAGAATTCAGCAAGAAAATTCGAGATCACATTGAGTTTTACACTATCGCATCATATTCTCATTCCATACTTCATTCTAGGTTTCAAAATGCGGTTGATACAAACCAAGCAAGTTTTCCGATCCATCCCATCCATAAGGGATTGACCACTCGGAGCTCTACCGAGTACGTGACGGGATAGTGTTGAATTTCTTGCGCCCTTGTGCTAAAGATAAGTACATGCATGATTTGAGTGAGCCGAGTGGCTATCAAATCATAGCATTTCAGATAGAGATGGGCTTTTCCTCTTACCATTTTGACCTTAAAACTCGAGAGTCGAGAGTCGAAAGAAGACTCATCATGAGAATCTTATTATCAGTCAATGCTCGATAATCATTCTCCAGATTCTCCGCTGAACATCTAGTACTAGTAGTAAAAGATGAGAGTTTCAAGCGAGGTTTCCATAAATCAAACACTTGATATTCTGTACCCTTCGGCTTTTCTCAGGAGTCAGGGCCATCAAATGTAGCCACTTCCATTCTCCAAGATGAGAAGAGTCATTCATTGCAAGCGCAATACAAATCACCTATCCATCCATCCATCCATCCATCTACCGGTCATTAAGTATCCATACAGTTAATATTGCACAATCATAAGCATTGAGCGAGCAATCTAAAATCGATGTTTGATTTACAGATAAACATGATTTCCCTCGGAATCCCCGAGGAATCTCTCCCATGCGAGCGTGGGTTCTATCGGGAGAAAGGATAGACGGCCATCATGAGGAAGGAGTGTTTCTTATATAGCTGTCTATCTACATAGACGGGCAGGGCAGGGCAGGGTAGGCCGACTACAAAAGCAAAAAATTCATACAACAATACACAATACACAATAGCGTCGCTACTCTATGAGTACCCTTAACCTTACCTCCTTACCTCCTCACCTCCTCACCTCCTCACCTCCTCACCTCCTCACCTCCTCACCTCCTCACC
>NGKI01000012.1:66472-102276 GCA_002162615.1 Myriosclerotinia duriaeana | reverse complement strand
CCAAAAACAAAGCTCACCGGGAAGCTAGCTCATCGCTATAACGTCGTAACAAAGTAGAACATCCCCACCTAATCCACCTACCCACCCACCTACCTACCTACCCAGTACAACGACTCCAACAAAGTGACATTAGACCAGATGCATGCCTAAATTCCCATTCCGCCGAGTCATATTACAGATTCCAGAGATCCCAGAAGTTTAATCGACATATGTCACATATCACATACTCAAGCTCAAGCTTGAAGAAAGTCACACTATACACATTACACATTCGTGGTGGGATGGAATACGAGTCTTCAACCGGCATGAAAAGTTCAGACGAGCAACCGGATAATGTGACCAGGTATAGTGTACATGATAATGGGTATCGATCTATTTGTTTGATTTCGAAAAGAACTCGACTCCCTGAAAATCCCCTTCTCCTCTCCTCTTAATCCGGACCAGCCTTCACTTCACATCTCCTTAGCCCTCAATCGTGACGTCGAAAGCAGCATAATGCAGAATTTCCCAACCCCTAGAACAACATCCTACTTGGATCAGCCTCCTTAGCTGGCTCATCAGTAGGTTTCTTAGCCACCGGACTTCCGTGCGCAAAAAACAACACCTTGATAGCAATCGCCAAGCCCGCATGTAGAACAACTACCAAGATAAGTAGTATTTTACTTGTCTGTTTATCCGTCGCGCTGAGCACTGGATATAAGTTCCTCAGAAGGAAAGCAACGCTCAACCCAAATCCAACTCCTACGAAGACCCAATTCATGATTGTGAGGGAGGACCAGGATACCAATGCGACGGGAATCCATACGAGGTTAGAATATCCGTAGAGAGCAGCGCATTCGAGAAGATTGGCAGATTCGCTACCAAAGTATTTAAGGGCTAGGAAGAGGAGAATTGGGATTATGAATGTGTAGCCATAGATTAGTCCTGCGGCGCCTGTTGTAGGAATCGAATTAGTGCTGTGTCCATATTCCTTATCCACCATTGCGCTCCTGTCTCTAAACGAATGTGAGATAACTGAAAGAACCTACCACTCAACAATCCAAAATCATATGCGAACCTCCCCTCACCCCTCTCTGCCAAATACAAACTCACCGTCCCCCCCATAAACAGAATAAAAATCACCGTCGTAGCAATCCAAAACGGCCCATACAAATCCGGATTCCCCTCCAACACATCCAAGAAGTTCGCGCGGGGATACAACGCCGCCCAGCATCGTGCCAGAACAGACGACGTATCAACATCAAAGAACTGGGAATAGAAGTGTAGAGACCAGAGGTACCGTTTCGAGGTACTGGGGCCGCCAGCAGTCGCGGGCGCAGGGAGACCCGGTGATGTAGGTTTGTTGCGAGAGGAGGAGGAGGGGTTGGTTTCGAAGTTGGAGTTGTGGAAGGAGAGATCTTCTTGAAGATCAGTGTGGCCCAGGTCACCCTGTGTTGGTTAGTATTAGATGCGATGTGGGAGGTGGGGATTGAGGAATGAGTCCGGGTGAGAAGGAAAGTTGGACATACTTCTTCATCTACATCGACAACGACATCATATCCGGCACCTGGCATTTTCGTTTTGCTGCAACTAGAAAGATTTGAATATTGCTGGAAGTGTTGCGTGCCGTAGTGTTGTAGCTTGGGACAGCTTGCGAATCTGGAGATAGGCGCGCTAGCGATGCAGGTGGAATTATCCCTGTAAGGCGAGCATTTATCCCGCTTCCGCTGATTAGATAAGACGATATCAAAATGTTCATAAAGGCTTAATGATGACTTTACATAGGTGAGGTTTTCGTCGATTTTTCTGTTAATTCTTTTGATGAGATAGATACCTAGTACCTTTCAGATGATACAAAACAAGTATCGCTCAGATACATCTAATTGTATAATGGTCTTGTTATTCCAGTCAATCTTTCGGGTAAACCATGTCACCCGTGGACGGCTTTGATTGACAATCACGGAATATATCAAAAGACTTGTACAGATGGATAGGTACTACATTTAAATTGCTCTACCTACCAGTAAGCAAATAAGCAAATCGAAAAGTCCAACAGTTCATATATTCATATATTCATATATTCACATTTCACCTTTCACATACAGAAACGAAACCCCTTCTAGAGCACTGGACAGCCCAAGTTCACAAGTTCATAAGAAGACTGGTGTGTACCAACTAGATAGGACAGACAAATCTTCTTCTCCCTCTGCCTTGAGCTTTCCCTTCTCCGTATGATGGGTCGCCTCGAATTATTGTGAACCAGAAAAGCAATGACGAGGAACATCGGCCGCCATAGTGGTTATCTTTTGTCGTGAAACGGAAGAGGTGCGATATCGTAGAGTAGTGCCACTGAAATTTGTGCCCAACACTCATCTACCTTCTACCTATACTACTGCGTAGCCAGATATCCCCCTATATTAGTTCAAAGCCCAGAATTGAAACCAAAATCGAAATAAGTTAGTTCGCAATGGTGATACACAAGCACTTGATTGAATTCCAACTGCATATCAGAATGTGTTCATGATGATATTTGTAATTGGTGTGCTGAATAATCGTTTTATTGCTTCATTTGCCTTATGCTATTGTTCTCAAATACAGAGCTGGCCATGCAAACAATCCATCGAGACATCCGCGCACCAATTCTCCCTTCCACAATCTCCCTGTGAACCCAAACGCCATGAGAGCGAAACATTTACTTGAGCTTCTTCTTTGGGCGGAGTTGGTTGGTGTGTCCGCACTTCTTCTTTCTGCAGTTGGTAGCACGGGGAGGGAGACGGGCCTAAATTTGTTGATTAGTATTTTGTTGCTAGGTGGGGGTGAAGGAACGAAAGACGTACGTAGCACTTTCGGCAGATCATCTTTTCGCAGTTGAACTTGGAGGCAAGGGCCTTGAGAGATGGCTCAATGATACCACCACGAAGACGGAGAACCAAGTGGAGAGTGGATTCCTGTAAAAATATAATATTAATCAACCATTCCCGAAATTTCCATTCCGCCATCAATTTCATAGAAACCTATAACCCCTCTATCGCAAGCGCAATCGCAACGAGACCAGCTTCATCGCAGCTCTTCATCCTAATCCGGACTATAGATGATTCGTACCTTTTGGATGTTGTAATCTGAGAGAGTACGTCCGTCTTCCAATTGCTTTCCAGCGAAGATCAAACGTTGTTGATCGGGAGGAATTCCCTCCTTGTCCTGGATCTTGGACTTGACATTGTCGATGGTGTCGGAGGACTCGACCTCAAGGGTGATGGTCTTGCCCGTAAGGGTCTTGACGAAGCTATTATCACATCATCAGCCTGCTATCCTCCAATTCGTACATCAAATATCGGCAAGTAATTCTCGAAATCGTATAATCCTTTGGATAGTGGTGATATTGATGAAATCTCGTGGGGCCTCTTACATCTGCACTAAAAACGCAGATAAAATCAGTAACTGCTCACAAACATTCTATGGGACCGTATTAAGAGTATTAACTTACTGGTTGCTTGGGTTCTTCGTTGTCGTTATTGTCGTGGAATCTACAAGACTTCAAAGGTCAATTTTTGCAAGCCCTGAACTGATGTTGTAGTGGGCTCGCTTCCACACCCTAGCGTATTGACCACGTGATGTGTAAGGAGAGTATTATCAACCCTCGAATTCTAGGCTATCCTTACCTACTAGGTAGCTATCAAGGTCGACCTCGGGAAGTTTTGATCATGGAACCAAAGAAGAATTAATATAATTGAGTTAAAAAGCCGAGCCAAAAGAGTGAATTGGAATATCATTATATTTGAGTATTTTCTCTGGGTATCTATAATAAATGCCCAACGCCGATGAACCCTTTCTGTTGACCAAGATTGTCCCCCAATTCCCAATATTCGAACAAATTTTACCAAGAATCGTTACTTTCACAATTGCTGCAAACCCAAAAAACTAGACCCTGATTTAATCCTTCATAAGAGAATCAATATCTCTCTCGTCATTCTCATTCTCATTCTCGTAGTCTTCCTCTTCCTCTTCCTCGTCTCCGTTGTATTTCGACTCCTCTTCCATCTCCTCGAGCCCTGGCCCATCTTCTTCCTTGTCTTCCTTATGTTCTTCCTGTTCTAGTAAACCTTTCCTCCGCTCATCCAACATCCATTTCTCCAATTGAATCTCCGTGATAAAAACTCCATATACCAACTTTTGAAGAGATGTCCCGATATTTCTGGCTATACTTTGGTTAGTTGAAGCTTCAAGGCTGATGATCAAAACTTACCAGCAATCTCATAAAAAGCCTTAGCATTTTCAGGTAAATCCTCAATTCTTCGGTACCTTCTATACATTTCGCCTGGACGAAGGACATCTTCAGATTCTTCATCATCCATACGAGCTACTGGCTTTTGAAGGATCAATGTTTTTTGGATTTCTTTGGCCCGGCCAATAGGATCAGGATCAATAATTCCCACTGTTATCTCAGGTGGGATATCCGGCAAGGGGAAAAGCTCCAGAATCTGGTCAGGAACTGTTCACAAGTTCAGTAAGAAACATATACAACAGGTATGGTATGCCCTTACCTTTGTGATCTCTATCATCGATCCAAGTTTTGTGATACCAATTCATCCAATCATCCATCTGTGCTTCCGTCATTTTGAACACATCTGCATCTGTGATTTTGATCTCGTCTCCACGCTTCAATCCCTCACTAGGCTCTTCGGTCATGATGCCTCGCCATTTAGTCCAGTTTATTTTCGCGGCTGTAGGATCTAGATGAGTTTCGGGATAACGGACAACGTCATCGAATGGCTGGCTGAGTTTTGTAGCAATAATTATTAGACTGACGAGTTGATACTCTGGAAACCCAGTTGTTCCAAGGAGACGCTTGTTATGGATTGGGTATGAGAAATCGTATCCCAGAAGCTCGGCGAGCTGGTTCACGGCAGTGTAAATGTCGACTAAGAAAAGTTAAGTTTGGACAGAACTACAAAGAGGAGATCATACCTGGAAGACCCAAGTCTCGTATGTGCTTGTATAGAAGTAGTTTGTGATTCAATGGAGGGAATACCATATCGAAATTGAAACTGTAGAAAGAAATCATATCAAGTACTGTTTGATGGAGTCTATGCCCGTTTAAAACGCCGTGAATCTCAAGTGCCTTTGAGTAATGACCTGGTAATCGAACTCTCATGTCTTTGGGGATTTCTTTTACCTACAGTTGATCGTTCAGCCAAAAGCATCACATAGCACCAGAAACTCAACTTACCGCTCGTGTATATATAATTTCATCCCTGGTTGCCCATTTGTATATCTCTCCTAAGCTTGTGGGCAACCTCAATAGTAATATTCCCAGGTAACAAAACCCCAAAGTTTCAATTAATTTTGGAAGATTTTTCTTCGCCTTAGAGGCCCTCTTCCTCCCCATAATTGTCGAGGCCGTACTTCTATATCCCGTTCCATCCGTATCCGTGTCATCACCTGTTGTCGACCCAAACTCTGTTCCATACTCTGTCCCATACTCACTTCTCTCCTCTCCCGAACCCTGCAAGACTCTCAACCTCAATTCCCATAAGTCTCTCACGACAGTCTCTAGCTCTTTTGGAAATCCCTTCACTGTCACTAGCCAGTGAGTTTGTTTCCAAAGAATCAATTGGTAACATTGTAAATATAGTTGCGTGGCATCACGGCCACCGAAAACTTTTTCCACTTGTTCTTCTTCTTCTGGCTTTTTTCGTGACTTTCTCCCTTGCTGATTCCAGTCATCTTCATCTTGTTGAGTTTGTGTAAAACCCTAGAATGTGTTATTGCATGACCATTTTGCTTAGGAAAGTTTACGAACAGCTTGTTCATGTCCTCGTTGACAAAACTTTTTACCATCCTCAATATAGAATTTTCGAGCGCGGCATCTCTCTTCGCTACAGCTCTCCCCTCTTCGAAATTTATGGAACTCAATAGTCGACGACATAACTTATACCAGTATCCGCCACTTTCAGAGTTTTGAAATTACGATGTTTCGTGTCGTGTTCAATAGATTGTTTGGTGTGTCATTTTCTGAGAAATGGTTTACGTTGCGGTCTTTGAGGCGCTAGGAGCGGGTAGATAGGTTAGCCCTTCAAATAGAATTTTACATGGACTTATGTATCACAACTTCACCGAAGGAGATTATAAATTCGTGCATCTCATTTAGGAACTCGAATAATTTAGGTATGAAGTTAATTTTTTTTTGTTTAGAATATGTAGTGGTCTCCCGCATGCCCGCTTGACTACGCCGGTCAAGTAAAGATCATAAAGCATCAAGAGTGTCGTGGCGATTACGATATTGGGAAAGCCAGAAGAGATAACCAGTATGGCCAAAGTTACCAAGTTTCCGTAGATCAAATCGCCCGGCGCAAAGACCATAAGAATGTGAATATCCGAAAGCATCAGATTCCTCTGAATTCGAAGGATCTTCGAGCAAACAGATCTACACACAAAACAACCCACACTATTGCGAAAATCCAGACCCTTATTGATTGTGAAAAATTTAACCAGACTTTGGTGCCTCCTTTCCATCGATAGCGAGCTGCTCACCCATGGCAGTGAGGACAATGACGTCTAGAAGAAAGATATGTTAATAGTGTGTTAGAATCCCCCAAGACGTGTGCTACTTACTGGTATCCTTCTCGGACTCGAAAAGTGTACGAATCTTTTGTCCGACCTCTCCGTCTGGCAACTTGACATCATCCTTAAGATCACCACCCTCAGACATCAAGGAGAGGAAATCATCATCGGTGATATCGAGCTATAAAGGTGAGTTAGCGGAAGCCCCCGAAAACTTGGCTAGGTAGATATTCTTACCAATTGGTACTCAATACGAGAAACGTTGGGGACATCCATGTTGTGGGTGGATGGGCAGAGTTCTTCAAGCTTCTTTTGGGTGAAGATGTCGATGGCGACGAGATGGACCTTGGCGTGACCGTGCTTACCAGTCTTGGAGGTAGACATGTCGACAATCTTGCAAGGGCGGTTCTTGATGCAGACGAAACCGTTCTTTCTCAAGGCAGAACATTGCATAGGGTAGGTGGTGGATGCACCAGCATCGGCGGAATCGAAGGTGTGCTCATGCTATTTGAAAAGGAATGGTTAGTTATCAATTTTTCATCCTTTCTGTCATCGTCGTTGAACTCTTGATCCAACACGCACGACATGCGCGCAAAGTGGTTTTTGGTTGGTGGGGGGGGGGAAATAGTTTCTGTGCGGGGTGTGCGATTCAACACACAAAAAGAAGAAATCAAATTGTATCTTACTTACTTGAGAGTCGTCAACGGGGGCTTCTCCAGACATATTGAAGGATTTTACGACGAAATTTAAGTTGCTTGAATAAGAATTTGTCGAGGATCGGAAGGGGGATCCGGAGGATTTTATTGACGAAAGTATGAGACTGTGAAGGATTAAAAGTGTGTGAAGGGGGAAAAAAAAATGAAATAAGTAAGAAGAGGTGATGGGTGTGGTGAAGTATTAGATTTGTTTTGTTCCTAGTACGAGAGGGGTCGTATTTAGCGACTGTTTAGTTCCATCAATTTTTTGGAGGAAAAAAAAAAACAGGTGATAGGTGGAAACATTTTAACCAATGAAATCATTTCATTTCATCTCCTATTATTATTATATTCTATTTATTAAATACTATTAAATATTAAGGTGCGTGATTATTGATTATTGATGTTGGGTTTTTGAATGAGGTGGATTTGTTGTGGGTGATTTGGACTCGAAGTGTGTGGGTCGATAATCGATAGGTAGGTACCTATTGATTGATATTGGTACCTCATCGAAATATAGAGATATACCTAGGTAATAAATAGGTATTTACTTAGCACCTAGGTAGGTAGGTATTATTATTCTAGTATTCTCCACGGACTAATAACTAGATACCTAGATACCTATATAGATAAATACCTACCTAGTCTTCTAGGTCATCTGAAAGTTTCAAAGGTTAGATTCGCTATGGAGCATCTATCCATAGATACGCTTTAAGTTATTATACACTCATAGGTACTGGTGAGCCGATAAATAAGCCGTGGCTGAGACTACCTATCCATACCTACCGAAGATTGGGGTGGAATAATAGGTACGAAGTACCTACTAGGTATTTGCTATAAAATACTCGACTCGTATACTGCATATTCGTACTCCGTAGGTAGGAACATGTTCTTATTTATTATTGTTAGTTATTCATTACGTTCTTCTTATAAATAAGGTATTGGTACTTTACCTCCATTATTTTTGCTTTGACAGCGATCCCGAAAGCTATGGTGCTGAGAATGCCATTTCCGATAATCTGGTCTGTTCGATATTGATAAGCTGGAGCTGGAGCTGGAGCTCCCTTCGGTACTTTGCTTACCTAGGTAGATTACAACGACGAGGAGGAAACACCTTGGTAATTCTCTAAAAATATACTCTGTAGAGTCTTCAATAGCTTGTTTTCCTGCTGGCGCATGGCTAAAGGTATTTTCTAGTTTACATTTCAATTATCAGGATGTGGTCATTAGACCGATTATCCGGGCATACAACACCTTCTGCCTCTCCACCTCCTCCATTAAATAGAAATCCGAACCTAACTCGTCGTCCGAGTCATCTTGCACCATCCCCAGTGGGTGGTAGACCTCCATTCAATCCGAGATCCTCTTCCCTCTCATTAGTCTCCAATGATTCCAATACCTCCTTGCTATCTTCATCGCGGAGACCTAATGGTTCGAACCTCAGACAAGCCGCTACACCAGTGAATGTGCCGGATCCTTTGGACGTTTTAGGAAAATTATTAGACAATGGGGAAGAGCTAAAGTCACCATCTGCAAAGGTTCAGAGAGCTACCAATGGGGCAGTTGCTTCTATAAGAGAGGAAGATGATGAGGGGGAATGGGATTTCGGGGGTCTAAGTCTACAAGATATTGTGGCAGGAGAACCTTTCGATATTGAGGATGAGCATGTATATAAATCACAAACACTTGAAGAATGTATGTTTCCCAACAATTATCTATACAATGCGCAACTGCTGATGCCTTGGATAGATGAGCGTGATAAAGAAAAGTTTGAAGATCTCCACCGTTCGATTCGCGCATGCGACGATGTCTTAAATTCAGTCGAAATAAACCTCACCAGCTTCCAAAATGATCTCGCTATGGTGTCTGCAGAGATTGAAACTCTACAAGCACGATCAACAGCATTGAGTGTACGTTTGGAAAATCGAAAGGTGGTAGAGAATGGGCTTGGGCCTATAGTTGAGGAGATCAGTGTCTCCCCAGCTGTTGTCAAGAAAATAGTGGATGGAGCTATAGATGAAGCTTGGGTTCGAGCACTGGCAGAGGTTGAGAAACGATCAAAGGCAATGGATGCCAAATCAAAGGAGCACCGGAATATAAAGGGAGTCAATGATCTCAAGCCATTGCTGGAGAATCTAGTCTCTAAGGTAGGTTCTTATTTTGATCTCACCTACAATCATTAACCTTTACATTTAGGCACTGGAAAGAATTCGAGATTTCCTTGTTGCTCAAGTGAAAGCTTTACGATCACCCAATATAAATGCCCAGATTATTCAGCAACAACACTTTCTTCATTACAAAGACCTATATGCATTCTTACACAAACATCATCCAAAGTTGGCTGAAGAGCTGGGTCAAGCATATATGAATACCATGCGATGGTACTTTCTCAACCAATTCACACGGTATGCAAAGGCGTTGGAGAAGATTAAACTCCATGTCCTGGACAAACACGACGTGCTCGGATCAGATGATGGATCTCGCAAAACCACCCTCCTCTCTGGAACCAAACAAACAGGTCCACCACATGATGCATTCAACCTAGGTCGACGAATCGATCTTCTCAAAACCTCCAGCCAAACTGCACTCCCTTCATTTCTCGCCGAAGAAGACAAACAAACTCACTATATGGAATTCCCCTTCCGCAACTTCAACCTCGCCCTCATCGACAACGCCTCCGCCGAATACTCCTTCCTCACCTCCTTCTTCTCCCCCTCCCTCACATACGCCACAATCTCCCGCCACTTCAACTACATCTTCGAGCCCACCTTCTCCCTCGGCCAATCCCTGACCAAATCCCTCGTCCACGACTCCCACGATTGCCTCGGCCTCCTCCTCTGCGTGCGCCTCAACCAACATTTCGCCTTCTCCCTCCAACGCCGCAAGATCCCCGCCGTCGACCCCTACATCAACGCAACATCCATGCTCCTCTGGCCCCGCTTCCAACTCACCATGGACACGCACTGCGACTCGGTCCGCGCCCTCACCGCCGCCCTCCCCTCCCGCAAACCCTCGGCCGCCGAGCAGGCCAAACAATCCGCGGCGCCGCACTTCATGACCCAACGCTTCGGCCAGTTCCTACAGGGCATCTTGGAACTGAGCACCGAGGCCGGAGATGATGAGCCCGTGGCGAGTAGTCTCGTGAGACTGAGGAGTGAGATGGAAGCGTTCTTGACAAAGTGCGCCGGGGTTATGGCGGATAAGAGGAAGAAGGATCGGTTCTTGTTTAATAACTATTCCTTGATTTTGACAATTGTGGGGGATGTGGAGGGGAAGTTGGCGGGGGAGCAGCGGGCGCATTTTGAGGAGTTGAAAAAGACTTTTGGGGATGGGGCTTGATCCAGATCCCTCCCCCTTTTTTTTTATGCTGGGCTGGAAGTTTTTGAGCGTGTACACTCATTATCAAGGAGTATCCATTATTTTGATCATCATTTTGTATCTTGTGGAAAATCAAATAACTTTTATTCTGATGAGAAGAGAGCCCGAAATAATCTACGTTGTAAAAAAAATCACGCCCCACCCAACCATCAACCATAAACCATACCGTCTATACTCCATTCCCAATGCCCCATCCCATAGCTTTTCTACACCACCAGTATGCCTTTCCCACGAGTATATCAATGACCATGTCGACCTACGCCCATGTACCCCCAGAGCGCCCCAAATATGGTAGTCCAGCGTCTTCCCGACACATTTGACTGAGGTAGACAATAATACGAAAAAATTCCCAATAAAACCGCAACTCCAATAGCCTTCGCAGGCCGTCTGTATTTCCACAACATCCTTAATATTTCATCGCGCTTTGCATCCCATTGTAGTTCCTTGACCTGTCTTGAAAAATAGAGCTGACCATCTGAGAGGCTCTGTTTTGTGATTTGATCTGTCCAGCGAGCGGTTTTGAGGACGCTGGATGAGGAGATGTATCTCCAGGAAGGTAAAGTTTCGGGAGGATGATCCTGAAATAGTTTGACGGTACTTGATATCAAAGATTCGAGATCCAGGGGTTTGGGCAATTTCGAAAGAATAGAATGTAGCATTTCCGGTTCATCAGCGGGTGTTTCAAAGAGCTCTTCGGAGCGTGAAAGGACGATTTGCGCAAACATATAGACGGAAAATACAGCCTCGCGGGCCAGGAGAACATCGAAAAGTCGGGCTATGTCGCCATATTCTTGTATATCATGCGCGTACATTGTGAGGGTGCCAGAGAGGGCAAAGAATGGCTGAGTTTGTGAGAGGTGTGTGCAAAGAGCGGGGGAGACAGTGTTGATGATGGAGGGAATCAGACGGAGTTGTGCGAGAGCGGGAGATAGAGTCGGAAGCATAAAATCGCGGATTCGAAGCGCGGAGAGACGGGCGACTGAGGGGGTGCGAGTGGCGGGTGGCAGAACAAGGAGGAGTACTTGGCAGATATCGTGGTAACCTTGAAAGTAACAGAGATAGGGGTTGCGACGGAGGACTTCAATTATGAGGTCAGATAGTTCTTCCTTCCTATGGTCAATCTCTTTGGAGGTCTGATCTGTCTAATGTTTAGCTTTTTGTGCTGTGCCCATCATTATATCGCCATAATCATACCATTTGGGTAGTATATAAAGGACCTGTTGACATCCAGAGCAACTTGATCTTCATCCCCATGCTTTGGCAGTTTCTTCCAACTCGTTACATTTCCATTTGTGTCGCCATGGTTACTGTCACAGCCGAGAAGGATAGGCCCTATTAATCAACATCAATCTCGAGTTCGAGGTTTGTTCGAGGAGCTTTGAACATACATGCTTGACGACGGACATGATCTGAAACCAACCCATCTTTTGATGTTGCCAAATCCCGTATTGTATCCAAATCTTTCCATTTGCATGCCTCTAAGATTTTTACTTCCTTCTCAGTAGGCTCTCGTGGTTTCTTCAGCTTGGTGGAATATGAGGGGGAGCGGGACGACGTCCGTGAGGAACCTGCCGAGGATTTCTCTTCCTTGATGGGTGGCTCATGAGACTCCATATCGAGTATGAAAGTCAAAAAGTCGAATTCTCATGATAGCTTGTTGTGAAGTCGGAGAAAGAAACCCGACATATAGCACGAAAGAGTCATTTGTAGTGAGGTATCCCTTCCATTGTTATCCTGTTTGTTTGAGACGCCTTAGCGTAAAAATGGAGTAGAAGCGACCTTGATGGTTCTTCAGGTCAGGGATTCTTCAATCCATGTCAACAAAAATATGATCTATCAATAAACTCATTTTTTTTTGGAGAACAACAAGAACATGTCGTCGTCGTCAACTGAGAAGCATATGTATTCCTTAAAGAATACTTAACATTTGATACCAATCAAAAGATATGTCTGGATTCTTGCATTTTTTATGACATTTCGGGCCGAAAGAGCTCAATCAGTCAGCCTTGTTCCCCAAGGCTAAATACAGATACAGAAGTCACGACCAAGGGGTCACATATATATCGGATATATATTGATTGATACTTTACCAATATTAATGCTGCTGACACGGCATTCAAACTCAAAGTGCAGATGGTAAATAGATACTAGGTAGCTACCTCCTAGTTGTTTACCTCCCTCCCTCACTCACTCATTCATTCATTCATAATTGAATTTGAAATATTGGTATTCTGAGGCAACTCCAACTCCAACTCTAACTCCAACTATCAACATATCAACTACTTTCCTTCCTATGATCAAAACGTTCACAAACTTATATGTAGCATCATCTCATCACCTCATCACCTCATCACCTCAAAAGTAACTCAATACCTACTAGGTACCTGAGTATCAATCATTCCACTTTCTTCTTAATACCTACATATTGCGTTTGCATATACGAGGTACGCCGCGTCTTCTTTATTTGGATGATAATCAACCTGGCAATCAACCTAAGTTGAATCGTCTCCTCCTACCTATGGCGCTTTCCCTGCAAACACAAGTGCAGGTTGACGGACAATGGGTTACCAGGACGGTCGATGCTCATACACTGCTTCAACAACACAATCAAATGGGTGATGGTGAATCTGATGATGTTATGGAAACGATACCTCCTCCATTCCGTGGTATTTTGACTCAAACAATTATCCAAAGCCCTCTGGTACATTGGATTCTACCAATTAGACTTCGAGGTCAGGAGTATAATGATGTAGCGTTTATTGGTGTAAGTGCACGCATATCTGTTTCTCTGTTTATCGTGGTATATGGATACATGTAATGTTTCCTATCATTGTTTTGTTGTTGCTGTGGCACCTCTGGTATGGTGCGGGAAGAATTGATTCGCCCTCATTGGATCTCCCTACCTTGAGTAGAGACGAAAATGATGAAGACATTATCACCCCCGAACCGGGTTTCTTTCCGCTCAGTCGTCACATGGAAGTGCTCTCATACCTTCAATCTTGTACTAAAAGAAGATACATTATACGTTTCAAGTGACCGCTAACAAGCTCAGGATACATTTGTCGAGATTAGACGACTGGGGGTTGGCCCGCATCTTTATGAAGTCATTCGAAAAGACGACTTCGGTTCCAGGATTCGCAATGCAAGCGTTCTGGGGTCACTTGAAGATTATGAAGAAGAGCAAGTTCGTATGAAAGAGGAGCCAGAAGATGATGATTTGATCAATTTTTCAGCACCGCAAACCACTCAGCAACCCTCCAATATACTTCTACCGCCTCAAATTCTAGTTTTACAACTTGAAACGGATACGTCTAGTGATTCAGTGTTCTTAATGCTACACCAATCAAACGACGGTTCTTGGAAGTTTATCTCTAGTAGACGACGCTTGTCTAGAGCAATGGATAAGCTTCAACCTGGAATGCATTTATCTATTGATCCGAGTTCAAGATATATGGCCATAGGTGGCTCCGAGAAATGTTTCACAATCCAGTCTCTCAGAACTAGAAAAGAACTAAATCGCCAACATGCTGCTGGCGAAGAACTCCGGTTTATCGAGTCCGAGAAGGTCGTTCTATGCAAAGGTGCAATCTTGAAACTGGAATTTCTGCACCCTCCGGCTGGATCTGATGATGATATCATCCTGCTCTTGATCATGGCCATAAATGGTAAAAACAGAATGCTATTGTATTCATGGAGCGCTGGTGATCCTCTGTCTGCCGTAAAACCTATAAATTCTAGCAAAAAGGGCCATCACTTGATCGGTATTCCCCTCCTCATTATACCATTGCGCTTCCAAACCGCTTTCATTCTGGTGAACGAAGCTTCTGTAGCGGTTTATAAAGGCATCTTGGAAGGGGCACCTGAACGCATACCAATTATGTCCACTCAAATGGAAACTACTAGACCTTTTCGAGACTCAGGTACGCCCCTATGGACAGCCTGGGCTAAACCAACTCGTTTGCCTCACCATACAGCGCAGCAGGACGATGTATATCTCGCCCGAGAGGATGGTTCGATCTATCTCTTGGAGATCAATTACGACAAGGAAGATCCTGATATTACGCCGACCCTCACGGACGTTGGGGAAATGCAATGCAATATAGGACAAGCTTTTGCCTGTCTAGACTATTCAATTGACCCTGACATTCACCGCCATGGCGATGTGCTTGTTTCTGGGGGTGATGCTAGTATCGGAGGAACCTATCTGGTGAGTAGATGGTGGCGTACGCATAAGATATATTTTCCCCACAGCGCTTAAGCGAATTTGCCTAGCAAGTCACTGACCATCCGTCATTACAGAATACAGCACGAGCACAGCCCAATGTCAAAAAAGACACGCAAAATTGGTCACCGGCCATGGATCTTCTAGTAATAAAGAACAACCCGAGGTCTAATTTAGCCTTTCTCAGCCGACCCATGAGCTTTGTTCCTGTACCGGATTCAATATATGTTTGTAGCGGAAAGGGTTCACGTTCGTCTATAACGGAGCTAAGATATGGCATTGAAGCTATACTTGGGTTGACTCTTGAGCTTTCTGATTTCGCGGTTTCGAAAGCATGGATCTTACCTTCAGAAGTATCCTCGGGCGTGGTTGGTGGCGATGATTGGATATTAATGACATTCGAGGATAAATCGGCCGTGTTATCAATATCCTTAGACCGGGAGAATACAGAAGAACTTGACCAGTACCGTACCCAATTAGATTGGGGTAGTCGAACTATTGTGGCTGGCGTACAAGGAAATCGCGGGATACAAGTCACGGAACAATCTATTGTTATCCTAAACTCAGGTGACTGGTATGTGTTTTATCTTTTCACATGATGACTTTGATCTTGCATAATCCGATAGAGATGATTAAACGAACTAACGGTCTTGACAGTACCACACTCAACGGCCCAAACTTGATGGGTTTTCCTCAAGCATCATACATCAACGATGCTATAATATGCAATGAAATGGTATTATTTACTACCCATCACAAAGAACAGCGTCTGCTTCGTATACTCGAGCCCACCTTTGATGATAGTGCAACGCCACGCAAGATGCTATATGCCCCCAAGACAATCAGAAGGTGGACTCGACGGGATCCAGAAGTAACATGCATCGCGAGGTGTGACTGGGGCCCTGTTGTTGCTGAAAAGAGACCGGATGGAGAAATTTCTTTGTTGTTTATCAGGCAGAAAGAATCCCAACAAGCCCGTTTAATTGTACCTTACATCTATGAAGGGTGTAGGTACGATCTTCAGGCACTGTCCAGTATTGCTTTTATGCCTTCCTCGTCTCCCGATTATTTTACATTACTGTGTGGAACAGTCACTGGTCTAGTCATTTCTTTGGACATTAATGTTAGGATTGAGGGACTAGATTTTCGGGTCTGCAGATCTCGTTGTGACAGATTCGGAGGTAGTGTGGCTACATTGACAAATGGAGATCAAGTAGGACAATCGAACTGCGTGTTCGTGAATTGTGACGAGAAGATCTTCCGGATGACTTTAAATATTTCAAGCTTGAAGGGAAGCCGTCTTACTCAACCGATAATAAAAATGAACATGAAAGCGGATCAGATTTGGCTGATGGATGCACTGGATACAACTCTGCTTCAGCCGAACATCAACTGCGTCTCTATATTACCACTTACATCTGAATCATCGGCTGATACTGATCTTTTAATGGTGTCATCTGGTCGACTTTTGTTTGCAAGAATGGGGACAAAACGGAAAACAGTACCTCGCCGCATCCAAATCAAAGGAACACCATATCGAATTATTTATTCAGAAACTCGCAATGCCATTGTCGTTGGCGCTTCTACAGGTGGTCAAAGTACACTCTACTTCATAGACCCCAAAACTGGCGAGGATTTGTCCGAACCAAAGGACGGGAGAAATGGAACGCGAGTAGACTTCGCGGCTGGATTGGGTACCTTTTGTGCAAAAATTCTTTGCATTTATGAGTGGCTGTATTCGTATAACACTCACACCTGGAACTTTATCATCGTCTGCACCAGTGACGGTAGGGTTCTTGTTATTTCTACCGAACACGGTGACCCTTCTGCTACACTCTCCGGCAGAGCCAAAATATCTTTCTGGACAGTGACCCAATTCAAGAACTTTAATTCTGTGTATTCAGTCACAGGAGATTCTGAAGGGTTATACTACTGTGCGCAAATTGGTACCGAAGTCAAACTCTGCTACAGCACGCTAAACAAAGAAGATAAGAGGTTTAACAAAAATATGGCAGAAGTCAAGCTACTATCGCCAGCAATCTCACTATCTTACGATTCTGGAAAGATATATGCTCTCACCAGAAACCACTCTTTGCAGATTTTAGAGGTTATCAAAATCGATGGAAAGGTCCAGCTTCGTCACACACATACTGATCGACCTCGCGAAACTCTTAGTTATTTGAAGGGTAGACTAAATGCAATTGGGGCGCCCGATGATAGTCTAATTGATCTTGTATCGGACAGGGCGAAATCTGTCGTTGGCTTGTCTGCTACTTCCGGCTTGACAATTGAGACAATCGACACCATATTCGAAGCACAACTACCTGCTTCTGTACTAAGATTTCGATCCGCGAATTGTCGTCCTGTCTGGGATTGTAGTTGGAAGGTTCATAAAAAGGGGGAACTTGTCTACGATGACTACGATTACCTCTACGGGGACCGTCCCGCCCGTCTTGGTGTTATTCACAATGATGAGATGATTTCGGACACATTGGGCTTGGGAATTGATGGATCGTTATACCATTTCACCATGCTTGATGGTCCAGCATGGCGGGTTCTCAAGTTTCTAGCTAATCTAGCAAGAAGTTCTGGTCTTGTTGGAGGACGACCTTGGGAGGGATGCATCGACTTAGAGCCTGAGCTGGACCCCCAAAATATGCAAGTTGATGGGGATATCCTAAGAAGGGTTCTGGAGAACCAAAAACTGGAAGAAATTTTCAGGATTGGTCAACATCAAACTGACGAGAATAAGAGGGAACTTAAACGTTTTTGTGAGCTTCTTGCATGGCTGCATGGGGAGGAATTGGATGAGCATAGTGACCCGATTTTCTATATAGAACGGGCCTATGATGATTTGGAGGTGCTTTTGAGGCCAGTCATTTGAAAGCTGGATGGTAAATAATTAGTGAGCAGTGTTGACTGGATTGAGCGAATCATTGGCATGGTAGGGAAGTAATTAAGGCATATCGAGCGTTCATGATGGAAGGAAAGGCTTACGATTATGGATAATGTCAACTAACGATTTTTTGATTTGGAGTTCGATTCAAAGCAGGAGACAAATATTATTTCTCATGATTTGATTTCATTGTTGCTTTGTAACAGGATCTTGAAGTACAATCGAGGGGGGTGTTATTGATTGTTTGAGGGGATAATGAGAAATAAGAGCGTTGAGACTACAATTCTAAGAACTTGTGAACATTGTCCCGAGAGTACAAAGAGAAAGGGAAAAAGGGAGAAAGCAAAATGAATAAAATTCGAGGAGGGGCTTTATATGAACGGAATACTAAAGGGGTTATTATATATATATATAAATGTTGTTTATTGATTGATATAATATTATAAGATTGAATAGAGCTACGATAAAACCTTCATTTTCGTTTTTAATGTTCAATAAAATTTAATTTTTAATTATTTAAAGATAGTTTTAAATTTATATTAAATTTATTATAATTAAAATAATTTATAATAATTAACTTCATAGGTATATTATAATATTTTATTAAATGTTTTATGAATAAATATTAGTTAAATTATTATTTAATATATTTTCATGTAATGTTTTATATATAGTTAATCTTCTACTTATTAATTGAAGGAGTTTTATATACTATTTCGATTAGTTAGTCTGTAGAGGGGGAGACTCGTTTAGATCCTGACTAGCGTTAGCTGGACACAAATCAATCCCGCCGACGCACATTTGAAAATGCCCCGCCATCTTCAATTCTATTCAAAACAACGATCACTCCAAAGTGAATTTTGAAAGTTGTTCAATCAAGATCGTTTTTGGCACTCTTTCATTAGATTGTCAATTCCGAACCTGCAGTCATCATAAGCTTTACGTCAATTTTTAGAAGCTGATTCGGCTCAATTAGCCTCGATCTAAATCAACTTACCTACTTCTACAACTCTGCCACGTCTTCGTACTTGAAAATCACGACAAAGTAGTAAAGACTACGCAAAATTTTCAAAATGGCGCCAAAGAAGAAGAACAATAAGAAGCAAAATGATGATTGGGAGGCGGAGTTGGGAGAGACCGTCGAGCCTGTAAAAGCAACGGAACCCAATGCCGATGCTGCAGAGGCAGATCCAGAGGAGGAATTCCAAGCAGGAGGGCTCATGGCTAGGATGGGCAAGTTGAAGAGGAAAGGCAAGAAGGGAAAGCAGACAGAAGATTTTGTTGAGGGAGAGGACCCACCAGCCGCGGACGAACAACCCCAAGACAATTTCGCAGACAAAGCCCCAGTTGAAGCTTCGATAGATGATGAATTCGCCTTACCAGAGAAAAAAGGAAAGGGAAAGAATGCACAGGCTAAAGCTGCAAAGACCGATGATGCGGAGAACGACGACGTGGGCATTGATGGAAAAGTGCTCACCAAAGCGCAGAAGGAAAAGTTGAAGAAGGAGAGAGAGAAGCAGAGGAAAAAGGAACAAGTGTGTTATTATCATTGTTTGAGGTTCTTTGAAGCTCTTGCTAATCTCGTATTTTGTAGGCTGCTTTGAAAAAGAAAACGACTCCGGGTGGAAAGGTTGCTGAGGCCGAGAAACCAGTGGAGGAAGAGAAGCCAGTAGAGGCCGCACCGGCTCCTGCTGCTGGCGGCAAAGGCAAGAAGATACCAGCCGCCCTTGCAAAACTACAAAAACAACAAGAGGAATTGAGAAAGAGGGAGGCCGAAAGGGCTGCAGCGATTGCAGCTGAGAAAGCTCGAATCGAAGAAGAAGAGCGCCGAGAAGCCGAAGAGGAAAGGAAACGCGAAGAGGCCAGAGCTTTGAGAAAGCAAAAGGAAAAGGAGAAGATAGAACAGCAAAAGAGAGAGGGCACTTATCTTACCAAGGCCCAACGAGAGGAGAAGTTACGAAATGAGATGAAGCTAAAGCAAATGATTGATGCTGGTGTAAAGGTTGGAGGTGGAGAGGGTGGTGAAAAGAAGAAGGTCGTTTACGGCAACAAGAAGAAGGGTGGAAAGAAGAATCCTGCCGAAGTCAAGGCCGAAGAAGAAAGGGCTCTTGCTGAAGCCGCCGAACGCGCGAAGAAGGAGGCTGAGCGAATTGCAGCAGAGGCCGCAGCTAAAGCAGAAAGAGAAGCTGCTGAAGAAGCCGCAAAGCAGAGCAAAGAGGAGAGTGAACTAGAAGATTGGGAGGCTGCCGCAGATGAGGACGACGAGGATGTCAAGGATAGCTGGGATGCAGATTCCGACGAAGAAAAAGAGAAGAAGGCTGTTGCTACCTTACCAACTCGGGGCAAGAAAGAAGAGGCGTCTGATTCAGAATCTGATTCAGAAGACGAAGAATCGTCGGATGATGAAGAAGCCACGGCAAGACAGATGGCCGAGCTCAAACGAAAGAAGGAAGCCGCGGAAAGACGTGAGAAAGCACACGAAGCCGCATTGGCAGCCAGATCGAAGGATAATCTGCGATCTCCCATTTGTTGTATTCTTGGACACGTCGATACCGGTAAAACCAAGCTTTTGGACAAGATTCGACAAACGAACGTGCAGGAAGGAGAAGCTGGAGGTATTACACAACAAATTGGTGCTACTTACTTCCCAGTGGAGGCTATCAAGAAGAAGATTGCAGTGGTAAACAGAGACGAGAGTTTCGACCTCAAGGTTCCTGGTCTCTTGGTCATTGACACCCCTGGTCACGAGTCTTTCTCGAATTTGCGTTCCCGTGGTTCGTCTCTTTGTAACATTGCTATTCTTGTCGTCGATATTATGCACGGTCTCGAACCTCAGACTTTGGAGTCGATGAAACTCCTTCGAGATAGAAAGACACCTTTCATTGTCGCTCTGAATAAGATTGATCGTCTATATGGCTGGAAGAAGGTTGACAACAATGGATTTCAAGAGAGTTTGGCACTTCAAAACAAGGGTGTACAGAACGAGTTCGCAAAGCGTCTCGCTGATACAAAGGTTGCTTTCGCCGAACAAGGATTCAACGCTGAAGTCTTCTATGAGAACAAATCTATGGCTAGGAATGTTTCCTTGGTACCAACATCGGCTCATACTGGTGAAGGTATTCCAGATATGTTAAAGTTGATCCTTCAACTTACCCAAGAGCGCATGGTCGGCGCTTTGATGTACCTTTCCGAAGTTCAATGTACAGTCCTCGAAGTCAAGGCCATCGAGGGATTTGGAATGACTATCGATGTCATTCTGTCCAACGGTATCCTTCGAGAAGGTGACCGTATTGTATTGTGCGGTGTAGATGGAGCCATTACTACAAACATTCGAGCATTGCTCACACCTGCCGAAATGAAGGAACTTCGTCTAAAGTCTCAATACGTGCACAACAAGGAGGTTAAGGCAGCACTCGGTGTCAAGATTTCTGCTCCTGGCCTCGAAGGTGCTATTGCAGGTTCAAGATTGATGGTCGTTGGCCCTGATGATGATGAATCGGATATTGAGGCTGAGGTTGAGTCTGATCTGGGTGCACTTTTCAGCCGAGTCGAGAAGTCTGGACGTGGTGTCACTGTTCAAGCATCCACTCTTGGATCTTTGGAAGCTCTTTTAGATTTCTTGAAGGTTTCCAAAATTCCCGTGGCCAATGTTGGTATTGGTCCGGTCTTCAAGAGAGATGTTATGAATTGTGGTACTATGCTTGAAAAGCAAAAGGAATTCGCAGTCATGCTCTGTTTTGATGTCAAGATTGATAAGGAGGCTCAACAATACGCCGACGAACAAGGCATCAAAATCTTCACTGCTGATATTATTTACCATCTTTTTGACTCTTTCACCAAGCACATGGAAGTTATTGCCGAGGCAAAGAAGGAAGCTTCTAAGCTTTTAGCTGTCTTTCCTTGTGTTCTTACTCCTGTGGCTGTCTTCAACAAAACTGGTCCTATTGTCATCGGTGTTGATGTTGTTGAAGGAAACCTTAGATTACATACACCAATCGCAGCTGTCAAGCAAAACTCGGTCACTGGTAGCAAGGAAATCGTCGGTATTGGTAGAGTGTAAGTTTTCATTCCCCCTACAATGATATAATGATACTAATGAGTGCTCGCTTAGTACATCCATTGAACGTGATCATAAACAAATCAACATTTGTAAAAAGGGACAACCATCCGTCGCCATCAAAATCGAAATGGGCGGCTCTCAACCAACATATGGAAGACATTTGGAAGAAAAGGATACATTGTACTCGTTGATTAGTAGGCAGAGCATTGATACCTTGAAAGAGTTTTATAGATCTGATGTTAGTACCGATGAGTGGCATCTTATCAAGAAGTTGAAGCCACTTTTCGATATTCCTTGAGCGGGTTAATGGTAGATGGTGAAGTCAAGGCGGTGTGAGAAGTAGTGAGGGTAGTGAAGAAGGAAGGATCAAGGGCGAGACAAAAAAGGAATGTAGGCTGAGAGGAGAAATACTTGTATTTATGGTCTATGGGTCGCTTTGGTTTTGTCACCTGCATGCGCAACATTTTGCACACAAGATATCAAGATTATTGGCATTGTTATGACGCACTTGCGATTTGTTCAGAGGAAGTGGGACAGTGGAGGTGAATGAGGAGGGGAAATAAGCTGTAGATAGAAGTGAGTTCGGTGGATTGAGCGGGATGGGGATTATCACGTTAACCGATGATGTCTGGAATAGCCTTGCTACATAAAACGAAGCGCAGACGAATGCAAATGGAAAAATGCTATTTTATGAACATATACTGCTTTTCTTTTGCGCAGTCAGCGATAGAAGATTGCCTTTTGATGTGCCTTGGTTAATGGTTCTTAATAGCAACATCTTATATATATTAAATTGACCGAACAATGATAATGCTTCAGACACTAATAAAGATCCTTTAGACATTGAAAATACCATTAGGGATATTGATATCCCGGATCTCTGAAGGATTTTTGTATGGCCATAATAGAACAGGGATTCTGCGGATTTTTATTAAACTACGCTAGCAAGGTATGAAATAACTAATCTAATCTGAGCGTACTGATTATCACCGCCCTGCGGCAGAATTTAATTTTTGGTCAAGTTTTCAGACTGAGCACTTCAGATTTTACAATTTTTGCAACTATCGCGCCGTAATTGAAAATGGGTAGCAAAAGGAAGCGTTCAGCTCAGGATGCTGTGGTTGCAGCCCCCGCTGCCAAAAAGCAACAAAAAACCTCCAAGCCAACAACGAAGAAGCCCGCGGAAGCCCTTGCTCCTCTCGATACCTCCCCGTTTGTCAACAATCCGAAGGGGGACGAATTGAAGCGTGAAGTCAAGCTTTACGACATGCTGAGTAGTGAGGATGATATGCAAAGACTCGATGCCGCCAATGCGATTGTTTCTGGATTATTGGGTGAAGATGGAGTCGAAGAATCAACACTACAAAGGCATTTGGAGAGAAGATTGTTTCGGGGTCTTGCAAGTGGGAGAAAGGGTGCGCGATTGGGCTTCAGCATTGTTCTTTCGGAACTGTTGGCGCAACTTTTTGGCGCAGCAAACCTGAGTGCGACTAAATACCCTGGATTGACTTTCGATAATGTCTTCGAATTCTTGATCCTCAAGACCAAACCGGAGGGGGACCTCAGCGGCCAGGAACAGAAAGATCATGCTCTTGGTTTGCTATTTGGACTACAATGCTTTGTTAGATCCAAAATACTTTTTTCAATTAATGGAAAATGGGAATTGGTTCTGGACAAGCTATTGGAATTGTCGAGCAAGAAGTCCTGGACTCGGGAAGAATGCGGTTGGGTTATTATGGAGGCGCTGGAGCAGATGGACCAAGTCCAGGCGGAATTGACTTTGAACAAATTGTGTGATGCTGGATTGGGACTTTCGCCAGAAGGGGTTGGAATTTGGCTCAGAGCAAGGGATAAGTTCCCAAAAATGAAGTTTCCAAGCAAGCCATGGGGCCAGAGTGGTAACCCATTGGAGCATCTCAACTCTCTAGCAAAGGCTCTCAAAGAAAGCTCGTCCAGCGAGGAAAGTTCCAGTAAGGGACATCAAGCCAAGCAGACTGGGACCTGGAATCCAAAGTTGCACTTTGTCTGGGACATTGTGTTGAGTCAGTATGTCAAGGCAGCCAATAGCAAGTCGAAGAACATCATGTCCGAGTTTGACAAATTCTGGAAGGTTACTGTTGATGGTAAGCTTGCTTCCATCCCATTGTTTAGCTGGTACTAATGAATTCGCCAGAAAATCTGTTTTCAGCATCAGCATCAAGGGAGCGTAAATTTTGGGGCTTTTTGGTCTTTCAAAAGATGATTCAAAGCCATATTTCATGCACAACACTTATCACTAGTATTTTCAGTCACAATCTCGTTCGTTGTCTCATCAATCACGTCCAAGAGAAAGACCGTTTTCTGAACCGGGCCGCGGATAAGTCGCTAAAGGTTCTGACACACGCAGTAGAAGAGAACCCGGAAGCATTAGTCGTTGTCCTCCAAGGGTTGATCGATGGCAATGGTGCATACAGTTTTGACAGAGTCACCAAGACAAAGACTGTGGAAAGACTTTTGAGCATGGTTGATGATACCAATGGTGAAGCTGTCCTCGATGTTCTAAGTTCACCAGTTTTGGTTGTGCCAACCTCGGAAACCAATGACGCTGAAAAACGTCGACAAATGTTCGGAGACTACGTCCTGACTGCAATTCGCCATGTTGATATCACAGAAGCATCGGAAGAATCAAGCTGGATCAAAACTGCTGCCTTACCTCAGCTTGCTTCCTTGGCATACTCGAATAACTCAGAGGCCAAGCCTCCTATCTCTGAAGGCACCCGAACATTAATTAGAAACCGGCTGACATCTGCTTTTACCCATCTATTATCTAATATGGATGGCTATCATTATCCATGCGATTTGGTGCTTTCATGCACACCCGATGCAGTGGCTATGGATGGGCTCATCACCAATGCCAAAGACGCTGCATTCACTACACTACAGAAGCTTATGAAGAAAGCAAAGAAAGAAGGAGGAAAAGATAGAGCAACATTCCAAACTTTGTCTCTCTTATACGCCTTGGTGATCTTTCAATTGTATAACGGCGATGTTGAAGCTGTATCTATTCTGGATGAGTTGAAGCTATGCTACGATAATTTAATTCGACACAAATCAACGGAGGATTCGGACGTTGAGCCTTTCGAGGTTCTTGTGGAGCTCTTGTTATCTTTCCTGTCTAGACCCTCAGCGCTTCTTCGAAAAGTCACACAACACGTCTTTACTGCATTCATGAGCGAGATGACTGAAGGTGGGTTAAGACTCATGACGGACGTACTGGAAACTAGTGAAAATATGAGAGGACAACAGGAGATGTTCGATGAGAACCCAGATGATGAAGACGTCATGGATATTGATGGAGAAGATGACGAAATGGATTCGGATGTCGAAGTTGTTGATATGAATGGCGAGGAGGGTCACTTAAATTCACATCTCGCGGAGGAAGATGAAGATAGCGAAGACGATGATGATGAAGAAGAGGAAGAGTCTGGAGACGAAGAAGACGAGGGAGATGATGAGGCTAATAAGGAGCTCAATGATGCTTTGGCAAAGATCCTCGGCACCTCCGCACTGGACCAAACTAACAAAGACGAGGATGGAGATAGTGATTCTGACATGACCGATTCGGGAATGGATGCTTTAACTCCAAAACTTGAGGAGGTTCTTGGACGGATGCAAAAGAAGGGGCCAAGTAAGAAACAAGAACAAAAGGACGCCAAAGAAAATATGATCAATTTCAAAAGCCGAGTTTTGGATCTTCTTGACATTTATGCCAAGAAACAAGCGTCTGATCCTCTGGCTGCGGAGATTTTATTACCTTTGTTAAGATTGATTCGTACCACGAAGGCCAAACATTTGAGTGATAAGGCATTATCGATAGTTCAATCTTTCGCGAAATCCAGATCGAAGGCATCATCTTCGGAAGCTGAGGTAGAGATTAATTTCAAGGCCCACATTACATTGATTAAGGGTATTCACGAGGAAGTACTTAAGGACCAGTCAAAGATATTTGCCAAAGCCGCCAGCACCGCTAGTTTGTCTCTGGCTTCTGGGATATATAGGGCGGATAAGAGCCAGTTTGAGAAGATTGGAAAGGTTTACCTACACACCATGACGAAGTGTGATGCGGAAGGTGTTAAGATCCAGGCGAGCTTTATTGGTGATTGGGTCAATTGGTGGCAAAGTCATACTGCTCAAGCTGGTGCTGGAGGTGCTGTTAAGGAGGAGTAGAGGTATATGTGGATCTCAGTTGTACATGTAAAAGATACCAGTGAATCAAAAGTTAAGCGATAATAGCAAGATACAGGAGGGTTTCCTTTGACTTCTCGGTGAAACATGCGGCGTGGGTCTAGGATTGGTGAGGGCTTTGGGATTCGAATTGGTTGATGAAGATGAGAACCCAGTTGGTGCGGAAGAAAGTCCTTGCTGTAAGCTACTGCATTTGTGCCGTCGGATGCTAAAATGTTGGATCCATACGTGCACCAGTTGGTTCATACGTGGAATGATTCACTACGGAAGTAGTCCCTATTTTTGACCCCGTACGGTTGTAATTCCATGATCGGGAATAGTTTCTACTGGATTGATTATATATGGGTATGCCCGCATCATACACCACGGGGACGGGATCCGGAAGTGAACTAAGCTTGGGTACCCTATGCAGCTATCCATCCTCCCTCTCAGTTGGCATTGTTATGCAGTAGCCAGTATTTTCCTCCCAGTCCTCAACACAATACTGCTTCCAGTACCTCTAAGCAAAGCCCAAAATATTGAAAGCTCAAGAATCAAATACGCCCACCAACATAGAATCCGTGCTAGGCCCCCCCCCTTATCCAAGAACGCATCTATCTCGCATTCCTCCTTGGCCGCTCCAAGGTGGAGTGCTTCCCAGACTCCCATGCCCGGAACTGTGAGTAACGTTGCCGCGGAACAAGATGCTCTAGACAATGTGCGTGCATTTCTACTTTTATTATCAATTGCTAAATGCACAAGTTCGCTGGAATTTCCTGGCTGGTTGGAGGTGAAATGTTGCATCATAAATAATGTGGAATATCTCGCACAAAGCGGGGCACATTGATTGATACAATATTCCTCATCGCTCAAAAGGATTTCATGATTAATCTCTGAGGACTCAAACACAGTGAGGTTTAACTATGAAGAATTCACCGTCATATTTGGAGGTGGTAGTCTGATATTCGAAGTCGCGAGTGTAGCAGATGCCAATGGTGTAGGTATGCTTCGTGCCATTTTAGGCGGAGGTATTGGGCACATGGTGGACCTTACGGTCTCGATATGGATGCACTCATTTCTCTTGACTTGGTGATTGCAGAAGGTACGCTCATCAATGTAAATTCGGACAATGAGGAGCTCTGGTGCTCACTTGAGACTCTCGTCCAAGTTACAAAAGCAACTATCAAAGCGTATCCGCAAAATGATCGCAGTTTTTGAACTGGGAATCTCATATTGACAGAGGATAGAACTGAAGAGATTGTTACTACTTTCAATGATCTGGAATTGAAGAGACCGATGAATATTTTTGTGTATTACTTTTCAACATCGGGTGCTCCAGATTATGCACCAACTGTCATCGTATCTCCTTTTTACGCCGGCACCGCTAGCGACGGACGGGTGGCTTTCGCTTCAATTTTTGATGTAGGTCCCATTGTCAAAGATGTGAAGGTATATTCATATCTCGAATCCAATTACGCCAATGATCCTTTATATGTTAAGAGGAGACGCAAACCATCCCACGGAGCAGGACTCGCGCAATGATTCCGAGGACTTGGAGAGCTACTTGGAATGACTACGTTCAGTATGTGAAAGTCTCGGCGTTGGCTATGTCGTCTGTATTCGTAGAATGCTATTCCTTTGAGGCAGCCTGAAAGTTTCCGGATGCGTCATCGTCGTATACGTTTCGTTTGACGGTTGGGTATACGGCGCTTGTTAATGATTGGTATGAGGATGGGGGTCTTAACTCGATGGCTGATGGGTTTAGGAAGAGTGTCAGAGAGCTTTGGAGGGGGAAGGATGGGTTGGAATATAACAGCACGTGGGTTTTGTCTTGGAGGGTTTAATCTTGACTTTTCGTTGCGGAAACTAATCAGGAGATAGATATATCAACTTGCTTTGGCGGATGAATATTTTCGAATGCTTTATGATGATAATTTTGCAAGATTATAGCAGTTGAAACGGAAATATCATTCGTAATTATGGTAGGTTTAATCAGTGGTTCCGCTTACCTGAGCGTTCACGTTCGGTTTCGTTTGAATGGTCTTAAGAGACATGCTATATGTTGGAAAACATACCCATACTGGAAGTAGGCACAAACCTACTGTAACACATGGTTGAAAAGAAAGGCCATGCATGGGAGAGTAGTAGGGTAGTAAAAACCGGCTTACATAATGTCTAGATGTTTCAAGATTCCTGTCACTTCAAACCGTTTCAAACATCAACATCCATCAACATCAATGCGCACCTCATCCTCCTAAACATCATTTGTGACAAGAGCCGTATTTGGATATTAAATCGATAAATATATGTGATCTCAAGCCAATTTTCACTCAAACAATTGGCTCAAAAAATGCAAAAACATGATGGCTTCATCTGATGTATCTTCCTCTACAATAGTGGCTGATCTTGTCCTCAGAGAATCATGCATCTAACAAACCAAACCTTTACCATCCGCTAACCAGATAGCAAATCCTTTACACAGGTGCCATTCCTTCTTACCATCCTCCATCTCTCACAAACAAAATCCACGCGAGAAAAAAAATCCCTCGCTCACTCACATCAATTTTCAGAAGGCTGGCCCTTCGCTCCCTCTGTGATGGCATCCCGAACATTCTTTTTAATTCAATTCTTCTTATGTATTTCTTCCGTATATTGTTTTCCATTTTCTTTCCTCACAGCAGAACATGTAGCGATGAGAGATTTGTCGGCCGTTGCAAGTGAACTGGGGAAACTGGGTAGTGATCTCAAGAATTCCAGTGCGCTGAAAACTTTTCTGGGTGATAAAGGGAATGTTATTACGCAGAATGATGTATTGGATAGTAACGGAAGTTGTGCTACAATGACAGTTTTGTTTGCGAGGGGAACGGGGGAAGTTGGTACGTTCACCTACGCGGAGAAGAGTTAGGGAACTGAAGAAATATGTATGCTGACATGGTTTGACGCGTAGGCAACGTGGGAATATTAACAGGGCCCCCATTCTTCACGGCACTAGCAGCATACATGAATGAGACGGGAAGCATGTCGATCCAAGGCGTAGATTACCCCGCAACAGTCTCGGGGTTTCTAGCCGGTGGTGATCGAGCCGGTGCCAAAACAATGTAAAAATCCCCATTTTCCCTTCAATTTACTCCAAATCATTAACCCACTCCCAGGGCCAACCTAATAAACAACACTCTAACCGCCTGCCCCAACACTCATCTCACCGTATCCGGCTACTCTCAAGGCGCACAACTAGTTCATCTCGCCATGAGTTTGCTCTCCACCACCACAGCCTCGCGCATCAAATCCGTCGTTATGTTCGGGGATCCTAAGAATGGTACTGCGCTGAATGGAGTCGATGCTAGTAAGGTAATGACGATTTGTGATCCGAAAGATGATATTTGTAAAGGTGGAGATGAGATACTCCCGGCTCATTTAGAATATAGTGCGAATGCGGGAACGGCTGCTATGTTTGCTTTGAGTGGGTTGGCGGATGTAGGAATTACGAGCGCAAGGAAAATTGGCGGAGTTAATGGGATCATGTCTTAGCACTTCAAGCCCATGGAGCAGAAAGATGAAACATGAGAAATGAAAGGGTTTTCTGAAAATATGTAATGTTGAAGTCTTGAAGACTAACAAAGAAGTTGAGTTGATTTTATTTTAATGAACGCATTGAGGGGTTTCTGTCTCTGTATGTATTCTACATGTAATATATGACTGTACAAAAGCTATCTACTCTCCCAAAACCTCTCGTTCTAAAGCATCACCACTTCTAACCATTGTTTTGATAGCATCTAATGTCCTTGGACAATCTTGCTCCAGATCAAGGAGTAGAAGTCGATTAGCCTTTGACTCCGCTGCCATAGCTTGGATGCTGAGGAAACCGTTCGTGAGATATAAAAATGTGTGGTACTCTGGACGTAGAGACGTAACTAGCCTGCCCTTCCTTCTAATTTCCAAAGGTAACCTGGTTCTCTCACTAGATTGAGCTCTTAGCTTATACCATCCCTTCCAACCATCCATAAGAACCGATTCGCAAGTCTTAAACGCTAGTTTGAAATGGCGAGCCTTGCTAAGATGTTGAATGTATTCATTCCAATTTTTATTACTCAATTGGAATCCCATGTTCGTAATCTCGTTGACAGTCCGGTTCAAGATATTAATCTTCCTTTCCTGAGAGAGAGCTATCATGTAAAAATGCAAGGGTTTAATTAAAGCAAATCTATGGGCTGCGTTGATGGGTTTCGTTTGGCCCTGCGCTGTATCTTCCGAAACACTTTGTTCAGGTGAATGATCGATGCCGCCTTCTGGCATGTCTCCCTCTTTGGAATTATCAATCCTAGATAACGAGCGTGGGAGCTTAAGAGATTGAACTCGTTTTTGGGTATCAGAAAAGAATTGTGCCCACAGATCTCCTACAGCATCATAGTCTCGTTCTTGAAGTTTCAGTGCCATTAAGGCAGTCATGATACTCTCTGGATGTGTGTTTGTTTTGCCGGCTGGCACGATTCTCAAGAAGCGTTGATACATATCCTTGGCGGATTCTGTTTCCATATTTCTTGAAAGAACAAAAATAATGTACCCGAAGAATGTGACAGGATAAGTAACATGAAGTGGCTCGTGCTGGATACCTTTCCTGACTTTATCGCTGACATCGCGGGGGTTCATTATTTGGACAACTTGTTCGAAAACCTCCATGGCACTTTGTGCATCTCCCCACTTACGCCTGGCATCGTGAATTGCAGTCCTCAACTCTAAAAATTTGGTACTTGCATTCTTCATAACTTTCTTTTGAAGCATTAAATCTTGAATTCGGAAGACCATGTCGAAGTTTTTCGAAGCAAGATAAGCACCCATCACAATCGAATAATGAAGACTAGTGACAGGTATACCAGCTTCTGGCATAACCTCCAGTAAAATCTGGCGAGCACGATGTGGTTGTAAAACCATAGCCAGTGCTTGCATAAGGGCCGCATAGGTATCACCATCATGTTCTATATTGAGTTTAGACATTCTTTGAAGGATCCGGTTGACATTGACAAGGTCAGACCGTTGTGCCCATGCAACAAGCAAAGAATTCCACATACGTGTGCGTGAACCCTTGAATTCCATAATCGCGGCCTCTTCGCAGATAGTTTCGGCTTCTGCGAGCCGATCGTCTGCTAAATAGGCAGTGACAAGTGTGCTAACCATAGCAGCGCTCTTTTCAACGTTATAAGAAGCAGACATCCGATACAGCTCGATCGTGTTTTCGAGATCACCACGTATTGCGCACATCCCCATCAGAGTTCCGAACGTGTAGTCATCAGGCTGAAGTTTATGTTTCTTGATAATTGTGTCGAAAAATTCCAAAGCCTCGTCATATTGGTGTACATTTATATAAGCACTAAGAAGAATGTTGCAACACGTTATGGTCGGTCTAAGACGATATTCCCCGCTGATGCTCCTGAATACCTTAATCACATGTTCAATCTCTCCACGCCTTGCGTGAACATGTAATAGGGGAGTCATGTCATCAGCCGTAGCCAAACGGTTAGGAGCTGACGCCGATTTATTTTCTAGGTTCATATATCGCTTTGCGAACTGTTCGAATATAGCATGGACAGTGTCGGCATCTCCGTGACGTGCGAATGCCCTCATGCACAACCTGTATGCGGTCCGATCCAGAGTCTGATTGAAGCGAAAGATATCCTCGAAGACTTGTTGGATTCCAACCAGATCATTGTTTTGGAAAAAAACTTGCAGCACAGAATTTAACGTGGATTTTGGAAGCATGATGTTCCTTTTTGGACTTTCCCGAGCTTGTCGATAGAGTGTAACGGCCGCCTTTGATTGACCGAGGGCAAGTAGCATCTCTGTTGCCTTTACATAAAGAGGGACAGACTCACGCCGCCAACCCTGAATCTTTTTTACAAGGGGCCAAAATGTGTCATATGAAAAGTGTTTAGCACTTAGCAGAGCTGTTGTGATCACCTCCGTGGCGAATTCCGTCAGGGGTACGAATGTTTGTTGAGAATCACTTTCGGAAGATTTACCGATCGATGTATTGACATGATCTGCCAGAGACAAAGCTTTCTTGGGCAAGTCCTCTAAATAATGTAGACTTTTAAACATGTCGTAACGTGGCCCATCAAGAATATCATGCAGCTGCACTTCTGTCCAAAGATTGAAAGCTTGTGACCATCGACGGTTTGCCATGAGGTGTAACATGATCTCTGATCCTCCGGCCTTTGTTTTAAACTTTTCAAGTGAATATTGGTAGAGTTCGTTCACTCTGGAGAAATTCTGTAATCTTAAAAAAAGACGGATCATGGCCTCGTATATTTCTGCCTTCTCTCGACGATCATCGCATCTTTCAAATAATGCAGTGGCCCTCTCGGCATCTACTATTCGATTCGAAGCCGCCATGTATTCCAAGACTTGAATTCGAATTCGTTCCTCGGCCCAACTGCCGAATTCTAAAAGCCGATATTTTCGCCACACCTCTTCATATCGTGATGATGTCGTTATTCCCAAGACGGTTGCAATAGTTGCTGCGTCATCAGGCGCCTCGTGTATAATGGTGCGTTTCTTTATTTCAATAGTTTCCTTCGTCTCAACATCTACTGGAACCAACGCTAGTGAAGTGCTCTTAGCAGAAGATGCATCTACTGGAACCAAGGCCAGTGAAGTGCTCTTAGCAGAAGATGCATCTACTGGAACCAAGGCCAGTGAAGTGCTCTTAGCAGAAGATGTGTAAAGTCGATAGCCAGAATTTCTCAATCCCAGTCTTGTTCTCTTCCCATGTTGCCTATCAAGTCTCATACCTGAATATTGCCGTAGAAATTTAAGTGTGCCGGCAGGATAGAGAAAATCCAAGAAGACACCAGGATGCTCGCTCGAAGTTCCATCATTGGGCGATCTTTCACTCGAATTCTCGACAACATCGGGCCCTTGTAACATGAGCTGCCATAACGGAGAAATCTCAAGTTCAATTGCACCATTGGTCCAAAATCCCGAATGAAGTTTGCGTTGACTTTTAACCAAGTGTTTTGATCCTGGTAGAAGGCGTCGCAGACTGCCTGTTTCAAGACATCCCGCCGTGCGCTCGAGCATGCCCTACCAAAAGAGACCGGAATCGTATACGAATATCAAGGAAATGTTTTTATTAATCGTCACCGGTGTGCGGCACTAACGTAAAAACCAAAACCTAACTTGATATTAGACGATACCATGGGTTAAAAAGACCATTTTAAGCTCTGTACTCACCGAAGAACATGCTTTGCACAGTCAAAAGTAGACTGAGTTAGACTGAAGTTGAGATAACAAGAAGATAATAAGAAGAAGAAAGTGAGAATCTGCCAGTTTTATGGTACTTTTGAGCGGAAGCTTACATTTGCTAGAGATAGAAGAGGCAAAAAATTCATATATCAAGGTATGTAATAACTTTAACTGGGACCGGATAATAGTTTATTTTTGCTCCGATTGCTTAGGTAAGTTTGGAGAAGGAACTTTGGACAGGTGTATTGACTAGTGCCTGACCGCCTGCGTTCTTGCACAAACTAATTTCTATTTTGCCCGCGCATTACCTACTACCTACCTAGTAGTGTTCAAACACCCCACAATCGATTTGTCTGAATTGTAACTCATCATTCAAATCATTCAATCATGGAGGTTACAAAATTCGTCGTAGAAGGACGAGATGAGGCCAAATTATATGGCGACTATTCCGCTTATAGAGTTCGACTCTCAAATCGAATTCACAACTTAAGAAAAAAGCTCGGAATCGCTACAAAACCCCGCGCAAAGTACACGAACAGGCCAGTTACAGCAGAAGATATCAGTCAGAATCATGAATATGTTAATCTGCTGCTACTCACCTCTGAAAGAGCATGGGCGCATGCCATGTCTATGAAAGAGATACATTCTACCGACACAAAAGGAATTACTGGATCAACTCGATCGCATATAATCTCTCGGTTACATAAATCTACCATATATGCCAATGATCTTTTTCGACTACTATCCGATAAAGCAATCACAAATGCGAACGACGTCGACATATTGGAAGCTCGAGCGTATGCTGCTTCTCTTGCTGGTGCAATGGAATTCGAGAAACAAAGTTGGGAGGCTTGTGTGAAGAGCTATTCAGAAGCTAGAATTATCTATACTGCACTCTCTAAAGACACGAAGACAGATATCTTCAAAGATCTTTTGACCGACCCAGTTGATCCGAGTATACGATATGGAGCTTACAAGATGGGAATGCCACGGACATTGGCTATTTCTGTTATTGCACGAAAGAATTTCCCATCAGATCCAAAATTGGTATCGCAGGTGCAGGAACTGGATTCGGATTGCTTGAAAGACGAAACCACAAAAACCAAGGTTGATCATGCGGAATCTGGTGATACACCAAAAACTATAACTTGGCGTTCTCGAACAGTCGACTTGGAAGATGCGGCAATAGCTACTGCACTGGGATCTGTAGAATCCGCTTCGCTGAAGTTATCCGAAGTTCTTTCTTCCGGTACTTTGAAAACTCACACGGAAAGAGGTTCTGCATACGATGATATTATGAGCGCCAGTCAAGATGTAGTCGATGCTACAAAACATGCCATCGATGGATTAGTATCCGAGCATGTCGGACAGAGCGACAAGCGGATGCAAAGTCTCTTGGTTACCAGGACTGCTGTCAGTTATGATATGATTGGTTGGCGTATAGGCAGGAACAGATTCATGGCGGGAGACCAGGATGGCATTGTATTAATTCAACATCGACAGTTTTTTCGCAGACAAGGAAAGAAGCTCATACCATTGGTGCATGGGCCAAAAAGAAAGCTTGACGATCTAAAGGTAGTTCTTAAACATCACGAGAACATAATGCAAGATGTGGAATTGGCAAGAAACCTTCCTGGCGTTGCAGCAGATTCTACTCTCCTGGAAGAGCTAAATGCAAAATATAGCTATTTCCAAGCTCTCAAGTAAGTAAAAGTAACAACTCCGGCATAGCGTACGAACTCAGCTAACCATTGAACCAGGTGTTTGACAATAGCTCGCTCTCATGCAATTCTCTCTAATCCCAAGAATGCCTTAGCTCTCCTAAATCGGGCCACAGAAAAATGCTCATCCGCCCACTCCTACCTCTCCTCATCGATGGACACAACAACTACAGCCTCTCCACCCAACTTAACTGTCACCTCATCCGAATCTCAAAACCTTCTCAACTATCTCCAATGCGAACTCCAACGCTACCGTGCCTTGGTGGAAATTTCCAACCTCACATCCGCTACCCCAAAATCTGGCGATGAAAACATACAACAAAAGCCACTCGTTGAACGTTTAGATGAATATCCTGCTGATGGTGTCGTTGATCTCAAGAATCTCGTCAACTATCCACCAAAACTGGAGGTTGTACCTGTCAAACCATTGTTCTTCGATGCAGCGTGGAACTACATTGATTATCCTGGAAGAACCTTGGAGAAAGCCGTAGAGAAAAGTGTTGTGGAGGAAGATACAAAGGATGCACAACTAGAAGCATCACAGCAGCAGCAGCAGCAGCAAAAGAAAGGCTGGTTCGGTTTCGGTAGATAGAATTAGAGACATCAAAATAATTGCTATAATTGAGCATTAAGCATAAAGGGCTTCTAAAATTTCAACCGTAGCTAAATGATTATTACAATAGCTATTTATAAAACATATATAAAATTTTCAACTTTAATATTTTAATGTTTAAATACAAACTAAACAATATACTTGTAAATCTTTAATTGTGAAATATATAATCGAAAAATTATATATATATTATATATATATTATATATATATTATATATATATTATATATATATTAT
>NGKI01000012.1:52787-66390 GCA_002162615.1 Myriosclerotinia duriaeana | reverse complement strand
ATATATATATTATATATATATTATATATATATTATATATATATTATATATATATTATATAAAAGTATTTATAATATATAAATTGTATAGTTTTTGAAACTATTTAAATATTATATAGAATTTAATATATCATATAAGAATTGTATTAGAATTGTATAAGTGATTAATATCAAATATAATTTTTTTTTAAAAAGATTTAAAAAAGATTTAAAAAAGATTTAAAAAAGATTTAAAAAAGATTTAAAAAAGATTTAATTGAGATTTAATTGAAATTATATATATTATTATTGTATTATAAAAAATATAATATTCAATTAAAGTAATTTATTTATTTTAATAAATAAATAAGTTTTAATTAAAAAATGAATATGTTAGAAATTTAAAAGTTTTGATTAAAAAATTATATAGAAAGTTCTATATTGTATAGGGATTATATAAAAATATATATTGTATAGACACTATGTAGGGATTGTGTAGAAATATATACTGTATATATATCATATTCTCGTTTCGTATAGCTTTACTAAAGATCTAGATGATTTTTAAATATCAAAGTTCCCCGGGGCCATGGAAGAAATCCATAAAAGATCCAAGCCTCCAGCGCCATCTCATTGTCGAACCTAAAAGCAAAGATTGAAGAGTAGGTCTAATTATCACAAAGTGTCCAAGCCTCAAGTAACCTACTACCCGGTTATTGAATCCAATATTGATGTTCAAATGCTGCAAAGAATCATAAAGTCTCAAGTGCGGTTCTATTATTGGGTTTATAGCTGGATATTAAAGGTACCATGAGGTAGGTATCCAAGCCTAGTGACGTGCTTGTCTCAAGCAGATCGATCATATTGTTAGATTAAATTTAACATGATTGGGATCTTAATGCCACATGCATTTTAGATTGAAGAGAGATCAATAAGATGCGGAATATAACTCAAAGGTTAGAGGAACTTCATTTCATATCAATGCAATACATACCTAGTAGGTAAGATTACCTACCTAGAAGAAATGGTATGAGGAATAAGAAATAATGAAAGGTTCATCCTCAAGACTACAATGTACTCGTATGTATAAATTAACCCTAAAAATTGAAATGATTGAGGAATTAAATTAATTTGTCAAGTTTTACATGGTATATAGTCTAGTTAGTATAAAAACGAACGATTGAATCAAGTCTTGGAGTATATAGGAGAGGGGGGAGGGGGGTTCTGAGAATAGGCTTATGTTTACATTAAGTTAAGAGGGAGCGAGGGAGTACAGTAAGATGAATAAATGAAAATAAAAAGCAAGCTTTCTCCCCCAAACCAAAATCAAACTCTACAAAACTCTACCAACCAAACCAGACTACACCCTACACCACACCCATTCATTATAAATGCCAAATTCCAACCCAGCCTTCGAGTCCGCCTCCCCTCTCCCTTCAACATCTCTACTCTTCTAATACTAATCCTCCTCCCTCCTCCCTCCTCCCCCCCTCCACGATCAATTCTCACATCCAACCCATTGCCCAGCTCCGCGAGCGCTGCCTGCCGATCACAAGGTGCAACTCTCCAAGAGTTATTTAAACAATCTAAACAATTTTAACAATTTTAGAGGCAAGAAAGTGAGGAATACTTGTGTTTAAACAACCTGGAACCCATAGTCTTTTCTTATTCTTCGTAAAAAGATTGGAAATGGGGAGAGGGCGATCTGAATCATCTGATAGGTATGAGCCTCTATATAAAAACGGGATCATCATATCATCACATCATCACATCCATCCATATTACCAAAACGATAAAAAGGAGTACTAGGTATGCTAATAAACCTAACTCGAGATTTCTCATCACAAGCTAGTATAGATTATTTCAATTCAGCTGAGTCTATCGCTTATAGTCACACGCTACCAATGTTAATCCCATAATAATAATAACATAAGGATCAGAATGGTGCGATTCGAGTCAATTTCATAGGGCTGTAGATCGAATGGGTGTAATTTCCTTCTCAATTGTACGTGATGTATGCTACCCCTTCCCTCTCGCTTATCTCTCAATATGTAGATAGATATCTCCATCAGTCGAAATATAAGGCTAGGGGCTCTTGCTATTGAATACATATAAAGAGTGTAAGGCTGTCTGTGACAAAAGAGCAAGCAAGTCAAAGAGTGGATGAACAAAACGAAAAGGCCACCAAATTCACAAATTCTCTTATCCTCAGCCTCATGCCTTCCCCTTGTTCGTTTCACTCCCCATTTGTCATCAATCAACTCATCACCCATCCATCCTGTCGAGCGAATTGTGAATCTCCCCTCCAACACCCTCCTGGATAAGATCAGTATTGGCAAGGCATCCATCCATCTTCACTAGATCCACTGTTCCTTCCGAGTTAGCTGGCACCTTAGCATGTGTCGACTCGCAATCCGTCACCATTGCCGATCGTTTGCTCGTGCGTTGAGTCTCGTTCAACAGGAGGTTATGTTGAATCACACTCCCTAGGAATGAACCTCTGAGAGAGGAGTGATATTCCCATACTTTAGTGATTTTCATATCGAATGAGTAGATAAGAATTGTATACTCATATGGTCGCAATCGCAATCCCAAAGTCAAAATTAAGACCCGAGATACGAGTATGATAATACCAAATCTTATCATGTCCTATTAAGTGATCCCCAGAAAAAGGGGAATACGTCAGCACTCTTCTTTCTTGTTGTCTTGGTAATTTTCGCATAGAAATGGAAAGCAAATTTCGGAGTTGTGTCCCGTTGTCATAGTAGAATATTAGATTGCCGAAATGTAAGGCCGATTATTATCCTGTACGGAACTTTTTGGAAACACTTCTTGGCGAATCTCCTTTTGACATATACTCTTCTTTGGTGGCGAGACTTTTGCCCTTTGGCTTCTTTTCAACAGCCAAGGTTGGAAATAGCTTTGAAACTTTTCTTTCAGGGGTAGCATTAACAACCTCGGCATCCGACACGGGAAAATAACGGGCTATACGATTCTCATCCCTTGGGACTAATTTTGGAGTTTTGGACGGAGAAGACTCTTTTAGGGGATCATACCAATCAACATCACTAAGCTGTAACTTTCTTGACCTCTGTCCACTACGGTTACTACCAGATTTATCAGATCTGGAGAACGTCGCAGTGGCATTTTTATCGAAACCTGAATTATAAGTGTGAATATTAGGGTTAGGAAGTAAGGGTTTCAGTGCAAAGTCACCATCTTGATCTTCGGCATCGTTAAGATCGTAATTTAGAACTAGATTCTTGATGCGTTGTTGCTCCTCACGCTCGGCAGCTTGTTGTGATTTCATGGCAATTGCGAAATTCGAGTCTGAAGGAAGGGCCACCGTTCGAGTCTAAAAAGTAAACAGTCAGTAATGATTTAAATATTCCGGAAATATATGGAATACTAACCTGTTGGCGATTACCACGCTTGGTCAAGAGTGAGAACGCCATTGTACCACCAGAGGGACCGTTTGTTGGGGAAGTCTCATTAGGTAACTCGCTTGGATTCATGGGTTCGCGATCTTTGCGTCTCATGGGAAGTGGAACATCAAATGTCGCCTTTCGTTCAAACTTTCTGGAATCTAGACTCTCAGCCATCATTTTAGCATACTCACGCTCGAAGTCTGCTTCGTCCTCGGGATCAATTTCCTCTTCTTGACGAGTGACACTAAAGTTTTCCTCTTCCGATTCGTTTCCTGTGGGTGATGTCAAACTGTCGACATTGGCATCGATCTCTGTTTCTTCTTCCGAATCAAAGGAAGCATCGTCAGCGTCTCCTTCTGGGATACCTGCGTCTGCTTCATCCGATGAAACATCACTGTCCGGCTCTTCTGGTTCAGCAGCCTTCTCGATGCCAGCAGTCTTTTGATCTTGAGCCATAGCCAGCTGGAAAGCACGACTAGCTTCCTCTATGTTTGAGGCAAGCTTCCATTGAGGTCTGGTGGTTGCGTAAATATCACTGACGATAAATTCAATGTCCATAGGCAGAGGTTCTTTTGTATAGATGTAATACTATGCAAGGTCAGTACGACAGCGATCATAAGATTGAGAACATAACAACATACCTGGAAAAATGACAAGAAGTAGTCAAGTTTCTTTCCTGCTGCACCACGACTAAAGAAAATACCGCAAGTCTCTAACAAAGTGGCTACAAGGCGAATTCTGAAAAAGTCATCAGGCATATCGAATGGATTGATGCGGCCAGGGATAGGAGGTCCACCTAATGATATCAGCTTCCCGCATAAGGAAAAAATGGAGCGATTAGAACTCACCGTGACCAAAAGTCAAAATACGGTACATGGTATCAAATATTACAGGATGATCAACCATACGAAAATTGTAAAGTTCTCCGAGGTACTTGACTTCTGCAATGCGACGTTGATTGAACTTGAAATCATTTTGCTCCAAACCAACGATAATGTACTCCAGGACATTATCAATGACTGTAACTACAAAGCCCTGGTGATATCGGAATATAGCGCCAGTGAGAATTGCCAGAAGATAGATGTTACCATACTTTACCTTTCCAGGTTTGGAAAGTACTTTCTCAAGTATAGTGACAACCTTTGAACTGTTAGTTATTGTTCTACTAAATTCATAGATAGTTCCTACCTCTGATTCTTCCCAATGAAGCCTCCGGATAGACTTGATGATTCTAGAATAGTTGCGAGTAGTCATATCAGAATAGATAAGCTTTCGAATGAACAAATCGATTGGAGTTCTCTCCTTTTGCTGGATAGCCGCTCGTACAGGTGGGTCTACATAGTAAACAGCATTTTCGATTAACATGCGCTCCTGCTGGCCAATATGTTGGACCGACTTCTTGCGTTTTAGTGTTTCCAGGAAAGATGTCATTCGAGGGGACATTTCCGGATTGCGAAGCAAGTATCGACCACAATTCTCAAGTAGATTACAGATAATCTCAATGTTCATCCGTGAGAAATCATCTAGACTGACTTTCAAACAATGGAATATAACATGTTCAGGAACCACACCAAATTTGGTTAACTCAGCTAGATAACGGATGTTTCCTAGTCGGGCTTGGCCTAGAAATTCCTTTTCCTTGCGACGTTGAAGACTACGAAATTCTTGATCCAGGTGGTCAACCAAGCCTTTTGTGATGTCAGGCATGTATTTCCCCAAAGTTGCTACTAGTCGCGAGTATGACGGTAGAAGATCACTACGACCCTTGGGAACTTCTTGCACAGCTTTGATCAGACGGTTACGAGAAGCTTTGGAGTTCAAGAAACAGAAATCAATGGCAGCCTGGTCGATGAGATCTTTGTTTGTAAGGTCGGGGAGCCGAGCAAGTAATGCGTCGACCTGAGCACCAATGGTTTTGTTAGCAATGGCTGTAGACTGATCATCGTCGGCCTTGGTTGCAGTCGCAGAGGTCTCTGCAGAAGTTGCTTCAGATGTATCGATCTTTTTTCCCACCTGCTCATCCGTATCTGCCTTTTTCTTTTTGCCATCTTCAAGGAGCATACCAGGGACTTTGCCTTTAAGATCCACAAGATTTTCGTAGAATCTCCGCTCATCTTCGTCCTCCCAAATACCTGCGCCTTCACCCTCGCCTCTCAGATAATCACCAGTCTTGACAAGGCCAATGCCTCCATTACCAAGGACCGAAGAATCATCAGAGTCTTTAAGATCTGGCATCTCGGCGCCAATAGCTTCTGCGAGGACTTGTGCATTCGATATGAGTCGTTCTTGTGCTTTAACCGCCTTTTCATAATTTGCCTGGCGATCTTCAAATACTTGGCCAGACTTAACATATGCCTCCGAATCCTTACGAGCCTGTTTACCAATAGCCTTCTGATCGCGGATGAGGTGCGCTTTCACATCTTCGAAGTAGCGGTTGAGGATATTTCGGAAACGCTCCTGGAGTTCGGGTGAGGCAAGAGGGGAATCTTCGGTCGAGTCCAAGACGGGTGGTGCATCTTCGATAGAATCGTCCTCGTCCTCGCCTTCAACCTCAGGCGTATCATTCGTTGTATTCGTATCACCATCTTCCTCAACCGTTTTTCTGCCTTCGTATCCCGCTTCCCTGACACCGAGGATATCCCAGCCAAATGCCTTTACAAAGATAACCAGCAAGGGCAAGTTGGCATGATCTCTATCATGACCTAGAAGATCCTTGAGAACTTCCAGAGGGAACGGTTCCGCGCCTCCTCCCTTTCCAACCCCGTTTGGTTTTGCCTTGGTATCTGGTGCTTTACTCGATGGTCCTGAAAGGGATTCCTTGCCGTGAGATGCATCGTCTGGCCGAGCAACATCATCTAACGTTCTCAAAACGCCCACCAGCCACAATTCCGTGACAACCCTCAAAAGTACTCTCTGTCGTACAATTCGCTCCTTTTCTTCCTTCTCTCTGGCTTCGGCGGCGAGACTCTTCAATAATGACTTTTCCGGCGTAGACAATCCTTTTCCTACCAACCATCCTAGAAATTCGGTGAATTCTGCCGCCCCAAACCGCTGATGCAATGCGCTGACAATTTCTACACCAGCCTCAACCTCTCCCGGCGACTTAAGTCTGCAAAGGCCTTCATAGCAAGCTGATATAATCTCCGAAAGATATTTGTGCAGACTAAGGGTTCGAATCTCTTGTAGGAAGGTGCTAAGGGTCGCAGCTGAAATTGCAGTTCGAAGGCGCTTGATGAAAGCTGTATTTTTCTTGAGCGAGGAATCCAGCGACTTGTTCACGGCGTAAATGTCTATACTTTGAAGGTTAGACCAGTTAGTCGGGGAGTTGTTCGCATATCCAACTGACCTTTCTCGCCATTCCAAGCCCGAGTGTTCAGGTCGCGCAATTCGCCTTCAACCCAAGATTCAAGTCAGCATAAATGTCCGCACATCCTAGGATAACATTCAACCACTCACGCTTTCTCTTGCGATCCATGATGAGCCTATTCAGGCCGGATCTTTGTATTTTGAGGTGGGGTTTGCGATGTGTTCCTTGCGCCCCCACATCAGGGATTTTGTAAGAAAGACCAGAGTAAATGAGATTTCACAGAAGCAGAAAAATGCATCTGGATTTGAAGAAGTGTTTGTGAAAGAATAGGTTCTTCAAATTGATTGTTCAATGGATAGATATCCTTTGTATAGGTAGGTTGGAAGAATTGAAAGGTTGGGTAGGCAGTAGTTGTTTTGAGAAAGTTTCCCATGGGCAAATGTAGAATTTTATTAGAATCAACAATCCATCCGAGAGAAACATTAAAGCTATGATGACATGGTCCGTGCATTGATATCCATACGCCTCACTACCTAGGTAGGTAGTAGGTAGTACAGTACATTCATTGGTACAGTAGTGACCTCGGGAGCTTTTGAAACTTATTAACATTGATATCAAAAATGTCAATATGTGTCAATATGTCAATATCTGTTCGATATATTCAGGTGTCCTCGGGAATAGACTTTTAGTTGAATTCACCCATTTCGAAAAGTGCTATAGTCAATTTCCACTTTGGAGAATGGGAGGGAATTTGATATTTGTTTGTTGAATAGCTGATATAGCTGCATATTATAAAGGTACAGCTAATCTGACCTGCAGGCTGCATAAGGATAAGTTGCAACTTGCAAACCTTCTCAGCAAATAATCTTGTGTCATATACCATTGAACCTATACTACTACATAGTTAAATGTTGTTTTGGTACAGTCACATCATCATCTGCAGTGTTCCGTCAAATAATCCTCATGGTTATCATCACCTAAGGACAATTTCATAAGTGAAGCCAGCATGTGAATGAATATAGGACAATATGCATGCAATGGCTATTATCCATTTTCTACCAAGTACAGTCAGTTAATCTGCCATTTCAACTCTCTTCAATGGCTACTAAATATATATTGAATCATCTCAAATCACCTCAAATCACCTCCATTGAATGAAACCTTTGAAGCAAGGTTTTTCTGGAAGACGACCATCTATCTGTCTACTTCGAAGCTTAACTGAATGATTGATTTACCACAAATCAAAGAATGAGATCACAGATTTCGAAGAAGAAAACTAATTTGGATTTGGATTGATTATGATTTTAAGAGTGTAGGAAGGATTCTATCAATATATATCAATACAGCAACTGGTGGATACTCAATTGAGGCTCTAATCACAATCTGCAGGAGTGCGAATCCCATATCATGGTTGATCTAAAGGGGATATTTCAATAAATAAATGAATCTTAGACCTCTCGCGAGAGAGTTGTCTTGGTGAGCATAGTATAGTTAGGTGATGAACAATCCATAGAAGGATCTCAACATATTGGCCCAACATGATAACAAGCACCACCCGCCACATTCTCATCTATACCTTCAAAATTTTGATTCTGGGGCCCCATTGTACAATCTCGCAACACAGGCAGATGGGACCAATAACTCAAATTGCCAGGAAGCTTTTGCTTCATGTCAGCTGAGGCTGTGAAGGCCAATGAGAGTTTGGGTTCATTAGACCCGTCTGCTGAATTCAGCAGAGAAAGTCAACGACTGAAAACTTGAACTTCGATAACTCTGGAGGCCCTTGTTCCCTACAAGTCCTTTCACCAGATTTTATCTGGGTCTTGATGCTACGCTGAGGTGGGAACCTTGCAAAAAAGCATAACATTTCGTTGGACCATTAAAAGCAAGAGCTGTAGATGTGCATCTCGGGAGACACAGCCATGTGGTATAGGCCAGCCTTACGACTATGACCTCGGGAAGTTTTGACAATACTAAAGAGGTTAGTCTTGTCACAACAGATTGGATATCTACTCGGAGTCTCAGATTGTTGTATGAAAAGAATCGAAGACCCCAAAAACCCCGAGTAACAACGAGGTCATCCATCACCAACCAAATCTTGCAGGCGATAGACTCAATCATCAATAGCATGGAGAGGATATGTATGTTATTAGGTAGTTATCATCATCAAATTATTTCTCAATCTCGGAAATGCTTCATTCTTGTGGCCATTAGTACGGTTAGTGCCCGATTGATTCCAAAGATGATGAGCCAATCAAATTTGATTTAATGATATACTAGGTTACTAGGTAGGTAGATAAGAAACAAAAAGTAAGAAAGGGAAAAAAACAAAATGTCAACTACTACAATTCCGTTCCGGGAGCCACCAAAAAAGCCCTCCAGCTGGTCCTAGACTCCTAGGACTCCTAATCAAGCCCGTGACTACCGGTGACCCGGTACGAAGTAATGATGGACCATGGTAGATAAGGAGGCAAAGGAGGTCTTATCATCTCTTTGCATCTTCTGCATGAATATCTATGGACCAAAATGGACATCCGCGGAAATCGTCAACAATGCGACTTTTCTCCAGGAGATGCACATCACCGTTCGCCATATCGTGCTCCAGAAAAGTCACCCACTCCGAACTCCACGATTCGATTGATGTCGTTTGCCTGGAAGATCCCTAGTGGGATTTCCGCTGTAAAACCCTTCTCGATTGAAAAAAAAATGTCAAAATAAATGATATACTGCTATGCATTGCTCCTTGTCATAAGTACTCATCTGGATCTTACCTTCAATATCTCCTTTGCGTAATCAACTTTTTGGTTATTATCCATGAAGGGCTTTGTATAGTCACAAAAATTGAAACCATCGTCGAATATCATTTTCCCTTTGTGCTTATCCGAGCGTTGATGGCTTTCACCGGATCAGTATTATCATATCCTACAAACCTTTTAACATTATAATTAAGCTCGTAATAAATTGCTCTTCCTCACTTTGATCACTTTTATCTTTAGACTATTGAGAACACAATGGCTAGTTTTCAATACACGAATGGAGAATCCCTCAATTCTGGTACAGAGTTACCGGAAGAAAATCCCCAATTGCCACCAACTCCACCAGAGTCAAAGGAGAATAGTTCATATGAGTTGAGCTCTATATCGAGTCAAGATAGTTTAGCCTCACTATCACAACAGCGGTATACTCTCCCGCCTCCAACAATTCCACCGACAGAAATTCTCAAGGAGGATTTAAAAACGCCGGATAACCAAGTACCTCGAGATCCTCGACTCATCCGGTTGACTGGAATTCACCCGTTCAACGTAGAACCTCCATTGAGTGCTTTGTACGATGAAGGGTTTCTCACATCGCCAGAGTTGTTTTACGTCCGGAATCATGGAGCGGTTCCTCATGTTGACGACTCGTCCATACCCGACTGGGAGTTTTCAGTCGAAGGACTGGTCAAAAAACCATTTACTCTCACGTTAAAGGATCTCATTAGAGAATATGAACAAGTTACCGTACCTATTACGCTAGTCTGTGCCGGCAATCGTCGTAAAGAACAGAACCAAGTCCGGAAATCGAAAGGGTTTTCTTGGGGGGCTGCTGGTTTGTCGACAGCTTTATGGACCGGCGTACCAATGTATGAGTTGATCAAAAGGGCCATTCCAATGAGAGGAGCAAAATATGTATGCATGGAAGGCGCTGACAAGCTTCCCAACGGCTATTACGGGACCTCCCTAAAGCTAAATTGGGTTTTGGACCCCAATAGAGGAATTATGTTAGCCCATAAGATGAACGGAGAAACGCTTCGACCTGATCATGGTAAACCTTTACGAGCAGTTGTCCCCGGTCAAATAGGTGGTCGCAGTGTGAAATGGTTGAAAAGGATCATTGTCACAGCAGCCCCTAGCGATAATTGGTACCACATCTACGATAATCGGGTTCTTCCAACTATGATTAGTCCAGAGCAGAGTGCCAATGAACCAAAATGGTGGATGGATGAGAGATATGCGATTTATGATCTGAGCACGAACAGTGCTACTGCATACCCGGAACATGAAGAGCGACTTTCCTTGGTAAGCGGACGACAAACTTATCGCGCAAAGGGTTATGCGTATGGTGGTGGTGGACGACGCATTACAAGAGTCGAGGTAACACTCGACAAAGGAAAATCTTGGGCATTAGCTGATATTCGATACCATGAAGACGATTATCGCGATCGCATCTACGAAAACGAAACATTGTTCGGTGGCAAGCTAGACATGGAATGGAGAGAAACGTGCTTTACATGGTGTTTTTGGGAAATCGACCTAAAAGTCGCTGACCTGGCCATATCGGGCGATATTATGGTAAGAGCAATGGATGAGAGTATGAACGTTCAACCGAGAGATATGTATTGGAGTGTTCTTGGCATGATGAATAATCCATGGTATCGAGTAACCATCACCAAACAAGACGACTACCTCCGCTTCGAACACCCTACGCAACCAGCACTCATGCCGGGAGGATGGATGGAGCGAGTAAAAGCCGCGGGAGGAAACCTTGCAAATGGATTCTGGGGCGAGAAAATGGGCACTGAAGATGAACCCGCCGTTCTGATAGAAGAAAAGAAAGAGATAAAGATGACAAAAGATGACTTGAAGCGTGAAATCTCAATCGAGGAATTACGCCAACACGATAATGAAAAGGAACCTTGGTTTGTACTCAACGGTGAAGTATATGACGGAACACCATTTCTGGAAGGGCATCCTGGAGGCGCAACAAGTATCACCGGAGTAGCTGGTCAAGACTCCACCGAAGAATTCATGGCCATCCATTCCGAAACTGCAAAAGCAATGCTGCCAACCTACCACATCGGCACTCTCTCACCGTCTGCTCTCACCTCCCTCCTCAATCCCTCACCCCTTCCCAATTCCTCAGAATCCCAAACCCTCCGCCCCATTTTCCTGAACTCAAAAACCTGGCAAAAAACCATCCTCACTTCTAAGAAAAGCATCTCGAGTGATACCCGGATCTTCTCTTTCACACTCCATCACGCGGATCAAATCCTCGGTTTACCAATTGGTCAGCACTTGATGATGAGGCTATGCGATCCAGTCACGCGGGAAGTTATCATACGCTCCTACACGCCTCTTTCCCTCGGTACCGATAAAGGGGTTTTAGAAATCCTCATTAAAATTTATCGGAAGAATGAATATGGACCCGGGGGGAAAATGACAATGGCGTTGGATAGTATACCCATTGGACATGCAATTGAATTCAAAGGCCCGATTGGCAAATTCGAATACCTGGGCAGAGGGGAATGTGTAATGGGGGGAACGAAGAGGAACGTAAGGAGATTTGTGATGATTTGTGCGGGGACTGGCGTTACGCCTATTTTTTCGGTGCTGAGGGCTGTGCTGGGGGAGGGGGAGGGACCGAAATGTTTGGTTTTGGATGGGAATAGGAGGGAGGGGGATATTCTTTGTAGAGAGGAATTGGATAGTTTGGTCAGGGCGAGGGAGGATAGGTGTAGGTTGGTTTATACGTTGAGTCAGCCTACGGAGGAATGGAGGGGAGAGAGGGGGAGGTTGGGGGGAGGTGGTGGGGATGTGGATGTGGATGTGGATGTGGATGTCAGGGAAGAGTATGGGGATGGCGAACAGCTGGTTTTGATTTGTGGACCGAAAGCTTTGGAGAAGAATGTTCATGGGATTTTGAATGATTTGGGGTGGAGGGATGAGGATTTGTTATTCTTTTGATGGTACAGTTGAATGTTGGTTACATGAATGGATGGAGGGAGAGATGGATGGATGGATGAACATATAAAGAGAGATTGTTTGTATATACGAATGAGTACTGGACGATTTGGAATAATGAGGATCAGATATTATGATATTTGTGCTTGTGCTTGTGCTTGTGCTTGGCCTTGGCATGAATATGAGTATGAATATGAGTATAAGAATACAAAAGGATCAGATGAACGGGATATAGAAAGCCAATGCTATTACCTCGAGTAATGGATAGATAACGTATCTTCATTTTACATCATGAGCTAGCTCATGAGCTCACTACTTTTTAAACGAGAAATAAAACGTACATACAGATAGAATTCAATCCATACTCTACATTTTCGCTTACCCTAAATATTATATTTAATATAATATTAGACCTGGAAGTTGGAGTTGAAGTTGAAGTTGAATGCTTAAGTACGAGTGGAAGATTGGATTGGATGGATGGATGGATGGATAAATAAATGGATAGATAAATGAATAGATAAATGGATAAATGAATAAATAAATGGATGGATAGATGAATGGATAAATAGATGGATGGATAAATAGATGGATGGATGGATGGATGGATAAATGGATGAATGGATAATTGGATAGATAGATAGATGAATGAATAGATAAAGTTGAAGTTGAAGTTGAAGTTGGTATTGATATTAGTATTGGTATTGGTATTAGTATTGGTATTGGTATTAGTATTAGTATTAGTATTAGTATTAGTATTAGTATTAGTATTAGTATTAGTATTATTATTAGTATTAGTATTAGTATTGGTATTAGTATTAGTATTATTATTAGTATTAGTATTAGTATTGGTATTAGTATTAGTATTGGTTATATATAATATGAAATTTTAATATATATAATAAATATAGTAAATATATTAATATATCAATATAGTAATGTATACTAAATAGTAGTAGTTCTTCCCCGGCTTGATTTTGCGAAAGATGGTATAGTTTAATAATAAGGTGATGTTGATTTTACTAATTATATTAGCGAGCGGTTCTATATATATTATTGTAGGTATTATAGATATAGGAACTAGAGACTAGTCAAGTAATAATAGTCATCACATCTTAGAACAAACGATCGGAGCTAATTTTAGTTTCATCGGCTTGACTTGTTACTAACTAAA
>NGKI01000012.1:0-37792 GCA_002162615.1 Myriosclerotinia duriaeana | reverse complement strand
TTTAATTTTTTAATTTTTTAATTTTTTAATTTTTTAATTTTTTAATTTTTTAATTTTTTAGTTTTTTGATTTTGTTTTGGTTTTAATTTTTAATTTTTGGTTTATTTAAATATTTTTATTTTGATATTATAGTATAGTTTTTAATTTTTAATTTTTAATTTGTTTAAATATTTTTGTTTTAATATTATATAGTAATTTTTGGATTATATAAAGATATATAATATAAAAAAAAGAATAATATTAAAATATTTATTTAATATATATATAATTTAAAAGCTAAATTAGTATATATAATATAAATATAATCTTTTTTTAATAATTAACTTTTAATTCTTCATAATTTACAATTTTAATTAAAATATTATTTGATCTTTAAATTTTTATTTTTATATTTTATAATATTATGAATTTTAATGAATATATATTTTCTAATAATTTTTATTAAAATAATATATTATATAAACTTTTTATTAATAAAGTTTTTATTTATATTATAAATAAAATATTTTAATAACTTAATATATATATTTATTTAATATCTTTTAAATTAATTTTATATATATTTTATAAAAATATTATTAAATTATTTAATTGTTTTATATTAAATTGTTTTATTTACAATATTTAAAATTGATTTGTTATTAATATATATAATATTCATAAAAATAATATAATTAAATTTAATATTATTTAATATGTAGGAGGTTATATACTTTAAAGTATATATTGGCCTAAAGTTAAAAGAAGATGACTAATATTGTATAGTATAATATAAAGTTATAGTAATAATATATAGTATGTATTATTATATATATATATAAAAGTTAAAACTTTAAAGTTTAGAAAACCAAAAATCACGGGACCTATAACTTTTATTTATGCTTTTTCTTATTTTCTCTGTTTATATTAGTGAACTTTGTATTGCGTTGTATTATGTTGTTTTAGTTGAATGCTTTAAAATAAAGGTTTTAATAAAAATCTTTATTATTTTTTTATTAGTTCTTTATTAACTAATTTGGACATTTTTAGCTAATACAGTTATATTCAACTAATTTTAGTAAACTTTGTATTGCGTTATTTTTAATTAAATGCTTCAAAATAAAAGTTTTAATAAAAATCTTTGTTAATTCTTTATTAGTCTTTTATTAGCTAATTTAGATGTTTTTAGTCAATATAGTTGTATTCGGCTAATTCTAATACATTTAACTAAATAGTTTTTTTTATTATAAGTTTTCTTTATTATATTTCTTTATTTTAAATAATAAAAAATAAATAAAAGATTTTAAACAATAATAATAAAAATTCTTTATTAATAATAAAAGTTCTTTATTAATAATAAAAAGTTTTTAATAATAATAAAGACTTTTTCTTTATAATTTATTAAAATAATACTATTATACTATATATAAGAGTTCATATTAAAAGTTTTTTATAAAATTAACAACTTAATTTTATTAAGTGTTTAATAAAAGTTTTATTTTAAAATTCAATACTTTTTTTTAATATTAATCTTTTGTATTAAAATTTTGAACAAAATTAATAAATCTTAATAATTTTATTTTATTTAATAGTTTTGTTAAACTATCAGTTAGTTGATTATTTATATTAATATATATTAAATCTAATATATTTTTATTTAAAAGATTTTTAATATAATAATATTTTATATTAAAATGTTTAATTCTTTTATAAAAAAATAGATTTTAAGCTATATTTATAGTAGTAGTATTATTAGTATATATAGGAAATTTATTCTATTTATATTAATTTAACTTTATTAATAGTTTTTGTAAATATATTACCTTTTTAGCGGTATTATTAATAAAAATAAGTTTTAATTCAACCGAACTTTAAACTATAATGCTTTGCAATTTAATTTTCCAATTAATTAAAGCTTTTGTGTATATAAATATATATTTGCTAGTTAATTTAACTGTTTTAATATTCCTAACAAAATTAGCATTATAATACTTTTTAATATAATAATTATTATTAATATTATTATTATTAAATTAATATTTTATTTTTATAGATTTAGTTTTTTTTAAGTATTTAAATATTCTTTTAATAGTTATTATATACTTTTTGCTAAAATTAGATACAAATTTAGCTAGTTTAATTATTGTAAAAGTAATATCCCATTTAATATTTAATACTAAATATAAAGTTTTGCTTATAGCCTTTTATATATATTTAATATCTTTTAAGTTAGCTTTATTTAAATTGATATTTAATTTATTTTTAGGCATTATAGGTGTAAATATAGGTTTGCAATTTAATAAATCTAAATCTTTTAAATATTTATTTATATAATTTTTTTGTTTTAATTTAAAATAATTATTTATTTTTTCAATTTATATACTTAAATAGTTTTTTATAAAGCCTAAATCTTTTAAATCTAAATGATTTTTGAGTTTTTTAATAAAATCTTTAATTAGATTTTCATTAGGGCTTATAATAGCAATATTATCAATATATATGTTTAATATTAACCCTAAGGTTTTATTTATAAATATACATTCGTTTAATATTAATAGTATAAATTTTAATTTGTATAATATATTTTTTAATGTATTATACCAAATTTTAATAAATTGCTTTAAACTATATAATGCTTTATTTAATTTTAATATTTTATTATTATAATCTTTATTTTGATTATAATATTTAGGTATATTTATATATAAATCTATATTAATATTACTTTGAATATAGGCTAATACTATATCAATTTTATATATATATTATTTATTTATAAAAACTAAAGCAAATACTAGTTTCCAAACTATTTGTTTAATAATATTAGTAAAGGTATTTAAATAATCTAAACTGTATAATTGTTTAAAGCTGTGGCACTCTATTGGGTATAGTTGTAAATCTATAGATTGTAATCTATACTAGAAACTACTTAAAAGAGCCTTAGCACTCGCTAACGTTATCTGATGTTTGGTAGCGCTTAACAGCGCTTACATTTCCCCCTAACTTCAAAAACCTTGTGTTGCTTTTGTCACAACTATTCGTACAAATATATACATATTTTTTTTTGGTTGAGAAAAGAAAAAAGGAAAAACAAAAGAAAAGAAAAAAGGAAAGAAAAAAAGAAAAAAAGAAAAAAGAAAAAAACGGAAAAGAAAAACAGGAAAAAAGAAAAAAAGAAAAAACAAAAAAAAAACAACGAAAAATGCAAAAGCAATATTTTAAACATTCTTATTCTTTACTGTTTTTAATATTTTCTAATTCACTTTTTTTGTTATCTTTGTTTTTGTTATTATTTAAAAAGCCTAAAGTTTTATTCATTTAAACCACAATTTCCTTTAGTTTGTATATTTTTGCAATCTCTAGTAATTATTATACAATTATATTTATTTTATTAATTCCCACCATTATCTAATAGAAATTTAGTATTATATTCTGAAAAACTTTTATAATACTTTTTAACTACTTTTCATTTTACTTATTATACTTAATAATATTATATAACAATATATTCAAAATGGTTTTGCTTTTAACATTGAAAATCCTTTCGATTTTTGCAATTCTTTTTATTATATCTTTGTTTTTAGTATTACATAACAACTCTTTTTTTTATATTTATAATTCAACACTAATTAATATAATTATATTTATTATATTATTAATATTTTTTATTATTATTTGCAATATCCTTATATTAGCATTGTTTATTTTTATAATATTTATTGCAATATTTTCCAAAGTAATAGTTTATTGAAGATGCTTTTTTTTATTTGGTATACTTGTCTTACTTGTACTTAAGTTAAATAATGTATTAAACAATTGTAGCTTTTTAGTATTAATCTTTTTCTTTTATTAGCTTTTAATTAGTATAATCATTTAAAAAGTTTTTTTAGTGATTTTTAATAGTTTTTCTAAGATTATTGTTATTTGTATTATTTAGTAATTTCTATATTTTTGATTTGTTTTTAATAATATTATTAATTTTAGTATAAATTGATTATAATTATTTTTTTGAAAACTTAATATTAATAAAAATGTTTTTATTAGTAATATTTTGATTAATAAAGTTGTATTTAATTTTAAGTAATTTGGTTCAATTATTTTAATTTTATAATTATTATAATGTAAAAATTCGATACTATATAATACTATCTTTTTAGTCAAATTTAAACTAATTATTATTATATATACTTTATTATTTAACAAAATTACAATATAACTAAATAACTTTCAATTTTAATAAATATATTTATTTATTTTAAACATTTCAAAGTAATATTTTATTTTTATTTTAACTAAAATTAAAATGTTAAAAAGCATTACAATTGTATTTAAATTTAAAAAAATATATATAAAAAACTTATTAACATTATTTGTATTATAAAATTGTATGTTTAATAATTTTAATAGAACTAATAAATTGTATTTTTTCTATTTATATATTTTATATAAATCTTTATCTTTATTTTTTATTTGTTATTACTTGTAAGCAAATTTTTATTATTGTTTGTATAAAAACTTAAATATATTCAAATAATCTTTTAGCATTTTAATTAATTTTAAAAAAAGTGCTTCAATATTGTAGTTTATTGTCTATATTATTTTTTTCAAAGTTTTATATTTAAAAAAAGATTTATTAATTATACAAATATTATAAAAATTGTTTTTAATAGTATTATTTATTTTTTTTTTGTTGTTAATTGAATTTGTATTAATACATTTGCAAACTAGATTTTTTATATTTTTTTTTAAACTAAATTTAAGGATATATTCTATAATTAATATTTTTGATATTCAAAGTAGTAATGGTAATACAATTAAGCTATTTATTAATATTTTAATATTTATAATATCTAGGATAGTAATATTCTTTTATTTTATAACAATCAAAATTATTTTTTGAATTAATTTATAAACATTTTTTAATATATTAATAATATTGCTTTTATTGAAATCTTTTTTTTTTACTAGTTTGTTTAATATAATCTTTATTATTACTTATAATTTATTTTCAATATTGTTATTTTCAAATTTTGTTTTTTTAATATATCAAAGTTTTTTATTTCTGTTTATTATTGTATTCTTATTTTAAAATGTTAATAATATAGTATATAATATAAATCAATATATTCTTAAATTTGTTATTATTGTAAATATTAAAAATCAATATTAATAATGAATTGTAAAAAAGATAATATTGTTTATAAAAAATAGTTTTATTTTAATAAAAAATATATATAATATATATTATAAATAATATAAATTATTTCTAGCAAAATTTCAATAATATTGTTTGTATACAACTATATAAAATTTGGATAAAAATATATAAAGTATAAATCTTATAACCTATAATTACTATTCTTTTACAACTAATAACTAACCTTTTCCTAATTATTATTTTATTATTAACTTTACCTTACATAAACAATTTTTTTTTCACTTCAACTTTTTTACTTTGATTTCTATAAATATTATAGCGCTTTTTTGTTCAAATTCGCTAATCAGTTTTTTTATATAATCAAAGTATTTATACAATACCTATTGATTTATTTTTAAACTATAACTTTTTTATTTAATAAAATATTTAACAATATTTATTAAAGTTATACATTTATATATTAAATATTCTATTTCAAACTCTTTATAGCCCTCCACAATTATTATATCTAACTACTTTGACTTCAACTTATAATATAAATTTTCCTTTACAAATACAAATTTCAAATAAACTATTAATATCATCAAATAAATTTTTTAATACTTTAAAATATTAATCTTATATACCAACATATTTACATATTTAAAAACTAAAAAAAGTCTTATACATTATTGCATCAATTTTTTATTATCAATTGCTAGAATTGAATACCTCTTATACAATCGTAAATAAACTAAATTTCTTTTTTCAAAAAAAATAGACTTATATTTTTTATTGTATTATTGTTTAGTTAATATTACTATAAATACTATACAATCTGCAATATTTATTTATAATAAAAATATAAAAAAACTTTTGTTAATAACGTTAAACAACTATATTATATTATTTAGTATAAAATTATAAATTACTTTATTAAATGATTTATTAATTATCCTTTAAAACAAATTATTTAAAATGAATTATAATATTAGTATAAAAATTATCTATTATTATAAATTTATTATATTATTAAAATAATAGTATTATAATATCTTTGCAATTTGATTTGTAATTTTTAATTATTTATTAGTTTATATATAATACACTATAAAATATAATAGTGAAATGCTTAATATTATAAAAATAGCTTTTTATAAATTCAATAAAAACTTAGAATCTTTATTATTAATAATAATCTTAGGGTATTCCTAATCTAATTTATATACCTTCATTACTAATATTTATCCCTATTTACTTATTATCTATATAGTTTTTCTAGCGATTAGTATTATTTTCTTTACTAATTTGTATATTGCTATTATAATTATATTATAACTATTTTTAATTGTTAACAAAGCTAAAATAAAATCTATAATAATTGTATAAAATGAAGCAAATAGTACTAGAATTGGTTGTAAAGTATTATATAGTTTATATTTTTTAATTTGGTATATTTAGTATTATTTATAATAACAAAAATATTCTTTTATTAATTTTAATACTTTGCAAATGTAAAAATTCTGCTTTAATAGATTTATAAACTTAATATACTTAAAATAACTATTTTTGTATAAAAAATCGAATACTTTTTTATATATTATATTTAATATATAAAATTTTGTTAAATCGCTATTATTGTTTATTTTATATAGCAATCCTTTTTTAACTTGAAAAAATAATTTAACTATATTAATACTTAGCTTTTTATTTTTTTTAATTACTTTTATTACTCTAATCTACGTTGATTTAACTTTATAACTTTTTATTAAATTTTTTCGAAATTTGTTGCTTATTTCTACTAAAATTGCTATATAGTTAAACAATTATTAATTAATATTTTATATAACTAAGAAAAGCAAATCTAGTTTACTTGATTTTACATTTATTTTATCTTCATCCCTTTTGTAGAATAGTTTTAATAAAACGTTTAGAATAATATTATCTTTTTCTACTTTATACCTAATATCTAAATTAAATATAAAAATAAATTTTGTTGCAAATACTAATTTAAAGTTTAATTTAGTTATAAATATTGTTATTACAATATTTAATTTTTTTATAATAATAACAAATATACTATAATTTATATAAATAATAATAAAAGGTACTATATTACATTAAATAATATAATTAGTTTTTCTTAGTTTTTAAATAAAAACTATCATTTCTAATTCTGATAACTAATATCTTGTTTCTATATCTTGAAACTATTATAATAAAAATAAAATTAGTTAAATATTTATTCTATTAGAATATTTCTTTAAAACAATATTTTTTTTAATATAATATAGTATTAAACTTACCCCTTATACTTTTAATATATCAAAATCTATAAAAAACAATCTTCGCAAATTAATATATATTAATATTTGTTTTTATTATAAAACTATTTTAACTTTATTAAAAACTATAATTTTCATTTTTAATAGTATTTCGAATATTTCATAAATCATGAAATTACATTTTGCTTTTTTTTTATATAAAATACTTTTAAATAGTTATATCTTTTTTTTCTACAATAGTTTTACAATTTTTGTATAGCCTTTTATAAATTATCAAAAGTACCTAATTATACTTAAAAAACATTTTAAATTTTGTAGATTTTTTAAGAACATAATTTTTAACAACATTACTAAATAATTATCGATATTGAATAATCTATATATATTAATTTTTTATTTTAAAATAATTGTTGATAAATAACCTACAAAACATTTTACACCTTGAATTACAATATTATATTCTACAAATTTTAAAAAAAACTATTAAAAGTAATTCAAATACTTTTTTAAAGTTTTGTTTATAATAACTATATTATTTATATATACTTTAACAAAATCTTTTAGATTTTTTAATATTAAATCTATTTATTATTAAATATATACTAACAAATTTCAAAATTTTATTAAAAAGCAATTAAAAGTATACTATTTTATATAAAATACTACTATGAAATATCGTTTAAATAACAAATACATGTGTTATTAAAAAAAGAAAAACATATAATCAACTATTATAATATATTTGCATTTTTAAATCGTATATAGAATATTCTTTTACAATAATATCAAATATATATTAATTATTATTTCATTATTAAGATTTTATATATCTACAATAATGTAGGCTTTTTCTTTTTCTTTTAGTAAAATTCTTCTAATAATAAATATTAGAAAAATAAAAGGTATTAGAAAACAAGTTTTTTTTAATTTACTTTAATCTATTAATATTTTAAAACCTTTTTCTAATATCTTTTCATTTTTATTGTTCAGTAGATATTTCTTAGTTTTTTCTTTATATTTTGTTTTTTAGTTTAAACACAATTTTATTATTAATCAATGCTTTTCAAAAAGTTTAACAAACTTTATATTGTTTTATAATATTTATAGAAAACTTTCTAATAGTATAGCAAATTTTACTGTAATACATTTGTTCTTATATATTATTACTTTTATCAAATAAACTATTTTATTTATATTTAGAATATTCCCTAGCATTACTATTATTAAACGTAATAAACTTTTAACCACTAAATCAATTATTTTTATTACATTATTAATTGCTTTATATATCTTATCAAAATCGAAATCTATTAGCATTTCTATCGTTAAATTTGCTAACAAATAAACTTCCTTAATAAAATCATTTTAAACTAATACAATTAAGAAATAAATATTATATTTATATATGTATAACAATAATAATATTTCTTTTAATTCAAATAATAAATTTTTGTTTTTATTTTTTGCTATATAATAAACTACAATAAAAACTAATTAATTTAATATTATAATTATTAATTCCGAAGATTTTATTGTAAAGTACTTTTAATCTAAATTTTGTATAATAATAATAATTAGGATTGTTATGTTGTATAATATTATTATTATTTGTTTTTCTAATATTAAAATATTAATCCCTTTTGATATAAAAATATTATTATTAATAATCATTTTTGTTACTAGTATTTTAACTAAATAAATTTTTTTGTAAAAATAGGTTATTATTGTTTTATTTGATTTAGTTTTTGAAAATATAAAAGTTATGATAGTATATTCTATTGATTATATTCTATTACTTTTAACATTTTTAATTTTGATAGGTTTAGTATAAATGCGGATTAAAATATTATTAGTTGTGTTTAACAATTAGTTTTTTTCGGCTATTATTATTTACAAATTTATATTTATATATATGTTGAATAATATATTGTTAATTATATTGAAATATACTTATATTGTAGTAAAATGCTATTTACGAAAGCTATATCCTGTTTTGATATGTTTATTTATATTTATTTTCAAATCGATAAAAATTATTTCTTTATTTATTGTATTACTATTTTTAACTGTATTTGTTAGTATCAACTTGATGGTTTTAGTTGTAAAGTGTAAATACTTAAATTTAATATATATAAAAATCATTATATTCCTAAATATATTGAAAGCAAACTTTATAAATACATGCCTGAAACTATTAGCACTTTGTTAATTAATACAGTTTATTTTTTGTTATAGTTTTTATATAATTATTATATTAATACTAACAACTATTTAAAAGTTGATAGGTTATATACTTTCTTTTTTCTATTCTTTTTCTATTTATTGTATCTTTTTGATAATAATCTCATTAATATTAATGAAGTTTTTGAATGCTTGATAGAATTTATTTTTAATTATAGTATTTATTAGGTTTAAGTTTTTATTAATCTATTTAATTTTTATGATTTTTTTTTGTTTGTATAATTGTTTAAGTAATATAATATCGATTATAAACTTTTTCTTTACTATAGAATTAAGTTTAATAAGCAAATTATATAGCAACTTCGAATTAATATAGACTACTAATAGTATCTGTTTTTTTGGTTATAATATTACATTAATTGTACTTTTGATTACTATTTATATATCAAATCCTAAAACTAAATTGTATAGTTTTAATATCAAAATACTTTTTATGATTTTTTTGTATTTAATAAATGATTAATAAATAATATTAGTTTTATTATTTTTATTAATTAAACAAATAATATATTTAATTTGAAAGAATATATTTGTATTATTAACAAAAAATGTATTTGTAAAAACGATTAATTAAATAGAATTCTAATTAAATAATATAAAAGTAATTCTTTTAAATAGATTATTTATTTACTATTTAATAATTTTATTAAGCTTTTTTGTATCTCCTTTTTTTGAATCAATTATTTAAACAACAATAGAAAATTAATAAAAAGCTTTAAATTAACAAATAATTGCAATATATACTTCTCGGGTTTGTTAAACAATATATTGGTTTTTCGAGGTTACATTTTTCCTAACTTTCCTTTATGTTCTATAAATATTAATATTTTTTTGTTTAATTAATTTTATATTGTTGTATTGCTTTTTTTATGTAAAATGGATTTTGTTGTTTTTAAAAGTAATTAATTTTTTATTGAATTTGAATAGAGTAAATTCAATAAGTTACTCTTGATTTTTAACCAAAAAATTTGCTTTTTTCAATTTATTTTATTTAGTATAAGCAAATGTTTTATTAGCAATAATAAAAATATTATTAATTTGTAGTTTTATAATATTGAAACCTTTTTTGTTTATATATATTAAACATGGATCATATATAAATAGTTTTATTCCCAACTTCTCTTTATAATACCTATAGTATATACCAAATCAATAGTTTCTTACCTCTGGAATACTATAAAATGGTTTGATGATATACAAAATATGGTTTTTTTTGAGTTCGAATTCGGGTAGTATTTGAATATAGAAAACTTTGTTCAAAATCATAGTTGTTTGAGTATATACTTATGTAATATTATATAAATATACAATAATGTTTTCCCTACTATATCTTATAGTTATTGTAAATGTAATAATGATATATTGATTTACTCTTTGAATTGTAAATAATTGGATTAGTATATTAGTTTTGTTTTTGTTTTAGTATACTTAAACAATTAGTTGTAATTTCGGGTATATTTTATTAGTACTTTTATTTTTCATTTTGTTAACGAATCTCGATTTAAAAAGTTGAGTACTTTTTAGGATATTTGCTTTTTGTACAATCCGAAATATATTATTTTTTATTAAATTATTGATTTTTTTACGTTTTGATATAATGTATTTTAATAGATTATTATAATTAGTAATAAAAACATTGAAAAACTTAATATTGTTGTTTTTATTGTTTTCTAAAAATATCAACAATTGAAGTAGTTTTTGAGTAAATTTAATAGATTTGATTAAATTGGTTATATTAATTATATTAATTAAATTGCTTTTTATACAACTTCTAAATTGTATATAAAGTTGTTTTGTTACTAGTGATATTAAGGGTTGTAGTAATAAATTTTCTAATTAGGATAGTATACTAACTAATAATGTATTTACCTGAATAGTATTTTCATTTTTTTTATTTGCTTTTTCTTTTTTTTTTAATTTGCTTGGTTCTAGTTTTGTATAAAATAGTTATATTATTATAGATTTAAACTTTGTTAGTTTATTTGGAAGTTTAACTTTATATGTTTTTTTTTTATTGTTAATAGAGTATATAGCTTAATTTATTTCTTTAATTTATTAGTATTTTTGCTTTTTCTTTATATTAGCATTTTAGAATTAAGTAGTAAAAAATAGATAGTTGTAGTTGAAAGTTTGTTTTATGCTTTTAAAGCTTTTATTATTTATTGTTTTGTATAAATTTGTTATATTTTGCTTATAACTTTTTTAATAACTATAGCTTTCTGGATAATTGTAATTAATAGTAAATCGATTTTATTTATTCTAGGATATATATTATAAACTAATAAGGTTAGAATTAATCTATTAGAATTTATTATATCATTTATAGTTTTTATAGTTATTTGTAAAATTATTTTTTTTGTAAATCTATTATTTATAAATTCATTATTGATTATTTTGTATACTTATTGAATCAGATAATAATATTGTTTAACAATATTAATTGAGTTATACACTTTAATAGGTATATATTTTGTGATAATTTTTATTAAAGTAATATATTATACAAATTCTTTGTTAATAAAGTTTTTGCTTGTATTATAGATAATATATTTTAATAATTCAATATATATATCTATTCAATATTTTTTAATTTTATTTTATGTATACTTTGTAGAAATATTGTTGAGTTATTTAACTATTTAATATTAGATTGTTTTGTTTACAATATATAGAATTGGCTTATTGCTAATGTATATAATATTAATAAGAATGGTATAGTTAAATTTAGTATTCTTTAGTAATAAGAATTTAAATCTTTTTAATAACTTTTTGTATATCTAGTAATAATTATAATATTTTGTAAAGTGTTTAATAATATTATTATTTTTGTTGTATTTTACCCGCTACAAAATTTTATTAAATTTTTTTGTAGAAGGGTAATCAAAATGTTGATATAGTTATTTAAATTTTATAAATGTTAAATAGTAGTTGTTAATTTTAATAGATTTTTGAATAGCATTATTAATATTAATTTTCTAGGCTAAAAATGTATGACTTATTTTTTATACAACTAGGTAGTTTTGGTAAAGTAATATTAGTTTATTAATTAGATTATTGTAGAAAACCTTAAATCTATTTATATCTTTTAAATATAATAAAAAGAGTATATTAGCTTCTAAAATATAGAATTCAGTAATTTCGAATAGTATTCTAATGATAAATAAATTAATAGATATTGCAATGCTTTTTTTAAATCTAATATTTGTTATATTTGCTGTATTTAAATTGTAAACGGCGTTAATAATTTTTTTTTATACTTTATACTGTTCAATCCTGATTGTAGATTTTTGAGAACAATTAATATCGATATATATATTGAAAAACTTTTTATTTATATAAATTGATTTTACAAAAAATGCTTTATTGATTTTTTTTAGTTTTTTGGTTTAGCTAATAATAATATGGAGAATTAAGTATTTAGTAAATTGATTAAAAATCTTTTTGCTATTTATAAATCCTACATTAATAAAAAAGCTATCTTTAATATTATTTTTGAATTTAAGGTTTACAAAATAACTATTTATTTTTACATTTGAATTTAAATCTATATCGTTGGTTTTTCTTTTGTATTCAACTAACTATTAAATATATTGTTTTTTAAAAAAGTTGTTACTTCTATTTTTGAATTTCTTTTTGTATTTGTATTTTTATTTTTTTTGCTTCTTTTTTGTATATTTTGTTAATTTACATCCTTTTTTTTTGCAAATCCAACATCTTTTATTTTTTTGGAAACTAAATTATCCTTATAAACGATTTTGAGAATCTTCTTGGAAATTATAACTTTTAAAATCATTTCGAGAATTATTTTAAAAATTGTTTTGAAAGTTGTAAAACGTTTGATTTATAAAATATATACTACCTAAAAAATATTGCTTCTTCTATATATTTATAGATTGCTTTAATTGGTTAATTAAGCTAGGAATTGTATCCTTTGAGTTAACTATTACATAATTATATACTAGTATATTCTTATATACTTATACAATTTTATTTCTAAAAAAACCTAGATTTTATATACTAAATTTGAACTAGTATTATAATTAGTATAAATCCTTAATTAAAAAGTTAAAGTATTCTTTCATTAACTTATCTTTATACTTTTTTTAAATTAATTTAAAAATTATATTGTTCCAGTTATTTAGTATATTTTAGTAATATTTATCTTCTTTGAAATTCTTTTTTATATTTTTGTATAATTCCTTAAACGTAGTAGGCAGGTTTTTGTAATTGGAGTAATAATAGTTAAATGCTCCTTTTTTTAATATTATAAAGAATGCTTTATATTGTATATTGTTAAAAAGTTTTACTCTCCAATTAATCTCATCAAAGATTAAAAGTTTGTAAATGAAATTGTTATTATTACCCTTGTACTTTTTGTTTTGTATATAAAACTTAATAAGATTTACTGATATTTAAATATTTTATTGTTTTTGGTTATTATCCTTATTCTGTAATTCTTTGTTCCTTTTTTTATTTTTGTTTTTTCCTTTTTTATTTAGGTTATTATTATCTCCTAGATTACCTTTTAAATTATTTTTCTTACGATTTTATTCTTTCTTATCTTTCCTTTTTTCATTTTTATTAACTTTTTTTTTTTTGTCAATTTCTTTTTTATTTTTTTTCTTATTATTATTGTTTTTTTCAATACAATTGAAATTCGTAGCAATCTAATAATTGATTTTTTTTGATTTGAATTTAAATTTAGGGATATTTTTATTTTTCAGATATTCTTTGATTTGTATTTTTGTTTATAATTTGTATTCTGCTTTCTATATAGTTTTATAAAGTTCAATGTTTATATTAACTTTAACAATTTAAATAAAAATGCTTTGTATTTTGAGTATTCTTTATAATTATTTAAAATCAAATTAATTAATGCCCTTAAAATGATTTGGATTAAAAATGTTGAAATTATTTTAGTATAGTTTAAGAAATTCTTTATTATTGATATTTTTATAATTATACTGTTTTTGTTTGAATTTGATGTATTTATTAAATTCATTTAAATTAATATTAAATTTTTAGTTAATCAATTTTTTAAATAGTTAAATTTAATTGAATATTTTTATTTGTTCTTTTTTGTACAACTCTTTGCTTTTTTGGTTAATTTGAGATACTATTATTGCTGTAAATATACTACAATAATATTTTTAATTTAGCGGAAAAAGAAGTGTTATTAATAAGGACTTTATAATAAATAGATTGTACTATAACAACTGTAAAAATCTATTGGAATAAGCAAAAATTTGGTGGGGGGTGTAGTGTTTTGCAAAAATGAATGTAGATCGGGTAGGGTTTTGTAGTAAAGTTTTAGTAGGGTTTTTAAGTAAATAAGTTTTTAAATAGATTTGTAAGAAATAAAAGAATAAGGTTTTTGTATATTATTCTGTACAAAAAATATGTAATTGACGCGAAATCCAATAGTTATACTAAAAGTTGAATCCTTTGAATATATTCTAGATACTCTAATTAGAATAATATATTTGCTAGTAAAACGTTTTTGTAGGTAAAACAAAACACATTATTCTAATATTTTAATGTATATATTTTAGGCACTTTAATTAGAATAATGTATATATTGTTTAGAGTTTGTAGTTTCTTCAAAATAGCTATCAATTTTGAATATTATAAAAAAGTATATTGCTTTTCAAAAAGTTTAAGGCTTTTAATTTGTGATATTACTAATTAATGTTGGTATCAATTTGGTAGTTTTGGTTGTAAAGTATAAGTACTTAAATCTAATGCATATAAAAATCGTTGTATTCCTAAATGTATTAAAAGCAAACTCTATAAATACATGCCCAAAACTACTAGCGCCCCGCTAGCTAGTACAGCCCATCCTCCGCTACGGTTCTTACATGACTACTATACCGACAGTATTGCAAATCAATACTACTTTTACATTGTTATATTTTTTGTATAAATGTTTAAATAGTTTATTATATAAATTAAATTCTTTTTTGTATCTTTTGTAATATAATAATTAAATTTATTAAGGTGTAATAATTGTGATAAAAAAGTTAAAAGGTTTGTTATTATAGTCTTCGGGGTATTTTTCGAAACCAAAAAAATTAGTAAGTGTTAACAATATAAAGTTATTGTTTACATTTTATTTGTTATATTTTCTGTTGTTTTAATAATTATGTTTTTTATATATATTACTATTCTAATTCGGATTAAAGTTTGTTTAATCGTTATTGTATATATCGATTCTGCTATGTTTTTTTTTGTTGATTGATATTTGAAATAATATTTATATTTTTAGTATTTTATATATTAATTATTTATTATCAAATAGTTATTATTTATATTTTTGATTATAGTTATATTAATTGTAATTATATCTGTTGTACTTTATAAGTTTATTATATTGTAATAATATTAGAAAGGTTTGATTTTATTGTTCTACTTATAGTTGTACTTAAAATTGGGCTAACATTGGAATTCTATTATATACAAATGTAGGCAATTAATTGTATAATTGTTGTATATAAAAATATTAGTTTTAATTATTTAATTTACAATATCTGTTTTGTATATATTCTTTATTAAAAATGTAACAATTCCTTTATTGCTTTTTATTCCAAACTAACAAATAACTAGTTATTATTTAAAATATTAATTCGAAATTATTAATTTATTTAAAAAAGTTTACTAAGCATATATTAATTTATAAATATTTAATATATAACTAAAAATTTAATAATAAACTATTCCAAATTGCTATTAATTAGTTGTATTTCATTATTATACTTATTGCTTTTGCATTCCGAAGTATAATATTTAAAAAACTTTATATAATTTGTTTTTTTTGAAGATTTTTAATACAATACTTATTCTTTAATAAATTTTATATAACAACTTCTAAATATATTTTAAAACATTTTTCTAAAATATTATATAACACTAAAATAATTATTATTATTATAAACATTTTTTTAATATCTATAAATTTTATTATATATTATATATAAGCTATATCGTATAAGCAATTTAAAAATACTTTGATAACTACAATTTTGTTATCAATTAATACTAAATACTTTAATTAAAATATAAACATATAAACGTTTATATATATTACAACTTTTTTTACAATTACTACTTTAACATTTTATAAATTTTTTTAATTAAAATCAAAAAAATCTATATTCTTTATCCATAAACTTTATTAATATATTTGATTATTCAATTGATAATCTAAATCTAGTAATCTTATTGATAATAATTATACTTTGATTTGTTAAGTGATAATTATTAATAACTATTTTATTTATATTTTATTAAAATTCTACTTTTTATTATATTTAAATATGTTTTGGTCTATATTGTATTATTAATTGAACAACTAATTATATACTTTTTCTTCTATATAATTTAGTAATTTTGTTAAAACGTTATTAAGTTTTATTGCTATTGTAGGCGTTGTATTGCTTATATTGCTGGTTTTATAACTAAAGCTTAAAAATGAAGTTGCTATCTTTATAACTTTTAAAAACATTTAGAAAATTTTGCTTTTGCTTTTTGCATTTTGTTTATGCAATTTATAATCTAATATATTATTAATTAATAAAAGATTAAATATTTGTATTAGTATTATTCTTAGTAAAAGATTTTATTATAAAATAATAATAGTAATCGAAATTGTTACTTAAAATAAATTCAAAAGCGAATTCTAAAGCGAATCGACTATCTTAAAGCTTCGATTACTCGGATTTACTTTAATTATTGTAATAGTTTTATTAATCCTTCTGTTTATAATTGTTTTTTTATTTTTATTAATCCTTTTATTTATAATTATTTCCTTTATTACTATTTTTCTAATATAGATATTGAAATTTTGTTCAAAACTGTTTACAATTTACTACAATACTAATCTATCTAATATTTAATCTTTTAGAAAAACCTTTTTCATTAAGCTTTTTAATCTTATATATTGTCCGCTGTTGTTCAATATTGAAAAAAAAAGCAGGTGGGTATAGGTATTGCAGATATTATTGATTGCTTGTTATAGTTTAATTAGAATATGTTTAATAAAATTGTGCTTTATATTGTGAGAAAGCACATGATTTCAATGTACTTAGAATAGCCTAGTTTATAATCACGTAATTATTAGTTGAATAGATATAGATTCATTGTAAGTTTATATTTGCATTTAAATAATTAATCGATTTTGAATTTGTATTTTGTTTATTTGATTTACTTTTAAATTATTTATTGGTAAACTTTTTATTAGTTTTTTATATATTATTATTAAGCTTTTATTTTTATAGTTGTTTTTTCTAGTGTACTATTGAGATGTATATATTTTATATGTTTTTTTTATAATGGTAATCTATATAAGAAAACGATTTAAATAGTTATTTATTCAAATAAGTTTTTTTAGAAGGAGTATTAATAAAAAAAAGAATACAAAAGAATGTTTTTTTGAGAATATAAATAAAAGGAATAATAATAAATTTTAAAAGAATCAAAAAATTAACTTTCAATAATAGGGATATTATAAATATCCAAAAAGAATTACAAATTTTTATTTTGTATTATTTTACTTTGTTATATTAATATCAAATCAAATAATTATATATTTTGTTAAATCTTTGAATAAGGGATAGAAAGTGGAAGGTAGATATTCTTATATAAATATATTTGAATAGAAAATTATATATTAGTAATAATTTGGGTATATACTTTTTAAAGATTTATCTATTTATAAAAACTATTATATTTTTATTAATTTGATTTTTTAAAAAAAGAATTATTGTAAATTGTTATAATTAATATTAAGTTATTTGTATTATAATAAAGCCAAAGTATTATAAACGTTTTTTAATATTTTAATATTAACAATTAAAAACTTTTTAAAATATGTTTTAAATTTTTATTCGAAAAGAATTTTTGTTTTATAAAAAAAACAAAAGATTAAAAGATATAACTTAAACGTTTATTTTTTTATTATTTTGAAAATACTTTATTTTGGAATTATATTATAAGTACTAATAATAACAAAAATTAGAACAACTACTAAGAACAAATTCTTAAACTAGAACTTTTTCAAAACAATAATAATATATCTTTTTAAATAAATAAATATAGCTTTATTGCTTTAATAAACTAATTTGAATAATAACTAGTTATTTAACAATTTATTAAATAGCAATCTACTAATCAACAATTTTAACAAACTTTTATTTAAGCATTTCTTATAAATAAATATACTTTAAAGCAAATTGTTATAAATAAACAAAAAGCTGCTTTAAATATTATAGTTATTATTAATATTAAAAAAGCTTTGAAAGTTATTACTATTGAAAAGTCTAATAAACAAAACAATACTTATCAAAAAAGAAAAAAATAAAAAAACTATATACAAATAGCTTTATTAATACTTTACTTTAAATCTTCTACTGCTTTTTACTTTAATAAAAAAAATATTTTAGATTTTATTTATATTTAAAAATCTTTGCAAAATAATTATAATCTTTTTGATAATAAAATAAAAAAACAACTACCAAAGTACTTTAAATATATATACACTTTTTAACTTAAACTTATAGAAAAATATAAAAGCAAATAAAAATAAAGAAATCTTAAAAAAGCTTTTTTTCAAAAATACTAAAAGCAAAACATTAAATAAATTATTATTATCTAAGAATTTTTAAATACTTTTATTATTATACAAATTATTTATAATACTTAATATACAAATAATGAATTTTTTATTTATATTAATAAATATATTTAAAAATTTAGTTTTTTTGCAAAACAATTTACTACCAAGCAAATAATTTTAAACTATAACATTAATTATTTGTTTTTCCAAAAATTACTTTAATATATTAAAAAGAAAATTGTTTATACTTTAAAAGTTAATATATATAAGCTAAACATAATCAATTTAAACAAAATAATTAACAAAAAATTGAAGTAATATATCACTAAAGATTTTATTATTAAGATTTATAATTTAAATCAAAATAATAAAATCAATGTTAAATAAACTGTATATAAATTTATAAATTGTTCTAATAAACTTAGTTTGTTTTTTTCTATTAATAATAAAGAAACTTTGGAAAGTATTAATAAATTTATTTATAAGTTTGAATAATTGAAACTAAACTTATTTAATATTTAATATATACAAAACCTTTAGAATATTTTATAACTTTATTACTTTAAAGAATTTAAAAACTTCTTTGTTTAATCAAAACCTATATTTACTCAACAAAATCTTATACAACAAAAAAAAAACATTAATTATAATAATTATTCGATTATAAATCTACTATTTATTATAATTATTAATATTACAAATGATTTCTTTGTTAAAGTTATATATACTTAAACAAATAAATCTTTTAAAAAAAAATAGATATGTTTTTATTGTTTTAATAAATTCGCCAAAAAAAACAATTATAATATAAAACAATACTATTTTCGCTTATTACAAAATATACAAAATAGAATATATTATTATTCAAAAACTAAAGTTTTTATAATTAAATTAAAAAATAATAATAAAACTAAACTTATTTTTCGCTAGAAAGACTAATTTGAATACAAATTAGTAGAATTAAAAGCTATTGAATATAAATATAATTATTATACTAAAAAGCTAGATATTATACCTTTAAACTTTTTCTCTTCTAATTTTATTAAAATAATTTTTAATAATAAAAATTATAGTAACTATAAAATCAATACTATTACTATTTCATTACTTGTTACTTATAAAAACCAACCTCCTAAAAATAAATCTATTAAATGAAATAAAATCAATAAACCAAAAAAGTCTTCGCTAATTAATTTTATTGTTTTTTTTAAAGCAATATCTCAAAATCAACAAGATAAGTTACTTCCTAAATTCAAAAGTAAAATGTATACTTTAAAAAATAATAACTTCAATATAAAAAATAAATTGTTTAAACTTGATTTAGATAATATTATACAAAAAAAAAAACCTAAAATTGTTCATAAACTTTGTATCTGCAAAACACTTATATTATTAATATATTCGAACAAAACTTTGTTTCAAATAGTTAATATAATTTTCAATCAAATTATTACTAATATAATTATTAATAATATATTTACTTATATACTTAAAGTATACAAAAAAACTTTAAAAAGAATTACCTTTAAACAAATTCAAAAATTCAAAAAACAATTTAATATTATTAAGATTACTACTATTATTATTCCTTTTCTATTTCAAAACAAACTAATCAATATTAATACTAATATATTTAATTTTATTTTAATAAATAACTTATTAACTTTGTCTTCTACAATATTTATAAATTTATTTTTACATATTAATATTTTTTTAAAAAAGAATTCTAAAATAATAAAAACTATTATTAATACTAATTCCACAATTAATTTTATTAGTATAAAAAAAGCAAAAAAATTAAAACTTATTATTATAATTTACTTTACTTTTACTATAAAAAACCCTAATAATCAAACCTCTCAATTGTATAACTTTATTAATAACATTATAATTGATTTTAATAAAATTTAAAACATTTGTAATATTTTTGTTTTCAATAATACTTCAAATAATTTATTATTAAATATACCTTTTATAATATTAAAAAAAATTGAATTTAAATAGAAAAATAGTTTAATAGTTTTATAAATATTTGATAAAAATAATAATAATTGAATTAATTGTTATACTATTAGTAATAAAAACTTAAGTAATATAATTTTTAAAGATTTGTTTTAGAAAAATGATTAACTAATAATATTATTAAAATTATTATTAACTAATTAAAAATTTTAAAAAGATTTTTTAAAAATATTTTCCAAAACTTTTTAAATAAATATTATTCAGGAATTTTTAATAATATAATTTTAAATTTTAAAACCATTTTAAATTCTATAAATATAAAGTTTTAAGTATTTCAATTTTATTTTAATTTTGATATTAAAGATTTATTAATTTAAATAAACAAAAAAAAAAGAAATAAAATTTTGGGGTTTTTTTTTAAAAATAGTAAATTTTTAGATATAGAAAAAATCAAAGCAAAATATAATAAGTTTAATTGTTTTTTATATCTTTTGATTAAATTAGCTTTTCTAACAAACAATTTTGCTATTATTAATAGTATATACAAAAAGAAAGCTAACAAAGTTAAATTATTTAATATAAATAATTAATTTAAAAAAGAACTTTTAATTGGAAATTCTAACTAATTGAAAAAAGAACAAATTAAATAATCTGTAATACTTATTATAAGTTTTTTTAATAAATATCTAATTTTTTAATTTAACCTCAAATTTAAAAGATTCTAATTGATAAAGAAAAGATTTATATTTTTAAATATAAAAGATATTTTATTTAACAAAGAAAAAGAATTGTTTTTTATTATATTACAAAATAAAAAAGCTACTTTAATTTTCAATTAAACTAAATCTAAAAATATCAAACCTATTATTGCTTTACTTTAAATAATATAAACAATATTTTATAAAGCTTAACAAACATTTAAATTTATTCTATTAAAAGCTTTATTAAATATAACAATAAAAATAATTCAGAATAAAATAAAAAAAGAAATATTAAAAGAATACAAAAAACTTTACTACAATCTATAATATTTTGTTAAAAAAAAAGATACTAAAAAATACTATATTATTATTACTATAACAAAAGCAAATACTATTATTCTTCAAAATACAAATATATTACTAAATATCGAAAAATTTGTAAAACAAATAATTAATTATACTTTTATTTTTTTAATTGATTTCTTTTCTAAATATAACCAAATTCCTTTCGACAAAAAAAGCAAAAATCTAATTGCTATTATAATTTTTACTAAATTAATAAAATATACAATATTGTTTTAAAATAAAACAAATTCTATAGCCTAATTTGTTAGAATAATTTCACAGATTTTTTAAAATTTGATACCTAATATTGTTATACTTTATTTTGATAATATTAAAGTTAAAAAACTAAAATCAAAGTATAATAAAAAAAAAATATTCTTAAAAATTCGTTAATTTGTTTTAAAATATATCAAAAATTTTAATATAACAATAGAACATTTTGAATATACTAATTATACAATCGAAATCAAATCAAAATAATATTATAATAATATAAGAATTATTGATTTCTATACAAATTCTAAAGATTGTTGATTAAATATTACTAAAATAACCAAAATATTTGAATAGCTTTTTTATAAAAATAAATATTAAATTTAGATATTTTTAAAAGTTTATATATTCTATAAACTATAAATAAAAAAATATATTATTATAATCAAACTTTTATATCGCTTTTTAAAAAAAAATATTAAATTTATATAAACTAAAAAATAAAACATTACAATAAAACTATTAAAAAAAAAATTAACTTTTACTTTTGTATTTATATTATTAATTTATATTTTTGATATAGACTTTATTATTTTAACCATAAATACTAATTTGATTAATTAAAAAGCTATTTTAAAACAAAAATTAAAAAAAAAATTTAAAACAGTTGCAAAATATAAAAGCAGAATTTGAAATAAAGCTAAACAGAATTATAATATTATTAAAAAAGAATATAAAAAAATTTTAAAAGCTTTGTAAAAATGTAAAAACAACTTTTATAAAATTTACTTTATTTTAAAAATCAATATAAATGTACTTATTATATAATTGAATAAAACTATAATAAATTTATTTAAAGCTTTAGTTATTCATTAATTAGTTTAAATCTGCCTTTTTAACTTTAAAATTCATTACATTTTTAAATACAAAAATACTATAACAAATAAATTGTTTTGTAAACTTTATATTACAATAAATTTAATAGAATATAAAATTGAATAAAATATTAACAAAATTATTATAGCTAATTTAAACTTATTATTAATAAATTTAATAATATTTATTTTTATTTAAAAAGAAAATTTAAACCTATTTTAAATTCTTTTTATTAATAATAATTTATTATTTAAAAACTATACAAAATACTTTACAACTTTGTATTACTCTTTTAGAATAAATTAATAAAATTTCTTAAAGTTCAAAAAAAAGGCTTTAAATTTTTATATATATAATAAACAATTGTAACACTTTTAAAGTAAAAATCGATCTTTTGTTTTAATAATATCGAAAACTAATATAAAAAAGAAAGCTAATATAATATTGTATATTTATAAAAAGCTAAGTTATAAAGGATTTGAATTATTATATTACAAATTTAGAAATATTTATTAATAAAAAAATATATATAAAAATATAAAAAAATAAATAGAATTTTGTTTTATTTATTAATTTCAATTAAACAAATAAATATATAAGCTTTTTATTCTTATATAAAGCTTTATTATATAGCAAAAGGTTATTATAAATATAATTAAAATATTAAACAATTATAGTTACAAAATATTGATAATATTATATTATGATTTAATTAGTTGAGTAAAAGCTAAACTATTTTGGAATATTATAATTTTATTAATTATTAAGTTTTTATATGAAATTGTTTATTAATATAATATTTTTAGAAAAATTGTTATAAATAACGAATTGGAAAATAAATATTAAATAATTATTTATTATAAAAAGTATAATATTAAGTATGTTTAAATCTTTGTTTATAATATAAAAATTAATAGTATAATTAAAAGAAGTTATTATTTTTTAATTAAAACTTTTTTATAAATAATTATAGAAGAAAAAAGATAGTTTAAATAATTTAATATTGTTTTTTTTGTTAATTATATTTCAATTTATAAATTAATAAACAAAATACTTTTTGAATTGATTTATAGATATAAGCTTATATTGTTTATAAAAATATAGAAAGCTATATAGCAAGTCTTGAAGTAGAATATTATTAAAAGTTGTATTGATCTTTTAGAGATTTATATATACTAATTAAAAGTATTAAATAAGAATATAAAAGAAATAGTTTTAAGAAAAAGATAATATTAAAAAAATAGTAAATTGAAATATAATTTAGATTATAAAGCTTTAAATAAGAGTATTATATTAAATGATATTATTTTATATTATAATTTTTTTTTTAAAATTAATATATTTTGTAAAAAAAAACTCAATTATTATTAGTATAATTTTTACTACATTTTTTCAAAAGTTAAATTATTTATGTATTAGTTTAAAAAATTAAATGGTATATTGCTTACAAATATATATATAAAATTTCGTTTGAAAAAATATGTTTTGTATTTGGATTTATTTGTAAAAAGTAATAACAAAGAACTTCGCGATTAATTAAAAAAAGATAATATTGTTTTTTGTTACTTTAACTTTATTAAACAAAAAAAAACTACTTATAATTTATTTCTACTAACTTTGTAAAATATTGTTAATTTAAATAATAAAACTTTAAAAAACAATATTGATCCTAATAATATTATTATATTACAATAATAATTTAGAAATACTACTAGAAAAATTATTTAGTTTTTTAAATAAAAAAAAAGATATTATAATTATAATTCTTTTTTGAAAAAATTTTTTTATTGTTAAATAAAAAATACTAAATACTAATACAATTGTATATTAAAGTACTCTATTTGCTTTTAATATTCAAGCAATTAATAAAAAAGCTATTTTTACCCTTTTCTATTATTTATAAGTTATATTTAAATCCTTTATTATATTATATATCGCTATATTTATTTCATTTTTTATTCCTTTTTATATTTACTTTACTAATTTCATTATTTTATCCTTCTTTGAAAATTTAATTATACATTTATTTCTTTTTTTTATTTTTTGATTATTTATTTCCTTGTTTTTCTGTTTTATTTATTTTATTATTTACTTTCAAAATGCTTTTTAAAAAAACCTTTATTATTAATCCCTTCAATACATTAAAAATTATTATTAGCAAACTAGTTTAGTATTCTATATTAATAATTGATATTGATGATATGCATTTTGAAAACGAAATTGAAGTTATTAAATATATTTCAATATTTGATAATTTAGTTAAGTAATATAAGTTTTGTATATTTTGGTTAAATTTAACAACGATTTTTGCTAATTATATTAGTAATACTATAAATATATACTAAATACTAGTTAAGCAAAAGAAACTTTAGAAAGCTAACAATACTACAAAAGTTTAATATTGTATAAACTACAATAAAGCAATTATAATTATTAATTCTTATTACAAAAAGCTTTAAAAAAGATATAAAAGATTAGAATCTTATTAAACAACTAAATTTAAACAAGTTTTAATCAATCAATGGGTTTAAGATTTTCAATTTCAAAATATTATTTGTATAACGAATATAGTTTATTATATTTAACAAATATTATTTCAAAAACTTATTGCTTTTTTTAATAATATTATAGTTAATCAACTAATCAAAAAAAGTAAATCGTCAAATACTTTTTGTTTATATATACTAAAAGATTTTATTATTATATACAATTTTATTTATACTTTTAATCAAATTACTTTTATCTCTTAAATATTTTTATTTTATAATTTAAATACTAATGTATTAATTAATTTGAATTTTTTTATTGATAAATTAAATTGCTTACACTAATTAAAATTAAATGAAAAACGATTTACCTCTATTTAAAAAATCAATTTGGAATTGTTTAAAGATATTCGTATTTTGAAATATCCAAAAACTAATAATAAAAAAAAGCTTTTTTAAACTCCAAAAAAGAAAACCAAACTTATATTTATTTCAATTTTGTATTCTATTACAAACAATTTAGTTTTTTAAAGTTTTATTAAAAGAATTGAATTTGATTTGTTTCAAAAAGCTTTGAAGGATTACAATATTTTAAATAAATCTATATACTACTATAAAGTTACTAAATATAAACAAGAATTTGCTTTTAATAATAATTTTGATCAAGCTGAAAATAATAATAAAAGAAAATTTAAAACTGTTTTAAAATCTTTTATTAAACAAAAAAGCTATATTTATATTAATAATAAAAAATTTAATATTTAATAGTTTTAATTTTTTAATAATAAATATATAGTTAATCAAGTAGGTTAATATTATATAGCTTTCTTTAATTTTAATATTACAATTATTACTTTTTGTAATTATTATATTCGTATTCTTGCAAAACTTTTTAATTTTTGTATTAGAAAAGTATATATAAAAGAGTTTTGCTATTGCATTTTGATTGTTACTTTTTATAAAGAATATATTAATAAATTTTGTTTTTGTAAGAAGTACTTTTATTAATTTAATTTTCAAATTGCTATTATTAAGAAAAGAAATGCAAAAACTATTAATATTTATAAATTTTACAAATTGAAATTTATTTGCTTTTCTAATTATAACAAATATATTCAAAAAACTCTTTTTAAGTATACTAAAAAAATTACCTTTTTTACAAACTCTTTTTTATTTCTAGTAAAAGTTATTAAACTTTGTTTTTAAAATAAGAAAATATATTAGATTTATAATAAATATATTTTTATTTATAAATAGTACTTTTATAATAATTTTTAAAAAAAACTTCTTCTAAATTATTATTTTTCGTTTACTTAATAAATCCTTCAAGAAAACTTAGCTTTATAAAAAGTTACTATTTTTATATATAACAATAAAGAATATCGATTTATTACTTTCTTTTAACTATTTATTCGAATTATTTCTTCCAAAAATAAACACAATTTTTATTATTCTTTTTTTAATATATATAATTTATACACCCCTAAAAAGAAAAACAAACAAAAAGCATTTTTTATTAAAAAACAAACTGTTTTTATAAATCTTTTAATATATCCTAATAACAGAATTCCATATAAAAAATACAATATTATTACAAATATTAAATTTGCTAAATATTCGAGTTTTACAAAAAAGCTTTTTAAAAAATATAGCTTGCTAAAACAACAATAGTACAATTTAAATTCCATTTCGAAACGTTAACATTTTTTTTTTGTTTTATATAAAAAAAAATTAAATTCCCAAAAATTACTATCAAAGATTATCCTATTTTAATTATCAAACTTAAATCTATTATAAAGTTTAATAGCAAAAAAGAAAAACATTACTTTATTTTTATTCTTATTATATATATTATAATAATTAAGAAAAAAGAAAAATTAAAAGATAAAAATTTGTATAAAAAATTTTGTAAAGCTTACTAAGATTTTGTATTTGCTATTGATATAATTAAAATAACTAAATTTGAAAATAAAGTTTTCAAATTGTTACGTTTTGATTTTTGTTTTTCAATAAAAAATCTAATTTCTTAAACATTGAATAAACTTATTTTTTAATTTAACCTTTCCGTTAAATACTAAATTAAAATGTTACTAAAAATAAATAAAAAACAATTCCAAATAGTATATACTAAAATAATACAAAACAACAATATAAAATTAAGTATTTATTTCGAAACTCTTATAAAAAAAAAACAATATTACTCAATAAATGTTTTCTTCTATATTAATAAAAATAATAAATATTGAAATAAGATTAAGCAAAAGTCTTTTAAAGATCCTCAATTTTTAATTAATATAGAATTCAATAAAAATTAAAATAATTTAAAAGTTAATGTATTAAACAATCCTAAAATAAATACTTTTCAAGCTAAAAAGAAAAAGAAAAAAATTAATAAAAACAAAAATAAAAATAAAAATATCACTATTAAACAAAACTTTAAAATATATTTTATTCAAGATTCCTTAAAATCTAAATTGAACTTTAATTCTAATAGTTTTAATAATTTAAATACTTTTGAAAAAATAAAACAAGAAACTTAAAAATCTTTATAATCTACACATAAAAGCTTTTTGCCAATTCCCTTATTCCCTACTATTGCTTTAACTTTCTGATTACCTATACCCCAAAACTTTAAAATAGAAATTTTAATTAGAAAATGTACATCAATTAAAAAATACAAATACTTTTAATTTAGTAACGAAAACCCCACTAAAATAAAAACTTACAATTTGCAAACCAAAAAACTATAAACAAATAAATGATATTGATTTTGTTATTTCTAAAATCAGTTATTTTTAAAAATTTAAAATATATTTTAAAAAGTTTTTTAAAGTGAATATGAAAAATACTATAAGTATTGTTGAATATAGAAAATCGTTAAATTAATTAATTTATTATTAAAATGATTTATTCAAACTAGTAATCAAAAGTTTAGCAATATTGGTTGTAAACTTTCAATTGTTACTATTGCAAACAATTTAGCTGGAATTTGTTTTTTCTTTATAATTATTATAAATTAATTAAAACTATCAATACATTTTGTTTTTATTTAAAACTATTTATTTGTTTTTTTCCTATTTATATTATAAAAAAAACAAAATATACAATTATTTCAATTTTACTTTTTACAATTTGTTTTTGACTTTTTTATTTGAAAATCTATATTTTATATTGTTTTAAAATCTATATAAAAAACGTTAAGAAACTTGTTGAATAAAATTATGCTTTTTTAGTTTATATCTTTTTAAAATAAAGTTATATATTTAGATTTGGATTTAGTTTGTTGAATTAGTATTGTTATTATTGTTCTTTAAAATCTCTATATAGTTTTTTAAATAAAAAAATATAAAAAAGTATATGATTTCAATATACTTAGAATAGTTTAGTTTATAATTATGTAACTATTAGTTAAATAGATATAAATTTATTATAAATTTATATTTGCATTTAAATAATTAATCGATTTTGAATTTGTATTTTGTTTATTTGATTTACTCCCAAACCATTTATTAGTAAATTTCTTATTGGTTCTTTATGTATTGTTATTAGGCTTCTATTTCTATAGTTGTTTTTTTTAGTGTACTATCGGAACGCATGTATCTCGCATGTTTCTCTCACAATATATATAAATGTTTGTAAATGTTTTATAGTATTGATAGTTTTTTAATCTATTAATTCATTATATTCTGATATATCTTATCGATGAAGGTTTTTTTGATTTACTTTTAAAAGCTAGTTGTTTTGTTGAGTTGTTTTTAATTGTATTTAACTTTTAAAAAGAAAAAAGAACTAAATATAGTTTGAATTTGGGATTTGCTATTAATTGTAGTATTCTATTGAGTATAGTTGTAAATCTGTAAATTGTGATTTATATTAGAAGCTATTTAAAAAGGTTTTAGCGCTTGTTGATGTTATCTGACGCTTGGTGGCGCTTAACAGCGCTCACAAAAGCTTTTAGTTATATATTTAGTTTTAAATTTTATATAATTATTTAATAGATATTTAATTCTATATACTTATTTAGTTTTAAAAGGTATAATATTTTTATTATTAATAATAATATTTTTATCAATAATATCCTAAGTATTATTATCCTTTAATATTTTTATTTTGTATTTTATAGCTTTTATTTAATAATCTTTATATTTTAAATTAATAGCTTTTTTATATGTTTTAGGTTCAAATAAATCAATATTATTTTCTAGTATTTTAATAATAATTTTATTATATAAATTTTTAATAGAAAATCTTAATAATAAACTATTATTTTTATTTAATTTTAATTTTAAATTTTAATTTTTTGATTTAATATAGGCTAAATATATTAGATTATATATAAATGGTTTAATTGGATTTATTTTCTTTGTACGTTTAGATTGTTGTACAGGGGTAGGTAAAGTAGGGTTATAGGGTATTTTTATTTTAGGTAAGTTAGATTTTACTGGGAGGTTTTTAATATTATTTTAATTAAAATTTTAATTAAAATTTTAATTAAAATCTTAATTATAATTTTGATTATTATTTTGATTATTAATAGATTTTATTTTAAAATTATATAAATTTTTATAATTTATATCTTTTTGTTTATTATTATAAAATTTAATATTTTTTTTAATAATATAATTCCTTAAACTTATTATTTTCTTATAATTAGGTATATAAAATAATAAATTGTGAGGTAATTCAAATTCTACTAATATACCTTTTTCAGCTTTAAAATCAAATTTATTTATTCTTTGCTTTTTATATTTATATATATAAGAGAGAGAATCTAAAGTTTTAATATAATTAAGATTAATATTTTTATTATATAATAATTTAAAAAGAAATATATTAATAAATCGATTATAAGTTTGATTTTTAATATAAATAATGTTTTGTAATAAATAAGGTTATAAATTTAAAGGTATATTTAAATTTTTAATATAAACTAGTAGCTTTTTAACTAAAAATTTATTTAATTTTTCGGTTATTCTATTTTGAGAATGTATATATGGGTTTATATATTCTATTATAATTCTTTTTGATTTAATAAAAAAGGTTTATTTGTTTGATTTAAACTTTAGTGTATTATTAATTTTAATTATTTTTATTGTAGTATTAAATTGATTTAATACTATTTTATAAAAATTTATAAAAATTTTATATGTATTTGATTTAAATTTAATTGGATATACTTAGCTAGCTTTAGTTTTCTATTTTATTAAAGTAATAAAATATCTTTTTCTTTTTAAACTCTGTATAAAAGGTTTGTATATATTAATACTTATTTTATCAAATTCATTAATAATTTTATATAATACTTTTTTATTTATATTTTGATACATTTTAGTATATGGATAGTTATTACAATAATTTAAATTTAGTTTTAAATCTTTTTTATTTAATTTCATTAATTTTTTAATATAATATTTATTTAAATATCTTAGACGTTTATGCTATAGATTTAAACTATTATTATTATTATTATTATTAGTAGGAGCTTTTTCATTTTTATTATTAACTTTATTAATAATATTAAAATAATTGAAAATTAATTTAAATTTATTTATTAAATTATAATTTATTTTACAATTTAAATAAAAAGCATTATCAAGCTATTGTACTTGAATTAGTATATTTTGCTTTTTATTATAAAATTCAATAAAATTACTAGAGGGTTTTAAATAACTAGTTTACTTTTTTAAAGCGGCTTTTTTTGTACTTATTAAAGTTGATTTTAAATTTGGTATATATTGTATATTTTGTATTAATAATAATTTATTATTAATAATAATAAGTATATCTCTTTGTTCTTTTATATAAATATGGTTTCTATTAGTTGTAATTGTATAATCAGGTTTATTATAGTTTTTATAATTTATAAATTATACTATATTAGGGCAATAATGCTTTATAGTTTCTAAATCTAATATTATATTATTATTAGATTTAATAATAAAGTTTGTTAATAAAAATATAATTCCTTTTTTAAAACTATTATCATTATTATTATCTTTTTTTATTAATAATAATTTTATTTATTAAACTATTATCTTTAGATTTTTATTTTTTAATTTTTTGTTTAAACTTTTTAATTTTTTTATTTAAAATTTTATTAACTTTTTTATTACCATTTATATTTTTTGTATTTAATTTATTTTTATTATTATCAGTTAATTTTTTGTAATATAATTTAAGGTATTTTATTTAATAATTAGATTCTAAATGCTCCTTTTTCTTACAAAAAGTACAATTTGATATAATATTTTGAGATTTATTAATTTTATTAGCTTTGCTATTATTATAACTTTTTATACAAGTCTTTTTTGATATTAAATCAGATATTAATTTATTTAAATCAATATTTTAATTATTTTTTAAATCTTTTAATATTTTTTTTGTTTTCTTTGATTTAAAAGAATCAAAAAAGTTATTTAAATTATTAAATAATATCTATATTATTAAAGTTAATTGAATCTTATAATTTAATTCTTTTAAATATATATAAAATAATATAATATTATTTGTATATTCATTTATATTATTAAAATTATTATAATTAGATTTTATCAATTTATTAAAATATTGGTTTATTATATCTAATAATAATTCGCTAAATAATTTAATAATAAAGTTCCAAAAGAAGGTAAAGGTAAATTTATCTTTAAATCTTTTAACTAAATTTTTATTTATATTAAATTTAATAGTTTTTAATACTTTTTTAAAGTTTTTATTAAATTCATATAATTTATTATTATATTTTAATAAATAATCCTTCGAAATAGAGTTTCTATTAGGTTTATAATAAAAAAACTTATTTGGGTTTAATTCAGATTTATTAATATAAAGTATAAAACTATTAATTTCTAGGTATAATTTAACTTTATTAAGTTATTCTATATAGTTAAAGCAGCCAGCTAATTTTGGGTTTGAGAAATTGGTTCCAGAATTTATTATAATAATATTTATAATATTAATAATATAATTCTTTATTATTTTTTTATTTTTATTTTTATTAATATTTATAATAATAAATCAATATATATATATATATATATATATATATATATATATATTTAAATATTATATATTATTTTTAATGAATTTAAAAGTATTTTTAATAATATTAAATAACCACTTTTTGAATCTAATTTATATTATATTGTAATATAATATAAATTGATTTAAGCTAAGGCACTTTAGTTTAAAAGAGTTTACTATATCATTTGCTATAAGTACGAAAACGTATAAATATAGTATTTAGGGATTTAATTTTATTTTTTTGATTAAGTTTAGTTTTAGAGATGTAGGTTATAAGGTTTAATAATATTAAAAAGTATTTTAAAATCTTTTAAATATTTATTTAAAGATTTTAAATTGTTATTTAATAAAAACTTTAATTAATAAAGTGTTTTATTAAAAGTAATATATTAAAGTATTATTGGTATATTGTAATCCAATTGATATAAAATAATTTTGTGTTAAATTAATATATTTTTCGAATTCTTTTAAAAATTCTTTTTCGATTTTTATATAGTTTTTGTTGATAATTTTTTTAATAAATGTAGTAAAAACTATAATACGATTAAAATAGTTTTTTTTATAACTTAAACTATATAGTAGTTTGGAATTGATTTTGGGAAGAAGGTATTGAAACGTTTCGGTTAAATATTTATATTTAATAAATATTTTAAGTTGTATTATATAAAGTAAATTGAGGTGTATAGAATTCTTTTTGATATTATAGGTTAATTTAGTTTCAATTAAATGATAATCTTTGTAATGGAATTTTGTTTTAATTTTTGTTGATATTAATAATATAAATTCTATATATATTTAAAGCTTTGTAATAGTATTTTAATCGTTTTTAAAGCTTTTCTGGATTTATAATTTATGGGAGGTTATATACTTTAAAGTATATATTAGTTTAAGGCTAAAGGAAAATGATTAATATTGTATAGTATAATATAAAATTATAATAGTAATATAGTATGTATTATTATATATATATATAAAAGTTAAAACTTTAAAGTTTAGAAAATTAGAAATTATAGGACTTATAACTTTTATTTATACTTTTTCCTATTTTTTCTGTTTATACTAGTGAATTTTGTATTACGTCGTATTACATCGTTTTAGTTGAATACTTCAAAATAAAAGTTTTAATAAAGATTTTTGTTATTTCTTTATTAGTCCTTTATTAACTAATTTAAATGTTTTTAGCTAATACAATTATATTCGGCTAGTTTTAGTAAACCCTGCATTGCATCATTTTTAATTAAATGCTTCAAAATAAAAGTTTTAATAAAAATCTTTGTTAGTTCTTTATTAATCCTTTATTAGCTAATTTAAACGTTTTTAGCTAATACGGTTGTATTCGGCTAGTTCTAACGCATTCGGCTAGGTGGTTTTCTTTATTATAAGTTTTCTTTATTATATTTCTTTATTTTAAATAATAAAGAATAAATAAAGGGTTTTAAACAATAATAATAAAGGTTCTTTATTAATAATAAAGGTTCTTTATTAATAATAAAGAGTTTTTAATAATAATAAGGACTTTTTCTTTATAATTTATTAAAATAATACTATTATACTATATATAAGAGTTCATATTAAAGGTTTTTTATAAAATTAACAACTTGATTTTATTAAGTGTTTAATGAGAGTTTTATTTTAAAATTCAACATAATGATAAAAGTTTAAATTTTTTTGATAATTTTTTATATATATAATAATAATTATGATATTTTGTAAAGTATTTAATAATATTATTGTCTTTATTATATTTTATATATTATAAAACTTTATAAAAGTTTTATTAAAAAAGTAATTGAAATATTAATACAGTTATTTAAATTCTATAAATAATAATTATAAGTTTTAATAGATTTTCAAGTAATATTATTAATATTAATCTTTTAAGTTAAAGATGTATAGTTTATTTTTCAAATAATAATATAGTTTTAATAAAATAATATTTATTTAAAAATTAAATTATTATAAAAGATTTGAAAGTTATTTTAATTTTTTTTGATATAATAAAAGTATATTAGTTTTTAAAATATAGAATTTAAAATTTTTGATTAGTGTTTTAATATAAAATGAATTAATAGATATTATAATACTTTTTTTAATATTAATATTTATTATATTTAAAATATAAATTGTATTAATAATTTATTTTTTATTTTATATTATTTGTTTTTGATTATAAACTTTTAAAAATAATTAATATTAATATATATATAAAAGAATTTTTTAATTATATAAATTAATTTATTAAAAGATATTTGATTAAGTTTTTTTTAGGGTTTTTAATATAATTAATAATAATAAAAGAAAATTAAATATTTAATAAATTAATTAAAAGAATTTATTATTTATAAATTTTGTATTAATAAAAAAGCTATTTTTAATAATATTCTTAAATTCAATATTTATAAAATAGTTATTTATTTTAATATATAAATTTAAATTTATATTATCAATTTTTTAATATTGAATTAATTATTAAATATATTATTTTTTAAAAAATTTATTATTTTATTTTTAAATTTCTTTTTATATTTATATTTATATTTTCTTCAATTTTTATTAATTATATTAATTTATAAATTTTCTTTTATAATTATAATAGTTTTTACTTTTTTAAAAGTTAAATTATTTTTATAAATAATTTTAATATTTTTTTAAAAAATTATAATTTAAAAGTTATTTTTAAAACCGTTTTAAAAATTATAGAATCTATAGTTTATAAAATATATATACTTTTTTAAAAAGATATTTTTTATATATTTATAATTATTTTAATTAATTAATTAAATTAGGAATTATATTTTTCGAATTAATTATTATATAATTATATATTAATATATTTTTATATATTTAAATAATTTTATTTTAAAAAAAACTAAAATTTTATATATTAGATTTAAATTGGTTTTATAATTAGTATAAATTTTTAATTAATAAATTAAAATAATTTTATTATAGGTTTGTTTTTATTTTTTTTGAATTAATTTGAAAATTATATTGTTTTGATTATTTAGTATATTTTTATAGTATTTGTTTTTTTTAGAATTTTTTTTTTATATTTTTGTATTATTTTTTAAATATAGTTAATAAGTTTTTATAATTAAAATACTAATAATTAAATGTTTGTTTTTTGATATTATAAAAGATATTTTATATTATATATTATTATAAATTCAAAGTTTATAAATAAAAGTTTTATTATTATTTTTTATTATTATTTTTTATTATTATTTTTTATTATTATTTTTTATTATTATTTTTTTATTAATATTTTTTATTATTATTTTTTATTATTACTTTTTTATTATTATTTTTTATTATTATTATTTTTTATAATTTCTTATTATTAGTTTTATTTTGGCTTTTTTAAATAATTATTATTGTTTTAAATTTTTTTATTTTTTTATAATTTTTATTTTTATTATTCTTATTATTTTTAACAAAATAGTTTTTTTTTTCTTTAATTTTTAAAATTTATAACAATTTTATATAAAATTAATTATATTTTAAAAGAAATTTGCTTTTATCTTTTAAATACTTTTTTATATAATTTTATAAAAGATTATAATAAAATTTAATATTTTTCTATTAAAATAAAAGTTCTTTTAATTTTCAATAAATTTTAAAATTATTAAATATTTGTTTTAATTAATTTTTTAAAATTAAATAGTTTAAAATTATTATTAAATGATTTTAAAGAGTTTTTTATATTAATATTATTATATAATTTTTGAAATTATTATTTTTTAAATAGTTGAATTTAATTATAAATTTTGTTTTTATTTATTTTGTATTTATAGATTTTAATTTAAAAAATATTTAATTGAATAAAAGTATTTTTATTTTTATATAAAATTTTATAATAATAATTTAAAAGTATTTTGAATTTAATAAAAAAAGGTATAATTAATTAATATTTTATAATAAATAGATTATATTATAATAATTACAAAATTTATTAAAATTTTAATAAGTTTTATAATATTTTATAAAAATAAATATAAATCCAGTAAAGTATTATAATAAAATTTTTTGATTAAATAAATTTGGAATAAATTTTAAACAATAAAAGAATAAAGATTTTGTATATTAACTTATATAAAAAATATATAATTAATTTATAATTTAATAATTATATTAAAAGTTAAACTTTTTAAATATTTATTTTAAATATATTATTTAAAATAATATTTGAATAAAACATTTTTATAAATAATAAAAAATATATTTTTTAATATTTTAATAATTATATTTTCATTATATTATTATTAATATATATATCTTATTTAAAATTTATAATCTTTTCAAATAATTATTAATTTTAAATACTATAAAAAAGCATATTCCCTTTTCATAAATTCAAAATTTAATTTATAATATTATTAATTCATATTAATATTAATTTAATAATTTTAATTATAAAATAAAAATATTGAAATTTAATATATATAAAAATCATTATATTTTTAAATATATTAAAAATAAATTATATAATTATACAATTCAATTTACTAATACTTTACTAATTAATATAATTTATTTTGTATTATAATAATTATATAACTTTATATTAACAAATCCTTTATAATAAATCTTTTTTTATAATATTTTTCTATATATAAATCTTTTATTAATTATTATTAAATACTAATAAAATTATCTAATATTATTAATATTATAAATACTATAAATATTAAAAACAATTCAATAATATAATTTATAAATTAATAAAAATTAGATTTTATAATATTACAAAAATTATCAATGTTATTTTTTTATATATAATACTTATATATATAATTTTTTATATATAATCTTTTCAATAATTTTTTTTAATAAAATCATTTTACTTATATTAATTTTACTTATATTAATTTAAATAATATTAATTTTAATAATATTTTATTAATAATATTTTATTAATAATATTTTATTAATAA
>NGKI01000011.1:1822180-1834458 GCA_002162615.1 Myriosclerotinia duriaeana | reverse complement strand
TTTAAAATATAATATTATTATATTTAAAATTAATTGTTTTATTTTAATAATAATTTTATTTAAAGAATTATTAAGTTTTTAAAAACTTTTAATAATATTTTGAAAATTAATATTTAAATTATTAATATTACTTGAACTATTTGATATAAAAAAATTATTAGAATTTAATAATATATCTAAATTATTACTAAATTCATTTGAATTAATAAAATTATTAAAAAAATTTGAATTATTTACAATATTGTGGGAAAGCACATGATTTTGATGTATTTAGAATAGCCTAATTTACAGTCACATAATTGTAAGTTGAATAGATATAGGTTTATTGTAAGCTTACATTTACACTTGAATAACTAATCGATTTTGAACTTGTATTTTGTTTATTTGACTTACTTTTAAACTATTTATTAATAACCTTTTTGTTAGTTCTTTATATATTGTTATTAGGCCTCTATTTCCATAATTATCTTCTTCAATATACTATTAGGATACATATATCTTGTACATCTTTTTTATAATAATAATCTACACAAAAAAACAACCTAAACAGTTACCTATTTAAATAAGTTTTTTTGGAAGAAATATCAATAAGAAAAAAAGTACAAAAGAATATCCTCTTAAAAATATAAATGGAAAAAACAATAATAAACTTTAAAAGAATTGGAAAATTAATTCTCAACAACAAAAATGTTATAGATATCCAAAAAGAACTACAAATTCCTATTTTGTATTATCTTACCCCGCTATATTAATATCAAATCAAATAATTATACATTTTGCCAAGTTTTTGAATAAAAAGTGAAAAGTGAAAAGTGGATATTCTTATATAAATATATTCAAACAAGAAATTGTATACTAATAATAACTTGGGTATATGTTTTTTAAAGATTTATCTATCTATAAAAACTATTATACTTTTATTAATCTAATCCTTTAAAAAAAGAACTATTGTGAATTATTGTAGCTGATATTAAATTGTTTGTATTGCAATAAGGCCAAGATATCATAAACGTTTTTTGATGGTTTAATATTAACAATCAAAAACTTTTTAAAATACATTTTAAATTCTTATTCAAAAAGAATTTTTGCTCTACAAAAAAAGCAAAAAATTAAAAAATATAATTTAAATGTTTACTCTTTTATTATTTCAAAGATACTTTATTTTAGAATTATACCATAAACATCAATAATAACAAAAATTGGAACAACTATTAAAAACAAATTCTTAAATCAAAACCTTTTCAAAATAACAACAATATATCTTCTCAAACAAATGAATATAACTCTATTATTCTAACAAATTAGTTTAAATAATAATTAATTATTTAACAATTTATTAAATAACAATTTATTAATCAACAACTTCAATAAACTTCTATTTAAACACCTTCTATAAATAAATATACCCTAAAACAAATTGTTATAAATAAATAAAAAGCTACTTTAAATATTATAGTTATTATTAATATTAAAAAAGCTTTGAAAACTATTACTGCCAAGAAATTTAATAAATAAAACAATGCCTATCAAAAAAAAAAAAAATGAAAAGATTATATACAAATAGCCTTATTAATATTTTATTCTAAATCTTCTGCCACTCCTTACTTTAATAAAAAAGATATTTTGGATTTCATTTATATTTAAGAATTTTTGCAAAGTAATTATAGCCTTTTTAATAACAAAATGAAAAAACAACTATTAAAATACTTTAAATGTATATATACTTTCTAATTTAAACTTATAAAAAAATATAAAAGTAAACAAAAGTAGAGAAACTTTAAAAAAGCTTTTTTTCAGAAATACTAAAAGCAAAACATTAAACAAATTACTATTATCTAAAAATTCTTAAATACCTTTATTACTATATAAATTATTTATAATATTCAATATACAAATAATAAATCTTCTACTCATATCAACAAATACATTCAGAAATTTAATCTTTCTACAAAGCAATTTACTACTAAGCAAATAATTTCAAGCTATAACACCGATTGTTTGTTTCTCTAAAAATTATTTTAATATATTAGAAAAAAGATTGCTTATACTTTAAAAGTTGATATGTACAAACTAAATACAATCAATTTAAACAAAATAATTAACAAAGGATTGAAATAATATATTGCTAAAGATTCTATTACTAAAATCTACAATCTAAACTAAAATAATAAAGTTAATGTTGAATAAACTATATATAAATTCATAGATCGCTTTAGTAAACCTAATTCGTTTCTTTTTGTTGATAATAAAAAAACTTCGAAAAGCATTAATAAACTTATTTATAAGTTTGAACAATTAAAGCTAAACTTATTCAATATCCAATATATACAAAACTTTTAGAATACTCTACAACCTTATTACTTTAAAGAATTTGAAAACTTTTTTGTTTAATTAGGATTTGCATTTATTTAATAAGGTCTTATACAACAAAAAAGAAATACTAATTATAATAATTATTTGATTACAAATTCATTGTTTATTGTAATTGTTAATACTACAAATAATTTTTTTATTGAAATTATATATATTTAAGCAAATAGATCTTTTAAGAAAGAATAAATGTATTTTTATTGTTTTGGTAAGTTTACTAAAGAGAATAACTATAATATAAAACAATATTATTTTTGTTTATTGTAAGATGTACAAGATAGAATGTATTATTATTTGGAAATTAAAGTTTTTATAATTAGATTAAGAGATGATGATAAAATTAGGTTTATTTTTTGTTAAAAAAACCAATCTGAGTATAAGTTGGTGGAACTAAAAACTATCAAATATAAATATGGTTGTTATACTAAAAAGCTAGATGTTATACTTTCAAGCTTTTTTTCTTTTAATTTTATTGAAGTAGTTTTTGATAATGAGGATTATAATAACTATAAAATCAATATTGTTATTGTTTTGTCGTTTGCTATTTGTAAAAGTTAATCTTTTAAAAATAAATTTATTAGATAAAGTAATATTGATAAACCAAAAAAGTTTTTGTTAATTAATTTTATTGTTTTTTTTAAAACGATATTTTAAAGTTAACAAAATAAACTGCTTTTTGAATTTGAAGGTGAAATATATACTTTAAAAGATAATAACTTTAATATAAAAGATAAATTATTTGAACTCAATTTAAATAATATTATATAAAAAAAAAGATTTAAAATTGTTTGTAAACTTTATATCCACAAAACATTTATATTATTAATATATTCGAATAAAATTTTGTTTTAAATAATTAATATGATTTTCAATCAAATTATTATTAATATAATTATTAATAATATACTTATTTATATATTTAAAATATATAAAAAAGTCTTAAAAAGAATTACCTTTAAACAAATTCAAGAATTCAAAAAACAATTTAGTACTACTAAAACTATTATTATTATTATTTTTTTTTTATTATAAAATAAACTAATCAATATTAATACTAACATATTTAGTTTTATTTTAATAAATAATTTATTGATTTTATTTTCCATAATATTTGTAAGCCTATTTTTATATATTAATATTTCTTTAAAAAGGAATTCAGAGATAGTAAAAACTATTATTAATATTGGTTCTACAATTAATTTTATTAATATAGAAAAAGCAAAAGAATTAGGATTTATTATTATAATTTACTCTATTTTTATTATAAAGAATTTTAATAGTTAAATTTTTTAATTGTATAGTTTTATTAATAATATTATAATTGATTTTAATAGAATTCGGAATATTTATAACATTTTTGTTTTTAATAATACTTTGAATAATTTATTGTTAAATATATCTTTTATAATATTAGGAAAAGTTGAATTTAAATATAAAAATAGTTTAATAATTTTATAAATATTTGACAAAAACAATAATAATCGAACTAATTGTTATACCATTAATAATAAAAATTTAGATAATATAGTTTTTAAAGATTTGTTTTAGAAAAACGATTAATTAACAATATTATCAAAATCGCTATTAGTCAATTAAAAGTTCTAAAAAAACTTTTTGAAAATACTTTCTAAAACTTTTTAAATAAGTATTATTCAGGGATTTTTAATAATGTAATCTTAGATTTTAAGATTGTTTTAAATTCTATGGATATAAAGTTTTAAATACTTCAATTTTATTTTAATTTTAATATTAAAGATTTATTAGTTTAAATAAATAAAAAAAAAAAAAAATAAAATTTTGGAATTTTTTTTTAAAAATAATAAATTTTTAGATATAAAAAAAATCAAAGTAGAGTATAATAAGTTTGATTGTTTTTTATATTTTTTAATTGAATTAGCTTTTCTAATAAACAATTTTGTTGTTGTTAATAGTATGTATAAAAAGAAAACCGATAAGGTTAAACTATTTGATATGAGTGATTAATTTGAAAAAGAATTTTTTAATTAAAGATTCTAATTGATTAGAAAAAGAATGGATTAGATAATTTGTAACATTTATTATAAATCTTTTTAGTAAATATTTAATTTTTTAATTTGATTTTAGGTTTAAAGGATTTTGATTAACAAAAAAAAGATTTGTACTTTTGGATATAAAAGATATTTTATTTAATAAAGAAAAAGAATTGTTTTTTATTATATTACAAAATAAAAAAACTATTTTAGTTTTCAATTAAATTAAATTTGGGAATATCAAATTTATTATCGCTTTATTTTAAGTAATACAAATAATATTTTATAAAGTTTAATAAACATTTAAATTTATTTTATTAAAAGTTTTATTAAGTATAGCAATAGAAATGATTTGGGATAGAATAAAAAGAGGAATATTAAAAAAATATAAGGGATCTTATTATAATTTATAATATTTTGTTGAAAAAGGAAATACTAGAAAGTATTATATTATTATTGCTATAATAAAAGTAAATATTATTACCCTTCAAAATACAAATATATTATTGAATATTAAAAAGTTTATAAAACAAATAGTTAGCTATACTTTTACTTTTTTAATTAATTTCTTTTCTAAATATAACCAAATTCCTTTTAACAAGAAAAACAAAGATTTAATTATTATTATAACCTCTACTAGATTAGTAAAATATACAATTTTGTTTTAAAATAGAATAAATTTTATAATCTAATTTGTTAAAATAATTTTACAAATTTTTTAAAATTTAATACTTAACATTGTTATACTTTATTTTAATAATATTGAAATTAAAAAACTAAAATCAAAATATAATAAAAAAAAGATATCCCCAAGGATTTATTAATTCGTTTTAAAGTATATTAAAAACTTTAATATAATAATAGAATATTTCAAATATACTAATTATATAATCAAAATTAAATTAAAATAATATTACAATAATATAAAAATTATTAGTTTCTATACAAATTCTAAAAGTTATTGATTAGATACTACTAAAGTAGCTAAAATATTTAAATAGCTTTTTTATAAAAATAAACATCAAATTCGGATGTTTTTAAAAGTTTATATGTTTTACAAGTTGTAGATAAAAAAGTATATTATTATAACTAAACCCCTATATTGCTTTTTGAAGAAAAATATCGAGTTTATGTAGATTAAAAAGCAAAACATTGTAATAAAACTATTAAAAGAAAAGTTAACTTTTGCTCCTATATTTGCACCACTAATTTATATTTTTGATACAAGTTTTATTATTTTAATTATAAATACTAGTTTAATTAATTAAAAAGCTGTTTTAAAACAAAAACTAAAAAGAAAGTTTAAAACAATTACAAAATATAAAAGCAGAATTTGAAATAAAACTAAACGGAATTATAATATTACTAAAAAAGAATATAAAGGAATTTTAAAAACCTTGTAAAAATATAAAAACAATTTCTATAAAGTTTATTTTATTCTAAAAATTAATGTAAATATACTTATTGCATAATTGAATAAAGTTATAACGAATTTACCTGAAGTTTTGATTACCCGTTAATTAGTTTAAATTTGCTTTTTTGATTTTAAAGTTTGTTATATTTTTAAATATAAAAATATTGTAATAGATAAATTGTTTTGTAAATTTTATATTGCAATAGATATAACAGAATATAAAACTAAATAAAATATTGATGAAATTATTATAACTAATTTGAATTTATTATTAATAAATCCAATAATGCTTGTTTTTGTTCAAAAAAAAAATTTAAATCTATTTCAAATTTTTTTTATTAATAATAATTTATTACTTAAAAACTATATAAAATATTTTATAACTTTATATTGCTTTTTTAGAATAAATTAATAAGATTTCCCGAAATTTAAAAAAAAAGTTTTAAATTTTTATATATGTAATAAATAATTGTGGTGTTTTTAAAGTAAGGATCAACTTTTTGTTTTAATAATATTAGAAATTAATATAAAAAAGAAAACTAATATAATATTATATATTTATAAAAAATTAGATTACAAAAAACTTGAATTATTATATTACAAATTTAGAAATATTTATTAATAGAAAAATATGTACAAAAATATAAAAAAATAAATAGAATCTTGCTCTATCTATTAGTTTTAATTAAACAAATAAATATATAAATTTTTTATTTTTATATAAAGCTTTGTTATATAGTAAAAAGTTATTATAAATATAATTAAAATGCTAGATGATTATAGTTATAAGATATTAATAATATTACATTGTGATTTAATTAGTTAAATAAAAGCTAAATTATTTCGAAATACTATAGCCTTATCAATTGCTAAATTTTTGTACAAAGTTGTTTATCAATATAATATTTTTAAAAAAATTGTTATAAATAACAAATTGGAAAATAAATATTAAATAATTACTTATTATAAAAAGTATAATATTAAACACATTCAAATCTCTACCTACAATACAAAAGCTAATAATATAATTAAAAAAGATTACTACTCCTTAATCAAAGCTTTTTTACAAATAGCTATAGGAAAAAAAAGATGATCTGAATGGCTTGATATTGTTTTTTTTGCTAATTATATTTTAATTTATAAACCAACAAATAAAACGTTTTTCGAATTGATTTATAAATATAAGCTTGTATTGCCTATAGAAATACAAAAAGCTATATAACAAATTTTAGAATGGAATATTATCAAAAATTGTATTAATCTTTTAAAAATTTGTATATACTAACTAAAAGTATTAAACAAGAATATAAAAAAAGTAGTTTTAAAAAAAAAATAGTATTAAAAAAATAATAAATTGAAATATAATTTAAATTATAAAGTTTTAAATAAAAGTATTATATTAAATAATATTGTTTTATATTATAATCCCTTCTCTAAAATTGATATATTTTGTAAAAAAAAATTTAATTATTGTTAATACAATTTTTACTATATTTCTTCAAAAATTAAACTATCTATATATTAACTTGAAGAATTAGATAGTATATTACTTGTAAATATATATATAAAATTTTGTTTAAAAAAGTATATCTTATATTTGAATTTATTTATAAAAAGTAATAATAAAAAACTTTGCAATTAATTAGAAAAAAACAATATTGTTTTTTATTATTTTAATTTTGTTAAACAAAAAGAAACTGCTTATAACTTATTTCTATTAATTTTATAAAATGTTATTGATTTGGATAATAAAATTTTAAAAAACAATATCGATTTTAATAATATTATTATATTATAACAATAATTTAAAAACACCATCAAAAAAACTATTTAGTTTTTTAAATAAAGAAAAAAATATTGTAATTATAATTCCTTTTTTTGAAAAATTTTTTTTTATTATTAAATAAAAAGTGTTAGATATTAATACAATTATATATTAAAGTACCCTATTTGTTTTTAGTATTTAGAAAGTTAATAAAGAAGCTATTCCTATTTTTTTTTATTATTTATAAGCTATATTCAGATTTTTTATTATATTATGTATTACTACATTTGTTTTGTTTTTATTCTTTTTTTACATTTATTTTATTAATTTTATTATCCTATTCTTTTTTGAAAAATTTAATTATATATTTATTTCTTCTTTTTGTTTTTAATTATTTATTTCTTTGTTTTTTTGTTTTATTTATTTTATTATTTATTTTTAAAATGCTTCCTAAAAAAACCTTTATTGTTAATCCCTTTAATATATTAAAAGTTATTATTAATAAACTAATTTGATATTTTATATTATTAATTGATATTAATAGTATACATTTTGAAAATGAAATTAAAACTATCAAATATATTTCAATGTTTAATAATCCAATTAAATAATATAAGTTTTATATATCTTAGTTAAATTTAATAATAGTTTTTGTTAATTGTATTAATAATACTATAGATATATATTGGATATTAATTGAACAAAAAAAATTTTAGAAAACTAATAATACTACAAAAACTTAATACTATATAAATTATAATAAAACAATTATAATTATTAATTTTTATTGCAAAAAGCTTTAAAAAAGATATAAGAAATTAAAATTTTACTGGATAATTGAATTTAAATAAGTTTTGATTAATCAATAGATTTAAGATTTTTAATTTTAAAGTGCTATTTATATAACGAATATAACTTATTGTATTTAATAAATATTATCTTAAAAACTTATTGTTTTTTTTAATAATATTATAGCTAATTAACTAATTAAAAAAAATAAATTATTAAATACTTTTTGTTTATATATATTAAAAGATTTTATTATTATATATAATTTTATTTATACTCTCGATTAAATTGTTTTTATTTTTTGGGTATTTTTATTTTATAATCTAAACATTAATATATTAATTAATTTGAATTTTTTTATTAATAAATTTAGTTATTTATACTAATTAAAACTAAATAAAAAACGATTTGTTTTTGTTTAAAAAATTGATTTAAAATTGTTTAAAAACATTTGTGCTTTAAAATATTTGGAAATTAATAATAAAAAAAAGTTTTTTTAAACTTTAAAAAAAAAAATTGAATTTATATTTGTTTCAATTTTGTATTTTGCTACAAACAATTTAGTTTTTTAAAATTCTATTAAAAAAATTAAATTCAATTTATCCCAAAAAGCTCCAAAAAATTATAATATTTTAAATAGATCTATATACCGCCATAAAACTATTAAGTATAAATAGAAATTTGTTTTTAACAATAATTTTGATTAAACTGAAAATGGTAGTGGAAGAAAATTTAAAATTGTTTTAAAATTTTTTATTAAATAAAAAAGCTATATTTATATTGATAGTAAAAAATCTAATATACAATGGTTTCAATTTTTTGATAATGAGTATATAGCCAATCAAGTAGATTAATATTATATAGCTTTTTTTGATTTTGATGTTATAACTATTACTTTTTGTAATTATTACATTTATACTTTTGCAAAACTTTTTAATTTTTATATTAAAAAAGTATATATAAAAAAGCTTTACTATTATATTTTGATTATTATTTTTTATAAAAAATACATTAATAAATTTTGTTTTTGTAAAAAATATTTCTATTAGTTTAATCTTTGAATTACCGCTATTAAAAAAAAGAATATAAAAACTATTAATATTTATAAATTTTACAAATTAAAATTTATTTGCTTTTTTAATTATAATAAATATATTCAAAAAACTTTTTTTAAATATATTAAAAAAATTATTTTTTTTGCAAACTTTTTTTTATTTCTAATAAAAACTATTAAGCTTTATTTTTAAAATAAAAAAATACATTAAATTTATAATAAATATATTTTTGTTTATAAATAATATTTTTGTAATAATTTTTAAAAAAAACTTTTTTCAAATTGTTATTTTTTATTTATTTAACAAATTCTTCAAAAAGATTTAATTTTATAAAAAACTATTATCCTTACATAAAATAATAAGGAATATTAATTTGTTACTTTTTTTTAATTATTTATTCAAATTATTTCTTCCAAAAATAAATACGATTTTTATTATTCTTTTTCTGATATATATAACTTATACATTTTTAAAAAAAAAAACAAACAAAAAGTATTTTCTACTAAAAAACAAATTACTTTTATAAATCTTTTAATATATTTTAATAATAGAATTCTGTATAAAAAATATAATATTATTATAAATACTAAATTTGTCAAATATTCAAATTTTATAAAAAAACTTTTTAAAAAGTATAATTTATTGAAACAATAATAATACAACTTGGATTCTGTTTCGAAATGCTAACGTTTTTTTTTTGTTTTATATAGAAAAAAGATTAAGTTCCCGAAAATTGTTATTAAAAATTATCTTGCTTTAATTGTTAAGCCTAAATTTATTATAAAGTTTAATAACAAAAAAGAAAAACATTATTTTACTTTTATTTTTATTATATATATTGCAATAATTAAGGAAAAAGAAAAATTAAAAAATAAAAGTTTGTATAAAAAGTTTTGTAAAATTTACTAAGATTTTGTATTTATTATTGATATAATTGAAATAACTAAATTTAAGAATAAAGTTTTCAAATTGTTGTATTTTAACCTTCGTTTTTTAATAAAGAATTTAGTTTTTTAAACATTGAATAGATTTGTTTCTTAATTTAACCTTTTTATTAAATATTAGATTAAAATGTTATTAGAAATGAATAAAGAATAATTCCAAACAATATATACTAAAATAGTATAAAATAACAATTTTAAATTAAATATCCATTTTGAAATTTTTATAAAAAAAAACAACATTATTTAATAAATACTTTTTTTTATATTAACAAAAACAATAAACAACAAAATAAAATTAAACAAAAATTTCCTAAAAATCCTTAATTTCTGATCAATATAGAATTCAATAAAAATTAGAATAATTTAAAAGTTAATATACCAAATAATCCTAAAATAAACACTTTTCAAGCCAAAAAGAAAAAAAAAAAGATTAGTAAAAACAAAAATAAAAACAAGAATGTTGTTATTATATAAAGCCCTAATATACATTTTATTTAAAGTTCTTTAAGATTTAGGTTAAGCTTTAATTCTAATAGTTTTAATAATTCGAATACTTTTGAAAGGATAAAACAAAAAGCTTGAAAATTTTTATAGTTTGTATATAAAAACCCTTTACCTGCTTTTTTGTTTTTTATTATTACTTTAACTTCCCAATTACTTGTATTTTAAAACTTTAAAACAAAAACCTCAATTGAAAAATATATATTAACCAGAAAATACAAATATTTTTAATCTAATAACAAAAGTTTTATTAAAATAAAAACTTATAATTTGTAAATCAAAAAACTATAAACAAATAAATGATATTGATTTTGCTATTTCTAAAATTGGTTATTCTTAAAAATTTAAAATATATTTTAAAAAGTTTTTTGAAGCAAATATAAAAAGTATTACAAGTATTACTAAACATAAAGAATTATTAAACTAATCAATTTACTATTAAAAAAACTTATTCAAACTAGTAATCGAAAGTCTAATAATATTAGTTGTAGATTTTCGATTGTTATTATTATAAGTAATCTATCTAAAACTCGTTTTTTTTTTATAATTATTATAAATTAATTAAAACTATTAATATATTTTGTTTTTATTTAAAACTATTTACTTGCTTTTTTCTTATTTATATTATAAAAAAAGTAAAACGTTCAACTATTTTGATTTTACTTTTTATATTTCGTTTTTTATTTTTTTATTTAGAAATCTATATCTTATATTATATTAAAATTTGTATAAAAAATATTAAAAAACTTGTTGAATAATATTATATTTTCTTAGTTTATATCTTTTTAAAGTAAAATTGTATATTTGGTTTTGAATTTAGTTTATTAGATTAGTATTGTTATTATTGTTTTTTAAAATCTTTATATAGTTTTTTTGAATAAAGAAATATAAAAAAGCATATGATTTTGATATACTTAAAATAGTTTAGTTTACAATTATATAATTATAAATTGAATAGATATAGGTTTATTGTAAACCTATATTTGCATTTAAATAACTAATCGATTTTGAACTTGTATTTTGTTTATTTGACTTACTTCCAAACTATTTGTTAATAACTCTTTTATTAGTTCTTTATATATTATTATTAGGCCTCTATTTCTATTAGTTGTTTTCTTTAGTATGCTATTGGGACGCATGTATCTCGCATGTCTCTCTCACAATATTTAATAATTAAATATTATTTAATTTATTAAAAATATTAATTTTTAAATTATTATTTTTTTTATTAAAAGATTTTTTAGTTTTATTTAAACTTAATTATATATTTTGATTTAAAAAATTATTAAATTTATTTAAATCTAAAATTAGATTTATTAAATTTTTAATTTTGAATTTTAAATTTTAAAAATTAAAGAAATATTTATTAGAAAAAGTAAAATTACAATTAATTAAAAAAACAAAAAATGATTTAAAAAAATTAAAATATTT
>NGKI01000011.1:1800192-1820457 GCA_002162615.1 Myriosclerotinia duriaeana | reverse complement strand
TTATTAATGTTTTAATATATTAAAATAAAAAGTAATTTTTTTTGAGTAAATTATTAAACAAGAACTAATTCTATAATAAAAAAATCAAAGCTTTTTATATACAACTATTAAAACTATTCTACATGTTTAATAATTTAAATATATTTTTTCAATTTTATTATTATATTTTAAATTAATACAAATCTATTAATATTAAAAATAATTTAAATCTATTTTAATATTTAAAATCTTTGATAAAATCTTTATTAAAAGTTATATCAAATTTTAAAATTAAATTAATATTTAAAAGGTTAATAATGATAACCAAATTTGCTTTTTTTGTATAATCACCACCCCCCTATTTAAAATAATCATTACTAATATTAATTACTAAAAAAATCGATAGAATAATTGTTAGATTAATAATAGTAATCAAATTTGCTTTTTTTGTATAATTACCATCTCTTTATTCAAAATAATCACTACCAGTGTTAACTACTAAAAAAGTCGGTAGAATAATAGTTAGATAAAATCTTTATTAAAAGTTATATCAAATTTTAAAATTAAGTTAATATTTAAAAGGTTAATAGTGATGATCAAATTTGCTTTTTTTGTATGGTCACCACCCCCCTGTTCAAAATGGTCACCACTAGTGCTGACTATTAAAAAAGTCGGTAGAATAATAGTTAAATTAATAGTAGTAACCAAATTTGCTTTTTTTATATAATCACCACCCCCCTGTTCAAAATGGTCACCACCAGTGCTGACTATTAAAAAAGTCGGTAGAATAATAGTTAGAGTAAATTATTAAGCGAGAACTGGTTCTATAATAAAAAAATCAAAGCTTTTTACATGCAATTATTAAAACTACCCTACATGTTTGATAGTTCAAGCGTACCCTTTCAATTTTATTATTATATTTTAAATTAGTATAGATCTATTAATATTAAAAATAATTTAAATCTGTTTTGATATTTGAAATCTTTGATAAAATCTCTATTAAAAGCTATATCAAATTTTAAAATTAAGTTAATATTTAAAAAGTTAATAGTGGTGACCAAATTTGCTTTTTTTGTGTGATCACCACCCCCCTGTTCAAAATGGTCACCATCAATGCTGACCACTAAAAAAGTCGGTAGAATAATAGTTAGATTTTATTTTAATTTTATTAACAATTAAAAATAATTATAATATAATTATAACAATAATATATAAATTAATAAAGAAAATAATATTAATTATCAGAAAAATTATATAGATAATAAATAAATAAAAACAAATATTAATAATAAAGAAATATAAACTAAACTAAGGATATCCTAAGATTATTATTAATAATAAAGATTTTAAATTTTTATTAGATTTATGAAAAATCATTTTTATAATATTAAGCATTTTACTATTATATTTTATAGTATACTATATGTAGATCGATGAGTAATTAGAAATTATGAATTAAATCGCAAAGATATTATAGCACTATTATTTCAACAATATAATAGATTTATAACAATGAATAATATTTATACTAATATTATAATTCATTTTGAACAATTCGTTTTAAAAAACGTTTAGTAAATCATTTAATAAAGCAATTTATAGCTTTATATTTAATAATATAATATAATTACTTAATACTATTAGCAAAAACTTTTTTATATCTTTATTGCAAATAGATATTGTAGATTATATAGTATTTACAATAATATTAACTAAACAATAATATAATAAAAAATATAAGCTTATTTTCTTTAAAAAAGAAAATCTAATCTATTTACAATTGTATAAAAAGTATTCAATTCCAACAATTGATAATAAAAAACTAATATAACAATATATAGGACTTTTTTTAGTTCTCAAATGTATAAATATACTAATATATAAAATTAATATTTCAAAACATTAAAAGATTCACTCAATAATATTAATAATTTATCTGGAATCTGTATTTGCAAAGAAAAACCTATATTATAAATTAAAACTAAAACAATTAAATATAATAATTATAAAAAACCATAAAAAGTTTGAAATAAAATATTTAAGATATAAATGTATTATTTCAATAAATATTATCAAATATTTTATTAAATAGAAGAATTATAGTTTAAAAATAAATCAATAAATATTATATAAATATTTTAATTATATAAAAAAGTTAATTAATAAATTTGAATAACAAAACATTATAATATTCACGGAAATCGAAGTAAAAAAGTTAAAGTAGAAAAAAGATTGTTTGTATAAAATATAATTAATAATAGTATAATAATTAAGAAAAAATTAATTATTAGCTATAAAATAATAGTAATTATAAATTATAAAATTTATATCCTATATATTTTTATCCAAATTTTGTACAATTATATATAAATAATATTATCAAAACTTTATTATATACAAATTGCATTATTTATAATATATATTATATATATTTTTTAATAAAATAAAACTATTTTTTTTGAATAATATTATTTTTCTTACAATTCGCTGTTAATATTGATTTTTAATATTTACAATAACAATAAACTTAAAAATATATTAATTTAAATTATATATTATATTATTAATATTTTAAGGTAAGAATATAATATTAGATAAAAATAAAAAACTTCAATATATTAAAAAAATAAAATTTGAAAATGATAGTGTCAAAAATAAGCTATAAACAGCAATAAAAATTATATTAAATAAACTAATTAAAAAAAAGATTTTAATAAAAACAATATTATTAATATACCAAAAAACATTTATAAATTAATTCAAAAAATAACTTTGATTATTATAAAACAAAAGAATACAATAATCCTGAATATTGTAAGTATTAAAATGTTAACAAACAGTTTAATTGTATTACTGCTATTACCTTGAACATTAAAAATATTAATTGCAGAATATATTTCTAAATTTAGTTTAAAAAAAGATACAAAGAATTTAATCTATAAATATATTAATATAAATTTAGTTAATAATAAGAAAGAAATAAATAGTATTATTGAAAACGATCTATATAATATTTATATAAATAATAAATCTTTCTTTAAATATAAAATTTAAAAAAAAACAATATAAATAATCAATTACAATATCAAAACATTCTTTTTAAAATTGATTAAAATATTAAAAAATTGTTTAAATATGTTTAAAATTTTATACAAGTAATAATAAAAATTTGTTTACAAATAATAGCAAATAAAAAACAGAAATGAAAATTTATATAAAGTATATGAATAAAAAAGATATAATCCATTAATTTTGCTAGAATTATTAGATATATAATTTTATAACTTAAATAATATTAACAAGTTTTTTATATATATTTTCCTAAATCCAAACATAATTGCAGCGCTTTTTAACACTTTAATCCTAATTAAAACAAAAACAAAATATTACTTTAAAACATTTAAAACAAATAGATATATTTATCAAAATTGAAAATCTTTTAATTATATTACAATCTTGTTAAATAACAAAATATATATAATTATAATGAATTTGAACTTAAATAAAAAGATAATATTATATAATAACAAATTTCTATATTATAATAATTATAAAATTAGAATAATTGAATTAAATTATTTAAAAACAAATATAGCTTTATTAATCAAAACTTTGTTTATAAAAACTTTTTTACTAATATTAAGTTTTCGAAAAAATAATTATAATTAATTTATGCTAAAATCAATAATACTACTAAAAGCAGATTAAAAAAGCAAAAACGATTGAAAAATATAAATAATAACAATTTCAGAAAAACTTTTAAAAAACGCTAAAAAAGCCCTTTAAATAATAATACTAATTAAATACCAATGGAAAAAAAAGTCAATATTAAAAAACTATGATTATTGAATATATTATTTAAATTAAATATAAATAAAGTAAGTATACTAAATAAAAAAAACATTTCCAATAAACTATTGCTTTAGAAAATATTGCAACAAATATTATAAAAATAAACAATACTAATATAAGAATACTGCAAATAATAACAGAAAATGTTAACAATATAATAAATATAATTGTATTAGTTAATACTAAATTATAAATATAGAAAAAGGAGCTATTGTATAATATTAAAAATAATAATATAATAAAAAGGATTACAAAAATCAAAAACATTTTTAATACAAAAAGCAAAACTACATCGAATATATTATTATATAATATTATAGATTACAATAAATAAAATAAGAAATAGTTAAAAAACATTATAAAAGCCTTTTAGAATATAGGGCCAAATTTCTACTAAATAATAATAGAAATTAACAAAGTAAACATAATTGTATAACAATTACTAAAGATTGTAGGAGCATATAAATTAAAAAAGATTGCAATTTGAATAAATAAAACTTTAAGCTTTTTAAACAATAACAAAAACAAAAACAACAAGAAGAGTAAATTAAAAAACATCAAAAACAATAGTAATAAATAAAAACATTTAAAATATTGTTTTTTATACTTTTTATTGTTTTTCTTTGTTTTTTTTTTTCATTTCTTTCTTTCTTTTTTTTTGTTTTTTTTTTTCTCTTTTTTCCTTTTTTATTATAAAAAAAAATATATATATATATATATTTATATTAATAATTGCAATGAAAATAATGTAGGGTTTTTGAAGTTAAGGGGAGATGTAAGTATTATTAAATGTTATTAAATATTAAATAATATTAGTGGGTGTTAAAGCCCTTTTAAATAGTTTTTAGCGTAGATCATAATTAGCAGATTTTATAACCATACATAACAAGTACTAACAAAAAGCTTTGTAAAACTTACTAAGATTTTACACCTACTTTTAATATAATTAAAATAATTAAATTTAAAAATAAAGTTTTCAAATTATTACATTTTAATCTTCATTTTATAATAAACAATTTAGTTTTTTAAATGTTAAATAAACTCGTTTTTTAATCTGACCCCTCTATTAAATATTAAGCTAAATTATTATTAAAAATAAATAAAAAATGCTTTTAAACAACATACACTAAAACTATATAAAAAAACAATAAAAAACTAAATATTCAATATAAAGCTTTTATATAAAATAAACAATATTATTCAACAAATACTTTCTTCTTTATTAACAAAAACAAAAAATATCAAAATAAAATTGAATAAAAACCTCCTAAAGATTTTTAGTTTTTATCCAATATAAAATTTAATAAAAATTAAAATGATTTAAAAGTTAATATATTAGAAAATTTTAAAATAAACATTTTTTAAATTAAAAAAAAATAAAGTTTAATAAAAACAAAAGTAAAAGTAAAAGTATTATTATTAAAAAGATCTTTAAAAAACAGGTTATTTAACAATCTTCAAATTCTAAATCAAACTTTAGTTCTAATAATTCTAATAATTCAAATATTTTTAAAAAAACAAAACAAAAAGTTCAAAAACCTCTATCACTTATTTATAAAAGCCTTCCACCTACTCTTTCAATTTTTACCATTACTTTAACTTCCCAACCATTTATACTTTAAAACTCTAAAATAGAAATTTTTACTAAAAAATATATAATAATCAAAAAATATAAATATCTCTAGTTTAATAACAAAAACCTTAATAAAATAAAGATTTACAATTTATAAATTAAAAAAATATAAATAAATAAATAATATCGATTTTGTTACTCCTAAAATCAATTATTTTTAAAAATTTAAAATATATTTTAAAAGGTTTTTTAAAATAAATATAAAAGGTATTATAAGTATTATTAAATATAGAAAATTATTAAATTAATCAAACTATTATTAAAAAGTTTTATTTAATTAATAATTAAAAGTTTAGTAGTATCAATTATAATTTTTTGATTATTACTATTATAAATAATTTAACTAGAACTTGTTTTTCCTTTATAATTATTATAAATTAATCAAAATTATCAATATATCCTATTTTTATTTAAAGTTATTTATTTACTCTTTTCTTATTTATATTATAAAAAAAGCAAAACATTTAACTATTTTAACTTTACTTTTTATATTTCATTTTTAATTTTTTTGTTTGGAAATCTATATTTTGTATTATATTAGGATTTATATAGAAAATAATAAAAAACTTATTAAATAAAAATCATACTTTTTTAGTTTATATCTTTTTGAAATAAAATTATGTATTTGAATTTGAACTTAGTTTGCTAGATTAATATTGTTATTACTATTTTTTTGAAGTCTTTATATAGTTTTTGGGTAAAGAAATATAGAAAAGTCTATATTTTCAATATACTTAGAATAGTTTAGTTTGCAATTATATAACTATAAGTTATATAAATATAAATTCATTGTAAGTTTATATTTACATTTAACAACTAATCGATTATTAAACTTATATTTTTATTTATCTAACTTACCCTCAAACTATTTATTAATAAACCTTTTATTAATTCTTTATATATTATTATTAAATCTCTATTCAATAGTTGTTTCCTTTTAGTATACTATTGAGACGCATGTATCTCGCATGTCTCTCTTACAATAAGAAGTTTTGAAATTTTACTTTAACAAAATTATTAATTTCATTTGAAATATAAATTGTTAAATTAAAAACTTTATTATAATTATAATAATTATTATATTAAATTAAACTTTCTTTTAAAGAATTCAATTTCAATTCAATATAATATAAAGTTTTATTTATAATAAATATTTGAAATTTGTTTTAATAGAATTTTAAATTCAATTTCAAAATTGAATTATTAAAGCAAAAACCTTAATATTATTATAATAATTATTAAATTAAAGTTTTTTGTGAAAAATATAATTTATAATTAATATAATATAAAGTTATATTTATAATAAATTTTAATATTTTGTTATAATAAAATTCTTTGTTTGATTTTTAAAGTTAGTTATTAAATCAAAATTATTTATGTTTCTTTAACAATTTATTTTCAATTTAATATTAATGATTCTTTTATTAATAATGTATTGAAATATTATAAATGGGTCTCGTCGGCAGAATAAGATTATAAATCGGCAAGCCAACAATAACTTTATATAATATTTATTATTTAAGAAGAATTAGAATATAGGAATAAAGAACCTATATAGGTTGCTGCCGAGGCGCTAGTGCCGTACAGCTAGTACTAACCTAATCTGTCCGGTACGGTCATACAATTCCCGACATCATATAACTGTTGTACCGATATATAGACTGTAAAACTTCTTTTTCTTTCCTATCTCCCCTTCCCCCTCCCTCTCACTTATCCGCTCTCTCTACCCTGATACACAATCAAAAACACTACCAATACACTCCTATACCTTACTACTCTACATTAAACACTCTCTCCTCCTCCCCCTACCTCTCTACCTCCCATCTACCCCCCTCCAACATACAAAAAACAAAGCTCTCCAGCCCTACACTACCACTCTCACTATTAGAAAAAAAAACCCTTTAAAAAACTCTTAAAATTATAAAACTGTATACATCAGAATTGAAATTATTAGCCAGCAGGAAATGATGGCTGGGCCAGGTAACCCTTTGCAATTCGTCTGACGCCAAACACTCTTCAGTCCTTCCCTATGAGATTTCACCTACATATCCTCCTTAATCAAATCCGATGCCTTCTCCGCTACAGCATACAAAGTACTAACCATATGACCACAAACCTGCATCGGCAACACACTAGCATCCACAACCCTCACATTTGCCGTTCCATATACCTTCAGTCTCGAATCTACTACTCCTCCGATCTCTCTGGGCATCATAGCAGCAGTTGACACTGGATGAAAGTTGGAACGATATGTCGATTTAACCCAATCAGACCATCCTACTCCTGTCGCGTTTGCCGATATGGTGCCCAAGCCTGGAGTAGTTTCCGATCCTACGAGAGCAGACAACGGAGAAGTCGCGAAGATGGAGCGGATGAATTTGGCAGTGGCAGTTTGTGATGTGATGTCCCAGTCAAGCATGTAGTAATTTGGATTGATTGCCGCGGGGGTACCTGCAACGGATGATGTGATGTGAATGTTCCCTCTCGCAAATGGCAACAAGGCCCAATACTCCGAGCTAAAAGCGGACCCACGGGGCGTGATGAGAATCTCGGCCAATGGAACTGGATGAGTGCTTGAAAAGATCAGATCATATTGAATTTTAAAAAAACTCAACAAATCGGAGGTTTTAGTGACATTGCCAGAAGCAGCTGAGACTATAGCGGCATATGAGGGAAGTGACTCCAGAATGTGAGCGGAAACGTTCTGGAATTCAGAACCAAAAATTTGCTTGGCAGAAGGATAAGCCACGAAAGAACCGATTCCAGAGAAGGAGGTATCCCCTGAAGTGGTGTACGCAAGGCCATTGTTGGTTTGATCCTGAAGATTCTCCCCGACTGTTGGAAGATCAACTACGACTGGAATGTCGTACTTGTTTAGAATCGTAGGGTTTCCAATACCGGAAAGTTCGAGAAGAAGCGGGGAAGCAAGAGTCCCCGCAGAGAGAATGACTTCGCGATTTGCAGAAATAGTGTATGGGCTACTTGAATCTCTGGCAAGAACTTCAACACCATTCGCAGTAGGAGTATCTGCGCCGGATTTCCAAGTAAGTCGTTGAGCCCTGGTGTTTGGGTAAAGGTGAAGATTGGCACGGTTCGCTATTGGATAATAGTATGCTCGTCCGGCATCATGACGAACATTCAAGGTTCTGTCGTAGGTATTAGGGAACAGACTGTAGCCTACCATTCTACCATTATTAACATCTTTGTTCCAAGAAACATCAAGAGCAGCATATGTTTCGTTGAGAGTTGTGTGGAAATCACCAGTAGCAGTAGTATTCAAGCTGTTAAGCCAGCCAACCTTCAGTGGTCCATCAAATCCATGTACTGAAGGATCGTATGTAGCACCTGCTTCCGCTTGAGCATCCGTAGGAATTTGAAGTGTTTGAGACTTCTTGTAGTATGGGAGTAAAGTCGTCCAATTCCATCCATCATTTCCAATAGCCGACCAAGCATCAATCTGAACATCTTCAGCTCGAGTATATGAATCCCCTGGTTATGTTAAAAATGGTGCGGAGGGTCAGTAGAATAGCATATCATACCGTTAATCGTGCTAGTTCCTCCTATCGCTTTTCCGGCTCGCATAGTCTGTATGCTGCCCCCTCCATATGTTTGATTGGTTGTTTGGTATGCCCAATCGATATCCGTTCCAAAAGAAAGTCCATAACCGGATGGATTGGTCACATTAGGATTGTTGTATACCGAATCACCTGCTTCAATCACGGCCACAGTGACATTCAACTCGGATAGACGGTTTGCAACAACAAGACCACTTGTTCCACCACCAATAACGATATAATCGTAGGTTACGCTACTGCTCAGACTCGCAGCAGCTAGGGATGCCAAAGCAAAATAAGACAAAAAGCAATACATCATCGATAGAGACAGTAGAAATGTAGCAAAAGAACTTAAGAAGCCAGTGAAGAGTAAAACAAGAGATTTGGATAAGATCCTATCTGAACTTATAGATTCATCGGTCGCTGTTTAATTGACCAGTCCCCGGTCGGGGTAGAGCTTTCTATCTCCCTCATCAAATTCGTGCTTCTCGTATTCAATTTTTACGGTTTCGTATTGAGAGAATTGATCCATAATAACACTTGATTCCGATTTCAATCACCTGGTTGTGACATTGGCAAAGCCCTACTAACAACCAATTTGGCAACCTTACAGCCCGAAATAGAAATTGCATATTATACCTTGTTCATATGTACCTATCAAACTATCAGTACCAATTTATATATGCTGTTAGGCCTCTATTGAAACTCCAACAGGGAGCATTTTACTTCGTTGCCTTCCATTGTTAGACAAAAGGCTTTCAATCACCTGGTTGTGACATTGGTAAAGCCTTACTAACAACCAAATTTGGTAACCTTATAACCCAAAGTAGAAATTGCATATATCTACCTTCTTCATACGGACTTGTCAAATTATTATCAGTACCGATTTATATGTGCCGTCAGGCCTCCGCTGAAACTCCGATGGGGAGCATTTCACTTCGTCGCCTTCCATTGCTAGATAAAAGGCCGAAGGAAGTGAAATAATTATGGAGAATCAAGTTCCCATTCGACAGAGATCTTCGGAATCTTCGGATGTTAATTTTTTATCTTATCAACAAGTCCAACTTGCAAGCAAGGGAATATGAAAGTAAATTAGCTTATTAATATATTGATCAGGTGATATATCAAGTGATGTTATTCTCGTCGTTATTAACCCTATAGTGTTAACCTTATCTTATTAATAGGGTTAACTTGCAGGCACAGGAATATGAAAGTAAACCAGCTTATAATATATTCATCAGGTGGTAAATTAGGTGATGTTATTGTTGTCATCACTAGCCCTATGGTGGCAAAATAACAGGATTATCCTGCGCATCCTATCCTGCTCTTTTAGCGGGACTTTCCTGCTATACTAGCAGGATTCCGGACACGTTCGACTAGCATATCACGGAATGAGAATGAAAATGAAAACGAGAATGAGATTTTACTAAAATAGAACAAAATCTAATGACTAAGCCGAAATGCTCTTAGTTCCGCACGTTTTCTATATCTTATTTTAAACTTCTCTTAGGCTTTCCGATCCTTCCGGGCTTTCTGGTCGGCCTATATACATATCACTGTCACCAAAAAAGTTGAAGATATACTATTAAAACGAAGGGGAAGGTACTGGAATGAAGAGAAAGGTGTAGAATAGGGGGGGAGCGAGTATTACATATCACATATCACTTACCCAGCGTTTTGAAAATCCCCTCCTCTCCTCTCCTCGACTAAAAGCAAGGAAGAAGTGTTTCAACTTGAAAAAAAAAAGCAAGTTAAAAGATAAACAGATCAAAGAGAAATTTAAAATCCATAGGATATAGTAGTTTCTCTTAAGGCTTAGGAGAGAAAGGGAGAAGAAGAGGAGGGGATTTTTAAAACGCTGCATTTACCTTTGAAGGATTGAAGCGTTGAAGCGGAAGCGGAAGTGGAAGTGGAAAAGGAAAGGAAAGCTCCTCGATCTTTCGAAAAGGAGCTAATTACCAGCTTTCTTGGTACATTGTCCGATATCGATAAAATCTTAAACCTTAATCTCATTATAGTACGTTTTAGTGCCTAAATCAGGATAATCCTGATATTCTGCCTCCGTAGGGTAACATCGTCACTTGACTCGGTGCAGAGCATACGATCCAGCAAAATTTGTGATCATGCATTCCCAGGCCAGGTGAAGAGAATCCAGTCGGGCCAGATCTCAGCGGAGGGACAATCAAAACCAACTTGGTCACGAGTTTCGGAGAAGACAAAGAAAATAATTTGATTTGACAGACAGATTTGATGCAAAGAAAGCTACTCGTTGGTGGAACTTTCCGAGGCCAATTACCCGATGTTCACATTGAATCAATAATTCAATTTGATTATTTCTAGAGATACCTATATATAATAAAATGAACTATTTACATTTTTCTCATTACTCTACTCTGACAACAATAAGCGTTGTGGAATTGTTGTTCCTTTGATATAAATTCGTTCTTCCGTTTCTGATCGAGTTGAGAAGGTGAAGAGAACAATGATAGAAGAACAATACTAAGGGGTTCGTTCGTTTACGGAACACTGGGTGAAGATTTTCTTTCATATCAAATTCTCCAATCTCGTAAATGCCCCAATCCAACCTGTGTGAGATCTTACGTATAAGTAGAAAGGGTTCATGTAGATATCACTTGACGGTAATGACAACACAATCGATAACTCTATCAATATCTATTTGACATCCTCATATCGAATTCCAACGTCATAACATCCGCATTAAGACAAAAGTAAAGAGAGCTTGCACAAAACAATGTTCTTCTCAATTAGAGTTCTGTTCGAGACATTGTCGAATCATTGGCTACTTGCCTCCGTCTCCATTGTCATACTCTATGTAACTATTCACCACAACCCCGGAAATTACTCCGACTAACATCAGGCCTAGAACCTTGGATATGCAATCTATAACCTATATTTCCACCCATTAGCCAAATTCCCCGGCCCTTTCCTAGCAAAAATATCAGGTTGGCCCAATTACTACCATGCCGCTACAGGCTACCGCCATATCTGGATCTGGCAATGCCACCAAATTTACGGTAAGTTTCTCAATTGTTCCTCGCAACTCAAATTCCATGCCATGCCATTCCATTCCTCGCCCGCGCTCCTATGCCTCCCTACCTAACACCCCATCCAGGTTCCGCAGTCCGCTTCAAACCCGACGGAGTTCTCTGGAACACCCCCTCCGCCTACCGCACCATCCACCAAGCCAAAGCCAACGTCCGTCGCGGCCCCTTCTACTCCGTCTTCGCGCGTAACGCTCAAGATGTCAACACTGTAAATACAACGGATACGGCTATTCACACACGGAAAAGGAAAGTTTTGAATAAGGTGTTCTCTGCAGAAGCTGTCAGATCTGCAGAGGATTTTGTTATACATCATGTGGATCGATGGAATGAGTTGTTGATGCAGGATGATAGTGCTGATGAGAGAGGAGAGGAGAAGAAAAGTGGGGTGAAGGAGAAGGGTTGGACAAGGGGGAAAAATATGTCCGAGTGGGTGGATTATTTACTCTTTGATATTATGGGGGACTTGTGTTTTGGGAAGTCATTTGGACTTATGGAACCGGTCGAAAATCCATTCAAACATTTACCTCAGACCATGTATGCTCACCTGTCCCCCTACCTTTTATTGTTGAAGCGTTTCTCTGGACGGCGCTTTTTCTTGGGGAAAAGAAATGGTTGCTGGCATTCGGTCCTTAGATTCGGCTACCCCTAAGACGACATTTCTAACATTTGAATAGTGCAGACTCCATGTTATTCATGTTTCCGGTAACTAAACCGTCACGCTATTTGCAGTCACAAGATCCCATACTAACGCACCCTCACAGATCGCACACTCGCCCCTCTATCGCTTCTTAAGATGGGTTAAACCTCGCGGTTTCGACAGTCTAGCCGAGATCAACGCCCCTAAAAATGTAAAACAATACTATGACTTCATAGAAATCAACCTCAAGAAACGAGCCGAAGAGGAGAAACTCAGAAAAGCGCAAGGATTAGAGAAAGAAGGGAGAAAAGACATGTTACACTATCTATTCAATGCAACAGATGACGCAGGGAATCCAGCCTATTCTCCAGAGGAATTAAAAGCAGAAGCAAACATGTTGATGATTGCTGGCACTGACACGACTGCAACGAGTATTGTGGGTTTCTGGTTTTATGTACTTAGGGATCCGAAGGTATATGAAAAGCTTGTTGAGGAGATTCGTACGACGTTTAAGAGGGTAGAGGATATTGAAATGGGACCGACACTTTCTTCTTGCAAGTATTTGCAGGCTTGTATTGATGAGTCTCTCCGTGTAGCACCTGCTGCATGTGGGGAGCTAGCGCGGGAGGTTCAGGCCGGCGGATATATTATCGAAGGGAGCTATGTGCCGGAGGGTACGGATGTTGGCGTGACGGGATGGGCTATCATGCATAACGAGGAACATTTTCCTGATCCGTGGGTTTTTCGTCCGGAGAGATGGATGGTGAATCCGGAAACGGGGGTCACGGCTGAAGATGTTGCAAGGGCGCAGGCTGCTATTATGCCATTTAGTGTTGGACAGTGGAATTGTGTGGGGCAGAAGGTGGCCATGATTGATATGATGATTATGGCGGCGAGGACGCTATGGAGAATGGATGTGAGGCTTGTGAGTGGGGATACCGTGGGTGGTGGAAAGATGGAGTTGGGTTGGGGGATGAGGAGTAAAGATCAGATCGTGCTAAAAGATGCTTATATTGCTCTTAAAGATGGACCGATGGCGCAATTCCGGAAGAGGGTTTTTTAGATATATGAGTGATTCTTAGAAGATTTCGATTGGTTATTGGACAAGGCTAATTGATTCTTGTGCGACTGCACATGAAGATTTGCGTTTCTTGTGTAATTGATTGTCCTCTTTCCGTGGCTCGTTCGTCTCCTTGAACTGATCGGGGCTACACACAATCTAAAAAACCCTCTTCTAGCGACCGTTTTCATAGCCGACTGTTGGTATTAATGACGAAAGGGTTGAGATTCGCGTAATGGCTTCTTGTAAAGCTGTTTATGATTTCAGCATCGCGTTATTTATTGTAGGTAGAACGATGGGATTTGCTTAATATACTTGGAAATGTTCAAAAGTTTATTGTTAAACTTCTTTATTTTCTATTAAGCGTGAGTAGTATAAATAATTAAAAGGTGTCGATACAAGAATTATATAATCGTGTAAAGAACCATACAAGCTAGGGCTTTAAAACCTAAACTAGCAAGGCGCTAGGCTTTCAAGCTCTTTATATAAAGACTTTTTAGTATTATACATTAGTTAATCAATCAAGAATAATAAAAGAATACAATCAGAAACAGTTATGTTACACAAAACCACTACCAAGGTGATACCAACAGAATGGTCAAAAATTGGGTGGATAGAAGGGGCTTAGGGTGGTGGAGTAAGAGGGGCCTACTTCGTACGAATCTATGATTTACCCATAAACTCTCCTCCACTGAGTCCACTCATCACTGCCCCACCTGCCGCTACAATCCCATTCCGCTTTTCAAAAATACTCCACTTTCCTTGCAAAAACTTCACTGAATATCCAATCTCTTCTAGACCAGAACGTTAAGAGTTACAGAGTGTTCACATGTAAAAGAACCAAAAGGATGCTTCCGAATCCGGGAATCGAACCCGGGGCTATTCGGATCAGTCCTAATATATCGTGAGATATAAGAAGGCTTGAAAGCGAATTATGTTAACCCCTACACTAATTCGGATGGTGATTTCATGTAGAGGGCTGTGTTAATCACGTATTTATTGAAGTGTAAAAGATCGGAAGGGATGGAGGGAGTAAAGAGAGCAAAAGAGAGAAAAAGAGAGATTAAATTGGGGGAGGGGTTGAGAGGGATGAGAGGGTGAACTGGCGGGTAGTGTCTCTAATAGTCTGGATTGTAAATAGACGATGCGAGACTCTTCATTATTCAAACCATTTGGAACACTTATTTGTATCTAAACATCCGATCAATTATAAACAATCAAATGATTTCAATATTCAAAGCGGTCCTAATATTCGAAAGCCCTTTATTGTTGAACTGCAGTCCGTACTATTGGATACACTGCTGGAGGGGAACTCTGTTATGTAATTTTTCTACTCGCCCCTTTTCGCCTCACCTCGCCTCGCCATCATCCAGTATATCTTACAGTTCCAATATCATTCACTTCAAGCCCCAAATCCCAAGCCGCAAGCCTCGAAATACCTCCGCAGAACCTCATCAAGCATCATGAAATTCATTCTATAAAGATATCATTCACTCAACTCCAAACTCTCCACCTCTCACGAATCCGACGTCCAAGCTTCCTTCTACCTTCATCTCCACTCCGCCCTAGAAGAAGCATAGGATACCTCTGTAAACACATAGTAAAATAAGTCATTTGTAAGCTTTGAGCGCCGCCCTCACTTCTTTATCCCAAATCCTTTTCCCGAGCATCACAAATGGAATAGAATGCACATACAACAACCACCCGATATACCTCGAAATAAACCAAAGAATTGTCTATTCCCACTATGTATCTGATTGACAGACTGAAATTCATATCTTTAGATATGTATCTATGAAAGGTAGAGGTATCTGCCCAGCCCCAAAAATGTTCGCAAGTACCAGTATGCACATTTCGTTCTCGCTCAATTATTCATCATTCATATCGCATCCACGAGTCCATGTATCCATGCAACCGAAAAAACTCCACCTATCTTTCTATCATGGAAGAAAGTGCAAATTCCTCATGCCCTGGACACGTTCAAACCTCCTACCCATCAACTCATGGCCCACTTTTCCCTTTCCCCTTCCCCTTCCCTTTATTACTCGGCTGCCTCTCATAAGCATTCGGGCTTCTTTTCCTCTCCTTTCCCCTTCCTTTCCCATGTCCATGCCCACAATCATCTCCATGTTCATGATTATGCGCATCCCCATTTCCCTTGCCTTTACCACCCCCGGGGGGTTTCGCACCTCCATCATCATCACTACTACTGTCATCGCTATCACTTGAGGATTCGTCTGAGGATTCGTCGATGGGGCGGGGGGCGTGGTATATACAACATACTGTTTTTAGTTAGCCAGGTTCATATCCATACATTCTTTCCCTCAAGAGGGTACAAAATCACCAGACACCTCGAAATCCCAGAACCAACGGCAAACAAATATCGTACAAACCTTTACTCTTCTTCCTCCCCATCCCCTCGTTATCCACCACATCCTCAGCCCACTGAATTCTCCTGCCCCTTCCCACATCCCTTCCATTCCCATCAATACCATTCTCGCCATCAGTACTCGAAGCTGCTCTCAATCTCAAGACCGGTGCTGATGCATGTGTTTGCGATTGTGTAGTTGTAAAACTGCCTTGACTTTGACTTTGTGTTTGCGTTTGGACTTGGGTTTGTATGTGTCCTCCTGCTGGGTTGGAATTTGATGCCATATTGTATGTGCGTGGGTGGATGTTGGGTTATTGGTTTGTTTGGAGGTGAGGCGAGGTTATGGATGGGTAGGTTGTAGGTTGATGTATACACGGCGTGTAGTAGAAATTATCGCTCGGAATATATTTCCCTCGTAAGGATATCGCAGATGACCTCGGGAATCTTCTCTCGTTTCCTTTCTCTGCCACTTCGTCTTCCTTCTGCTTCTTCCCCGCTATGGCGCAATAAAACCAATAAAATCAATGAACAAATAACCTTATTGGCAATTTCCGACTTCTCGCGAATCTGATCTAATCCAATCCAATCCGATCCTTAATCTTCAGACTTCGAATTTCGCCTCGAGATCTTTCGTTTGCATTCGAGTCTCTCTATCGTATCTAATCGTATAGTATCGTATCGTAGGTATTGTATGGAATCGTCCGTTATGCCCCTCACTCAAATAGCCCTGGAGGGCTTCCCTTCTTTCCCTTTATTTTCCTAGAAGACAGGCAGCAGGGGGTGAGCGCAATCCAATCCAATCCAAACAAACAAAACTCCTCTCGAGTCTCAAGTCTCAAGTCTCAGGTCTCAGGTCTCAGGTCTCAAGCAATCTTCCCTCTCAAACTCAAACAAATAAATCAAACCTGCAGCTTAATCTCTCTTCCTCGTCCTCGAAATGTATCATTTACCGTTTGTCGTTTACCCTTCGCCGTTTATTCGTTTGCCTGCCTGCCTGCCTATTGATGTATCTATTTCCTTTCCCTTCTCAGAAGACAGAAACCCAAGCACAAGCCAAAGAAACTTGCCCCGCGTTAAATATCTCTCTATTATCATGCAACCAAGCACAGCACAAGCACGAGCAAATGTTGTTCGCTGAACCCCTGTTCCTCGTTCCCCCCGAGGCTGAGTGGTGATGTAAGTTGTGGCGTAGCGTCGTGTGGTGTGGCTAAATCTCATGAGGTCTTACAAATGAGGTGAGCAGCTGTTACCTAGGTAGCTAGCGACAACTATTTTGGTCCTGATCTCCAAATCTAGAGGTCAGATGTCAGATTTTGGTAGATGGCGGAAAGAGCGTGTGGAAAGAATGTGTACTATGTGTGTAATAAGAAAAATCAATGTACAGGTAAAAAGTTAAATTCCGATGGCTTGATGATTTGCTTGTGATTTATAAATGCTCTTTGTTCATATTGATTCTAATTCTATTTTCATCTAATGCCGAGATAGTGATCAAAGTATACTTCATTCCAGTATGCAAACCACAAAAGTATAACTCCAAAGTGTAACTCCCATTGATGAAACCAAAGCTCCCCAACTTTCATCACTCATAATACATCCATCGTTCATTACTCATAAATCCATATTTCTCATCCCACATCTCCCCCGATTAGACCCCTCATTCATATGACCAACCACCAAACCACCAAACCCAATAACCCCATCACCCCTCCCCTCTCCCCCCTAACTCTCCCGCCCATCCCAGGGACCTCCTTCTGAAGCACCTCCGTCGTTGTAGCGCTAGCTTGCGCTTGTACACTCTCACAACTGGCCGTACCACAGGCCCAGCCACTAGGACAACAATCACCACCTAAACTGGCTGCACAAGTTGTCCAGCCCGTTGCGCATGTTCCTGTTGCTGACGTTATTGTTGCTGACGTTATTGTTGCTGCTGATCCAACAGGGACTGCTATTGTAATTCCGCTGCTAACTAAGCTTGTAGATGATGCAGCTGGACATGATGTTGTGTCACAATTTCTACCTGTTCGACAACATCCCCCTTGATAGTGGGCTGAACAGGCATAGAACCCTGTTGGGCATGTATCTCCTCCGGTAGCTCTTGATAAGGAAGCGGTAGTGATGGTTGTAATATCACCCGTAGGTCGAACGGGTACTACACCTGAAGCTGATGTGGTTGTAGTTGTGGTCCATAATGGCGAACTTTGAGATGAGGTACTCGCTATGCTTGAGGAGCTAGATAATGAGGACCTCGTGCTTGTAATCGTAGTTGTTTGTGTCGTAGTCGATGGGGCTGATGAAACAACGGTCAAGGTTTTGGTTGTAGTAACAACTACCACAAGTGATGGATTTATAACACAACCAACTGAAGCACATACAAAATTTGGTATGCAACAACCTCCTCCAACATCATCAGCACAAGGTGTATTAGGTGAAGCGCAACTCGTGATTGTACCTCCACAATTCCCTCCACTGGGACAACATCCAACAGGTCCTAAACCAGTATCTGTAATCTGAAAACAAGTTTCATCTGTTGCACAGCAACTGTTCGGATATCCGATAGATGAACAATTCGATGTCCCAGTAGGACATTGGAAGTCTCTCTTTTCTAATATAGCCAATACAGCAGCTGAATTCTTTCCACGAGCTCGAATTTCTTCATAATCCAAAGATCCTGAATAATCATCCGCATGTAACGCAAATGGTGCTCGAAAAGATGAAGGAACCGACGCATTCATAAGTAATCTAGCTTCCTCCTTCAAATCTTTTTCCCGCAGAACGATACTCCTCCCATCCAAACTCGTTTCCGTATCTTCCTTTTCAAATCGCCAATATCCCATAAAAAATTTCTCTCCTTCATCTTCACTCATTTTCAATGTTCCAATTGGACTTCGAGCAACCACTACATCATCTTCCTCAGGTCCCGCATCTCTCTTTCCACTCGCAGAACCATGAATCCAATATTTAACATGTGCCGTAAGATCGCGAGGCCATTGAATTGGTATTCGATTACCATCAGCCTGTACCGAATTCGTCTGCGAAAGAAGCAACAGAAGAACGGAAGTCGGTAGACCTAAAACATTCAACGAAAGGCGCATCTCGAATAAGGTTCATCCAGACCTGAAGTTTGATAGCGGGGTGAAGATCGATGTCGGATAAAACCAGCATCACCTCTGGAAGTTCTTGAAAGCTTATGTAGATCAAAACGCAGTGAATCTCTGTATGTAAACGTGCAAATCAAATCGACAGATTGAAGAGAAGATGATATGCAAGTATGCAAGTAACAAGTAAAATTAAGAAAGGAACCCTTCCTAAAGTAACTACGAGCAAGGAAACGAGGCTGGGAGTCAAGAAACAGAATCGATAATCAACAGTGTAGAAACTAGAAAGATAATAAGAAATCTCCGGTGGCTGGGATTTCGCGGATACAGTTGTAGCGAAAACACATAGAAAAGTACAAACCTTGTGAGATATCAAGAAATCGACGTCCATCCAATGACTTGGCGGATCCGAAATATTTCAAAGCGCAAATTGAAATTTATGTATGAGATGAGATGCGGTGAAGCTTTCCAAGGTTGAGAAGAACTTGATGATGTACCGGCAGATTTGCGGGAGATATTCATTGTTATCGATAAAGCTTTCAAGCTTCCCCGGTGAGCCCTGCGTTTGACATGTAACCCCTCATTTTTCGGACTGATGCTTTATTGTATGATGTATTGATATATTCCATCCATTGACAACTAGACTTTCTTTTTTTTCCAATCGAGACTGATACTGACCGAACTTACTTATAATAAAGCAATAGAACACAAGGTAAACGAGGTAAACAACCCTTTTCTTAAAAACACTGGAGGCTTCAACCCCAATAAATATCATACCCCCTCACCTCCTCACCCTAAAGTCCTTCCAACATCCCAAACACTCAATTCCAAAGAATTACCACACCATGCCTCGCACCGACGAATCCACAGCATTCTACCACTCAGTCTACACCGCCATCCAAGAGATCCCTTATGGAAAAGTTACCAGTTATGGACATATAGCACGATTAATCGGGACTCGTAAGTTTTACAACATCTTACATTTACTCTAAACCGGTTGACATCTCGTGCATCTCCAC
>NGKI01000011.1:1694304-1800107 GCA_002162615.1 Myriosclerotinia duriaeana | reverse complement strand
ATCATCACAATCCCAACTAACACCCTACCCCTCCCACTCAGCTCAACGACCCCGCCAAGTGGGAATCTGTCTCAAGCATCTCCCCACCGACCCCTCTCTCCCATTTCATAATGGAAATGTACCGTGGCAACGAGTGATAAATTCAAAAGGAGGTATAAGTCCAAGGTATTTCATACGCCTATCCTCCCGTCTCGTTCCATCTTCCCACCTCTCTCTTCCCTCAACCCCCCAAAACTAAGCTAACACCGCCCTCTCCACCCCCTAGAAACCATCCCCTCGGCGCCCAAAACCAAGCCACCGTCCTGCGCAGCGAAGGAGTCACCGTAACAACTGGTTCCCGTAAGCATTCTCCCCCTCCCCTCCCTTCCCCATCCCATAACCCACAAACTCCCAACTAACCGCCCTCCTTGCCCCCAGTAGGGGAACTAAACATCGACCTCTCAACCTACGGCTGGTTCCCCCGACAATTACCCAGCGAGGCAGCTGCTGGTTTAGATCCACCTATTGATTCCGATGAGTCTGATGATGATGCTGAGTGAGTGAATTGGTGAGTGGATGGGATGGAATGGGATGGTATTGAGATTGGTGAGGGTGGGAAGTAAGAATGAATCGATGGATGTTTTTATTGGACAGCTATTTGCGACCAGGCATAAGCAAAAACGCTATGGGAAAAGGGAGCCTGGACGTTAGTGTTGGGGCAACGGAAATGAAAATAGGATTGCATGTGGGTGCCTCAAGAAGTATTTTAAATCGTATGAAATCAAGATCAAAAACTGTTATGATGGAACAATGGTTATGCTTATGCTTATGCTTAGACCTAAAGCTATGTAAGATACATAAAAGTGATGGTAGAAAAGCTAATCATCTACCCCATCTGCTAAAAGCCTTGCTAATGCATTCCTTCCATCATATCCATGAATACATTTTATCAAGCCTTTATCATAGATGGAATATCACATCTGCTAGTCTGGCCAGCTCACCTAATGCTTGAGGAATGTCTTCATTGAAGAAACACTCCTGCAACGGTTTCCTCCCTTCCTCCCCGCTGTACAGTTGGAATGCGAATTGTCCAATATATTTAATAGCAGCCGAGTCCATCCTTTGGCTAACCTTCTGATACAGAAGTCAGATATACATCTCAATGGCAGTATATACTTCTCCACACCACACAGCTAAGCAAAAAAAAAAAAAAAAATTCTGTATCAACTAGCCACCATTGATTGTGGCCAAACAGGTGGGATGGATCCAATTGCTTTGATCTTCTGGACTATTGATTTCAATGCATCTAAATAAGATCTGATGGGCTCTATTGATGCAATCACTCTAAAGATGCAACAATAAAATACCTCAAGGCTTAATGGTGTTCCCCTCTGTTATCAAAATGCATGATGCTAAAGCATCGACGTGATGAATATATTTTCGAAAGTCAGAGCGCACTTGCTCATTTACTCTCGTCAGCTACACCAGCAGCTTGAGCTTGGGGGCCGGTAGGAACTTGATTGTTGGATGGGCCGTGTGGGTGTTGACTGCGTTGTTGGAATGGTCTGCTGCCCATGTAGTTTGGAAGGTTTTGGTTATACTGGTTCCTGTTGGGACCTGAAGGGCTTGTACTATATGGGTTTGGAGCTCCAAAACCACCTCCCATTGGCACTATTGATATATTAGAATCGATTTTAATGCTTCATGAAATGTTGAACTTACTTTGATTTGGAATTTGTTGAGGGAAAATTGGTGCTACATTACCATATTGAGGACCTGGACTCATACCATACATAGGTTGTGGGTGACCTTGCTGCGAACCTTGATTCATCATCATCGGAGCACCTCGACCGGGACTAGGAAAACCACCATTTGGCATGGCTGAAGGGTGACCATTATTTGGTGGCATGAATTGACCCTGCGCACCAGGTGGATACATCATTTGTGGACCAGGTGCCATTCCTTGTGGGGGCATAAATCCACCAGCAGGGTTAGGCATCATAACTGGTTGACCCATATGTGCCTGCTGCGGCATAAATTGATGATTTTGCGAGAGAGACCGGAATGGCTGCATTTGAGGTGCGCCAGGATAAGGTAACATTTGCGGGCTGTACAATTGAGCATTTGTACCCATTGGAGAGTGAAACGCCATCGGAACTTGTTGCATTCTTGGAGATGAGAAAGATTGTGCAGAGTGCGATGGCATCATACGCAATTCATCAGGACCGCTGAAAGCCGGGGTGGGGTGGCCCATTTGAGCTCCATGCATGCTAATTGGTGGCTGACGTGGGGATTGCCTAGCGTTAATGTTGTGCACACCGGATTGAAGGTGGAATGGCAATTGATGTTGATGTGGTACTTGCGGGGCTGCTTGTGGTGGGTGAGGCTCCGACACAACTGGGGTAGCGGTTGGGAATGGTGTCTTTTCAAAAACCTGAACGTATGACTCCGTGGGTGCATCGTTAGAAACTACCTTCCAGAGTAAATGCGTCTCATAAGCTGGCTTTAAACCGCCATTGGCAGACCAGTTCTTTCCATGTTCTGGCTTGAGAGTTTTGATAAGCGCCATCGCGTCATATTGGCCTCTTAGCGAAGGGCGAGCGCCCTTTGCCAACGGTTTGCGACGAATCAAGGAACGTGCAACGGGTGGTGTTGATTGAGCCTCTGGAGCATTGGCCATAGAACGAGGGCTTGAGCCACTGCTTGGGTTACCAGCGGGACTGAAGTCCTTGGCGAATGCATTTGGTCGGAATTCGCTGACACTAGCATTAAGTCTTGGACCACCTTGAGCGCTTGCTACACCACTTGATCGGCGGGAGAAATTTGGATCGACCGGGTTTGATGGACCAGTAGGAGGAAGTCTAGGCTCATAAATTGGCATCACATTTGATGGAACTGACGTGGGCGCAGGTCTATTTTGCTCCAGAGTTCTCAATCGCTGGGATAAGTTTCCAGCCGTACCGCTTCGAGGCATTGACTGTTGTCCTTGAACAGGTCTATCGCCTCGAGAATTCTGTGTAAAGCTGTGAGTACCTTGAGGGTAAGGACCACGGTTAACGTTTTGGCGGCTAGAAGTACCAGATGGTGGTGATGTGGTATGAGTAGTGGTTGTAGTAGCAGCTCGTTGTGCTGCGTTAGCTTCGGGATTGAGTGTAATCGGCTTAGCTGATTCAGCAGGATGGAGTTTGGCTTCTTCGGCATCGCGCTGTGCTTTCTCCTGGATTGCTTTTTGCTTCGCAGGGTCCTTGGCAATGATCGAGACAAGATCTTGTGGGACTGGAGTGTTCAGCTTGAAATCACTTGCAAACTTCTTAAGGTCGTTGAGCTTGATTTGCTTATCATTCTTGAGCTTGTTCAAGCGCATTTGTTGCATGTTGTTCCTTTGATTAGCAGCAAAGTTCTTGAAAGCTTTGGAAACATCAACCTCGACTGTTGCGGTAGCATTTGGTCCACCAGTAGTCTTGACTTGTGGAGAGACTGTGCGGCTTGCTGGAGGAGGCGCAGAGGTCTTGAGCTCAGGGGTCGGAGTAGTGCTTGACTCGGTGGTAGTAGGTGGAGTTGCTACCTCTGGCTTTATTGATTTGGCAGCTGCAGCTGGTTTTGCCTTGTCTGCAGGTTTATCGGCTTTCGCTCCTGCAAACATGATGGCGGAATCGACAAGAGCACGTTCGGCTGGAGCAGCTACTGGAGCAGCAGCAGGTGCACGATCAACAGAAGCACGATCAGCAGGTGCACGCTTTGCAGGTGGTTGATATGCGCTTTTGGAGGAGGTAAGGGGTGGGAAATCTTGTCTGCGAACACCACTGTATCTGCCTATGTGTTAGCAAACACTAGAGAAGAAAGATAGATAACATAGGTAACTCACTTGTCTTCTTCATCAAGTCCATTCTCGTTCGAGCCAATGTGATCCGCAATACGTTCCTCTGCAACATGAGAGTTCATGGCTGTACTACGTTCAATTTCTCTCGCCTTCCTATCTGCTTCGGCAAGTCTCGCTGCGTAATGTGGATGGTTGGTATTGATCTGAGTTGTGTAAATATTTTCATCGTAGTCCGTCTTCAAGCCGAATCGTCGCTCGTTCTCTGCGAACTGATCCCAAGGAGCAGCTCTTCCTCGACCTCCTTCCAAAGAACCATCAGTGTCGGCAGGCTTATCGGGAACCCATCGTTGTAATACGCGCTCTCCTTGGTTTCGGTTACCAGATATTGCAGAGTCTGTACGAAAGAAGCTTGAAGTGCCTGAATAGGTTAGATTTTGTGATGTCACTGATTCGATATAGGATGACCAACCATTTTGCGATCTGCCATCAGCCTTTCCCATGCCATTACCTCGAACATCCCCCATATCCTTTCTTTGCGACGTCATAGTTGCTGATTGCTCTCTATACTTTGTGCCGCCGTTGGGAAGGTCGTTGGCCTTTTTTCCTTGTTGTACCATGTTCAACGACTGATAACCAAAGGGATATCGATTATGTTGAACTTTGTAAAGGTATGTATGTGGTTTATCTGGAGAGATATCTGCGTGAGAAAGAAATCAGTATCCGAATTCGAGTAAATGAAATTTGGAGGTGAAGATGAGTCTGTTTCGGCTTCGGGTTACACGACGCACAATGAATGCGCAGCACACCATCGACCATGCAATTCAATCAATAAGTGGTTAAAAGAAAATAGGAAGACCTTGGGAAGAATCAAGGAGGGGAAATCAAAGATATGTACCACTTAATCGAAATCTCCAAGCACACCCTTTCCCTCGATCTCTGAAATGGCGCCAATGTGTGTGCGTCAAGGGTTGGAAGACTCTTGAATTAATCTGGGGATCGATATGGAAATTGACCCAAGTCGAAAAGATAAATTTCCCTAAGAAAGGAATGTGGTTAGCATGAATGCAATGTCATGCACAATTACAGACAGCAAAGACTGAATAGTGAAGAGTAATAAGTGTGTATGAAGTGTGTGTGTGTGTGTGTATGTGTGTGTGTTGGTTGAGGGCGGGAGGGATGAATTGCGAAAAGCTCCCAAGCTTAAGGTTAATCGTGTTCAAAACGAAAGGCTGGGTTTGTTGTAGGTGGGTAGGTAGGTAGGTAGGTAGGTAGGTAGTCAGGATATCTTGTCTCACCTCGGATAGAAAATTAATTGTTTTTAAAGTAGGTAGGTAGTTAAAGAAGAAGAAGAAGAAAAAGAAAGAGACCTCCACTGCCTGCTCACCCTTTCGCAATCGCTGGAAGTGTTTACAATGAAGTGTAACAGATCAGCTAAATTTTGAAAGTTATGAGTGTTCGGGGGTTGTGGGTTGTGGGTTATGGGTTGTGGTTGTGGTTGTGGTTGATCCTTTAGAAAGAGGGGAAATTATTAGGAAATTCCGAAAAAGGTTCGGGGGTGGAGGTGGTAAGAAAAAAAAAAGGGTAAGGTAAGGTAAGAAGGTAAGGTTAGGTCGAGTCCTTAAAGGTAAAGGTGGATGTGATAGATGGATGATCTATGAGACTATGATGGATAGATAGATGGATAGATGGATGGATGGATGGATGGATGGATGGATGAATAATAACCTTGGAATGATGCAGTCAAGTCAAGCGAATGAAGTTTAGTTCACTTACTACCGTGTACTGACTGTATTGATTGTCAAGTAGCGTGATTCTTCCGTGGTTCTGTGATTCTGTCGTTCTGTGGTTTTGTGGTTCTTGTAAAGTCTGATATTATTATCGAATACAAGAATAAAAAAGTAAGTAGATTAATAAGTAAAGTAATCCCCTTCTGTATGAAAAGACGGGGTTAAAAAAATAGAAATTATGAAGAATTGAGGTTCTAGAAAGAGAGAGAAAGAAGGAATTTTATTTTATTTTTTTATTTTTCTATCTTGATCTTTTTTCGTAGGTAGCTGGAGGTGGATAAGTAGGTAGGTAGGTAGGTAGGTAGGTAGGTAGGTAAGAAGATTATAATGGCCCAAGGGTTGAAGAAGAGAAAATGTGAAGAAGGTGAAGAACCTTGGAAGATATTGATTGATGAATGATTTGTGTGCCTACTAGGTAGTCCGCTTGTGTTGGTACAGTACTCCGTAGCGAAAATACCGCTATCTATTAGGTACTTAAAGTTCTTTCTAAAGTGTCTGAAATCGATCACCGTATTATATATATAAAAACTTGGAAATCTTGAGGAAGTACCTACCTAGGTACCTAGTACGTAATAATATAAAGAGAAAGGGAAAAGGAAAAGGAAAATGATTGAGGAGCACCTGGGCAGTCATTTTACTATCGAAAAGGCTGAGTTCATTAAGTAGATTGTAAATAGGTACTAGGTATATCAAGTCAATACTTCGATTCAATAAGCGGGGAGAAATGTCCGTTTGTTCTCTTTAGGTCATATACACAAACACCTGGGCACCTGGGCATCCTTTGACCTTGCTATTGTGACAATAATTGGACAATAATCTTCCTAGGTGCTCAGGATTACGGATTACTTGCATATAAAAGCCGATGATGGATGAGGGATCATGGATGATGGCAGTTCTATATTTATTTCTTCAGGGGGGGGGAGGGGGGTTATACTGTATATATGATGCTCCGAAATGTATAATCCCATCTGATATTCCACATTAGCTTATTCAACCCCAACTCAAGATCATCCATAAGGGGATCCTCATACTTCTATTAAACAATAACACTGGTAGAGTGCGCGCTTCCTTTCATAAAAGCCCCGGCCTGATCCTGTTGAGGGCGATTCCAACTTTTTGATTCCAACTTTTTGATTGTTCCCCTTCCTCTTCAAAGTCCACGAGCGCTCTCGTAGGTGTATTTGAATGTAGGTATGTAACACAAGCCTAGGCTTCGAATCTTACATGGTTTGTTGGTTTGGAACACCTGCATAGAATACTCATTCGAGTGCGACCGGACTTTTTTGATTTCATCTCCTCTCACTTACCATACAGTACAGTACAGTACAGTACAACGGACCTTTGATTGTTTGGTACTCAGCCACCTAACAGATATTATGGGTGACGCTGTAGATGGAGAGAAGAGATAAGGTACTTGAATACCTAGGTAGTCGAGTATTCAGGATGATATCTGGGCATCTCGAATCGATCGAGTCTGTCAATCCATCAGCCTTCAGGATTATTATTTTGATGTTTGTCTGTTGTGTCTTTCTTCTCTTCGGATATCTTCATCTGCACTGGGGTTCGAGTTAGTAGCCAATCAAAGAGGAAAGGCATGCATCTCTCCAAGGCCTCGGGATGCGGCCTAGACAGGATTGAATTTGTTGAATATCTGTCACTACCGCGTGGTATAGATTGGTTAGCATCATACCCTTCCTTAGGTAGGTAGCTTCAAACGGTTGACTACCAGGGCTTGAGCACGAGAACCTCTCTCTTGTTGAGGTTGGGAGATAACTTTGAGCAATATGAAATAAGAATTTATCAGTAGTCGAAGGATATCTTCAACATCTATCCAGCTGGAGAAGAGAAAGACTTGGGCTGTTGGTATAAGAAGTTAAACTTCTTTCTTCTTTCTTCATACTCATCAATACCAATCAACATTAGGTCTGTTTCGCTCAATGAAAAGGGGTGTAAGCAACAGACTTGAAGATTCTATGCCAGCGACTTGAATTCCCTTCTCTATCTTCAAATACTAGGTACCTACATGTTATATACCTCCAGCTACCTGAGTTCGTCTTTTAGATTGTTCATGATTGTTGTCAAAATAAAGAGGTTGGTCTGGTAATATAAAATGTTTCGAAGAATGAACAAATTGGGAATGGCAGGGGCAATCCTTGTCTTGAAGATGTCTGAAGATGTCCGAATATGGAAATCCAAACTATCAAAACTGGATAGAAGATACCTATGGATATATCTGAAGATGACCATTTTATAAAGTTACTACCTATCTGGGTATAGTAGATGTAGCGATTGTCTAAAAAGGGTAATCTTAATATACTACTGGGTAGGGTAAATAGGAGGTAACCTCATTTGATATAGAACTGATGAATATACCTACCTAGGTAGGTACCTAGGTATTATTATTCTCAGTTCTTTTCTTTCTATGAGTTCAACAATAATATCAATCCATGGATCTCTTACATCTCTAACATGATAGTATCATCCTTTCCCAAAGCTCGGACCACTCAAACCTTTCCCCAGCCAGAAGGTTTCACCACCTGAGTAAACCTTTTCGGCTAAACTAGCGTAATCTGGCTCACTTGACTTGCATAAGGCACTTTGCTTACTTACTTACTTATTATTACCTACTTACTGCTGTGTGTAGATTCCATCCATCCATCCATCCATCCACCCATATTCATTCATTCATTGAATTGATACCTCCAGCTACATACTACACATACTACATACTACCTAACTCTAATAACTCTAACTACCTACCTACCTACCTGCCTACCCCGACTTATCAACTTCACACTGCACTCATAACAAAAGATTCACAATATTGCAATATTGCTGAGAAAATTCTTTAATCTTTGGAGCATTACCTAATAATAAGAGCGCATCTATTTATCTTCTTCTTGCACGGATACGGATTTTTCAAGCAACACTTGGTCATTACAAATATAATTTGTGCATGGCGCTGACTCTTTGCTAAATCCTCCTTTCAACTTACTCCCCTCAGGATAGATAGATATCAGTCAACAGATCGGTCGCAAATATGCAAGCACCTCAACGACCGGTTCAAAGACGATCTCCAGCCTCGGATTCCCCTGGGCCACCACCGACAATATCAGCCAGGGCTATATCTCCAAGTCTGGGTCCTCAGCCAAGAAACTCAACAGCGTCAACCAAATCTGTCCAAAGCAATCATTCAGGAAGAAGGCAAAATGTAAGTGATGCGATCCACTTGGGCTTATTTCATTCGCACTTGCGACAATAATATCCTCACATCCAGTCGGGTACTAACACCATATGTAATAGGGTGGTGGTCAACCTCCGACAAGCAGTAGTAGTCAAAGTGGTCAAAACCCCCCACCATTATCTCAGATCGAAAAGAGTGTGACACATCTCCTCGTCGCGACCAAGCAACTTCTCGAAACCCTTACACAATGGTCTCGACATCAAGCGACTGACGCACAAGTTTCGGATGTTTATGTGCGCTTGGGATATGAGTTCAACATTGCTTGCAGAGCATTCACCGCAATCAATGTTGATACTTCGGATTTGGGAAATGTACCAGAACTACTTCGGCATATACTCGAATCGACGCTCAGCCAGGAAGCAAGTGTCGAGAGCTTGGAGAAATACCTACCTCGAATTCGAGATATCATCATTACTCTTCTGCATGGCTTGAAGCGGAAGCAACAGAAATTGCGGCAAAAACAAGGGAGAGATAGCACAGCACAAAATGGTGAGGCCATACCTAGGAATGGAAGTTTCAGCAGCATTGCGAGCAACAGCACTGGACTGACTACGTTGCTCAACCAAGGGTTGGATAATAATTTTCAGGGTGAACAGGGTGCGGCAAACGACCGAGGAAGCAAAGGACAATCTACCACCGACTCAAACATACCCCCACGAACGTCATCGGCCTCGGGATCATCAAATCGAAGAGCTGCTCCTCCACCAAGAGACACATCTCGAGGTTCAATATCTTCAGACCAATCTACAATATCAAGCACAACTATGCAAAGTATTCCTGTCGTTCCACCTTATCCAGGAGATGAAGTCACACTACCAATGCCACGTCAAAATGACGGAAATCATTTGATTGTCGACAATTTCCCACCACCTCCGCCACCACCAAAGACAAATGCTGCATTGGCCGCTTTACAAAGAGGTGGAGATTTAGAAAGACGAGCTTCAAGGCGTTATTCTGCTTATCAAATCTCAAAACTTGTTGGTGCATCTCCAAATGGAGTTCCAATGCTTCCCGTTCCACAAAATTCACCAATACCAAACAGGGGACGCAATGATGCGAGAGAGTCTTTGAGAGCCGTTCAAAATCGTGATCACCGTCTTGGTCGAACAAACTCCCGTCTGATACAGAATGAAATATCGCCAGTCCGCAAGCCCAGCATCATTGCTGAAGAGAGTCAAGAGACTTCATTTCAGCAGCCTGAAGAACCAGCTTTGAATGATATTCCCACAGTCAAGACCCCAGAAGACAAGTCAAGAGAATCATTTCTTGATTATGATGGACCAAGTGCAACACTCAATGGACCACCTTCCGATGTGCTTCCAAACTTTGATAATCAACGTCAAGATGAAGAGAAAGTTGCACCTGAACCTCCGCAAGCTCCTAAGCACAAGCATTCTACTAAGAGAGAAAGTCCTATGTATGGTAGCCAAGCAAGACAATTTACCCCTGATGAATCCCCACCTCCACCGGATAAAGAGATTACAGTTTTCTTACAATACAAGACTAAGGTTAAGAAGTTTGTCCTCGCTGATGGTTACAAAGGCTTGTCTATGGCAAGATTACAATTGGCTTTCATTGAGAAGTTTGCCTGGAATACCCACAACAATGGCGTTGATCTGCCTGAGATATATATCCAAGATCCAGTATCTGGCGTTCGTCATGAGTTAGAAGATCTTCGTGATATTAAAGATCGTTCTGTACTTGTGCTCAATGTGGAGGTTTTGGATGAAGTCAAGCGACACATCGATGATAGCTTGGGTGGATTGAAGAAAATGGTTGAGAGTGTTAAGACAGCAGTTGATGACCAGCAAGTCACTATCCAAAGGGTCTCGGATCGCCAACAAGATACAGCAAAAGAGATGGCTCGAATTGCATCTGCACCACCTGGCTCGTCAAGAGTTTCTATGATCGATACTGGCCGACTTGCCAATGGCAATAGTTCCAGTCCGTCCAAAGTCAATGGCCAGGCCCAACTTACTGAAATTCAAAGCCTTCGCCGTGATCTTGCAGTACTCCGACAAACCTATTCTGGCTTCCAATCTGATATCCAGAGTTCTATGGCTTTGATTCGCACAAAGGCTAGCTCGGTCAAGAGTGCTGCTGTTAAAGCTGTCATTCCAGACATCAACGGTGATTCTGGACGTTCCTATGTCAATGGGGGAAAGAAGAACCTTAGTGAAGATTCCGATAAATTGGTTGCACAAGTTGATGATCTCCAAGACATTGTCGAAGATCTACGCAAGGATGTTGTACAACGTGGTGTACGACCTCTTCCTAAGCAGTTAGAGACTGTGGCCAAGGATATCTCACAAGCTACGATGGAACTTAAGAAGATGCAAGATTTCTTGAAACGTGAGAGACCTATCTGGACCAAGATCTGGGAGAAGGAATTGGAGACGGTTTGCAATGATCGTGAAGAGATTACTATGCAAGAAGACCTTGCAGCAGATCTTCAGGATGATTTGGAGAAGGCCGCACAAACCTTTGCACTTGTGGAACAAGCTACCAAGGAACAATTGAAGGATGGATCACCAAGCCAAGTTGGTACTGGCCGAAGTCTTTCCAAGGCTCTCAACCGTATCGATCCAATTGATCCTGCAACAGCAAAGGAAGGTGTTCTTGATGAAGTTCGTGCCTTGCAACCAAACCACGAGAATCGTCTTGAAGCCATTGAGCGTGCGGAAAAACTTCGACAAAAAGAACTTGAAAGTCGTCGAGGCAATGAACTGCAAAAGGAGTTGACTACGTTCGTTGAAGAAGGAAAACTGAAGAAATCTGGAGGCTTCGAAGAAGTCGAAAGACAAAGAATCGCAAAGGACGCGTGCATCAGAAGAGAAGTCTGGGAGCGCCAAAATGGAATGACTCAAGCGGATGCAGATCTCGAGGGAGTGGATGATTCTGCAGTCGAAGAAGTCGAAGAGGCAGATGAGATGGCGGAAGAAGTAGCAGAAGCTGATCCTGAGGTTGAGATATGATACAATACGATACCACGATGGCGAAAGGGAATTGCATTTCACCTCGACGACAATTTTTGAGATTTTTTAGTATCATGTTTTGGAGGAGCGAAGCAGGGAATGGAATGTTAGACTCAGGTTCTAACACTTACTCGACTTTGCCATGTTATTCTTCATGGAAGGCGCATTTAGTGTTTGTTATATTCAAGCAAGGCGTTGCTAGGAATTGAATCGGGCATTTCTTTGGTTTGGTTGCATGGTTTATTGACATAAGCGTTTCTTGTTAGTTTTCTTCACAGCTTTCATGTTTTTCGCGTGGCAAAGAAGGCGAGCTACGTCGGTATAAGGAAGATTCCATGGGGTATTATTCTAGGGGCGTTTTTTGAACTTTGCATTTGGACTGGGGCTAGGGTGGGAGATTGATGGGTTGGCCTTGCAGGTGGTGGATGATAGGAGCGGAAGGGAGACGGGGAGGAAGGGATTGGAAAGGGAATAATAAGGGAAATACAGCATGGCGAGATGGATGGAGATTGAGATTCTATATCAAGTGGTCGTGCCAATACCATACAAGGGAGATAGTGTATGCATTGTAGTTTTAGAGTACCAAGTCACGAATGTAGAGATGAGAAGAGAAATTTGAAATGTAAAACGATATAATTTTGTTTGGTGTGATGTGATGGATGTCAACTGGAGGACGTTGTGCAGATATATATAGATATAGATACACCTTTCTCGCATCCCCAACCTAACCTAACGTAAAAATCTTCTCCCGCAATTCAAACCAATCTCTCCTTAGATCCACAAAACTATACAAACAAATCCTGGATATTCGTTACCGGCACGCTTAAAAATTTTCTCGCCATATCGAGATTTCGATTGATGAGAAAAAATATCAAGACTCTAAAGTGAAGCCGATGGCAACCGTGTTTAAGCGGTTGAAGCCTTAACGAGAACCTAGATCTTGGATATTAGAAATTAGATATCAAAGTTTTAGTGGGGGGGTGCTGGTAGGTTCCTTGTTGCTGTGAGTGCTGTGCTCTAGAGTAGAAGATTCGAGTAGGGGATTCGGATAGGAGAGTGATAACTCGGTACCTATGTAGCTGAAAGTAGAGTGACATTGTAGAGTAGGAAGCCAAGGTCTTGAGGATGGGGGATGGGGATGGGGGATGGAAGAATGGAGGGATACGATTTGTGTTTGTGTCATTGAACTTAGATTTCGATGGGAAGAAAATGAATTATGGCTGTGCTGTGCTGTGTATAATTCTATGATAATGGAGTTCCGCTGTAAAGAGCGGGAGGGCGGAAGAGCGGAAGAGCGGATGATTTAATGTTTATTACGTCATTATCTTATTTATGGGGGCTTGTGCATACTTATTATTAATGCCGATAGCCTACTTACTGGGCAGGCTGAGGTTAAATTTTAGAGTTTGGAGTTTGGAGTTTGAAGTTTGTGTTAACCGACCGACCCGACAGGGGCCGACCTGCAGCTGTGCGGTGTGGTGTGGTGTTAAGCCCTACGTCCGGACGTTGATTTCATGGTAAATGTTTGATGGGATGGGATGGGATGGGCTCGGTGATTTGGTGAGAGTGGGTGAGTAAGAGGTAGGAAGAGCTTGGAAGAAAAAGGGAGGAAGGGAGGAAGGGAGGTGCATGTACGAGCTGGATGAGACTGAGAAGATTCATAGTGAGTATAAGCATAGGATGAATAACATCTATTCACCTCTAGTGCACTGTTTACTTACTAGATACTACTCGAGGGTAGATAGATAGATAGCAGAAAGCCAATCCAGAACTCCAGTCGACATTTCTTTATTTCCTATTTCCTATGTCCGTCCCAGTACGACGGGTTTTGTAAGGTCGAGTAAGATATAACAGGTATGATCTTATTACTGCTTTGTAACGACTAATCCCGCCGCTTACAGATTTAGACTACTTCAGCTATGGATACGCGCGTAACAAAGCTATCCATGGATCAAATTGATGGTCCGAATGGGTGGATTTAAAACTGGATTTCTATAGCTGGAGGTACTAGATACTTCCAAGTTGGTACTAACTACTAAGTAGTGACTAGCGGCTGGCTATAACTAGGTAGCATTTTACGGAGCGAGCATAAAATTAACTTTAGATGATGGAGATCATGGAAGGGAGTCTCAGGGAGTTTATTACTGCGTACGGTTCCAGGTTCGGAGCATAAACCTTAACTGGGTAGAGAGAAGTGGGTAAGATACCCTCACCCGGGTCACCCCCTTACCAAGCCAAGCTGACTAATATTAACTGAGTAACTGCTTTGGTATGTAATATCCCGTTTTAACAGTACCTAGGTACGTACGTACATCTAGTACATGGTAAGTGAAGATATTTTATTCTCCGAGTACCAAGGTATCTATTAGATAGTAGATATAATGAAAAATTTGAATAAATATCTTGTATTTCCTTCCTTCTTTCCTTCCTTCCTTCTTTCCTTCCTTCCTTCCTTCATTCATCGAGTCTTGTCTTATTTTCTTCATTCAACCACATTCATCATTGTTCAAAGAGCTCTAGACTACTATCTAATAAGAAGTCGAGGTCTGATACGATAAGCTTATTTATGATTTATCTCTTCTCTCTATGTAACAACCCGATAACCTTAATAATAACCATAATTCATCGAGAACAATCAAAATAATCAAAACATCGCAGCCATGAATGAGGCAGATCGAGAACTGATACGCGCCGAGCGTGATGCTTCTCCGGAAAGATTCTCCATCGAATCCCCAATTCATTCCCCCCTACCCCGCCATCCCTCCCACGAAATTGAACGTATCCCCACCGCTTCTTCAATCTCAACCACTTCATCCAATGCCTCCTCACATCGTCCTACACTTTCTCGAGCTGCCACTCAATCCGATTTAGAACGTCATCCGACTGTTATATCACGGATCCAAACTGCGCGCTCACAACATACGGGGACGGTGGGCAGAAGTGTCACAAAGAAGAGTAGTAGGATTAGTAGGATTTTTAGTTCAAAGGAGAAACCGCTGCCGTTGATGGGTTTGGGGAAGGAGTATCCGCCGTTGTTGCCAGCTCAGGAAGAGTATGTAGTGGAGTTTGATGGACCGGATGATCCTTTACATGCCGTTAATTGGCCGTTGAGGAAGAAGTGAGTAGTCTCTCTAGTAGTTCAATGAGAACGAAGTGATGAGCATGAAGCTAAATAAATTTCAAATAGGGTTCTCACAGCAGTAATGCTGGGATATACAACTTTAGTATCTGCATTTACATCCAGTATCTTTTCAACCGCAACTCGATCTGTTGCAGCACAATACCATGTTTCAACAGAAGTCGGATTATTGGGACTCTCGTTCTATGTTTTGGGTTTCGCCTTTGGACCTATTTTATGGGCACCATTGTCGGAACTTAAGGGGAGAAGATTACCGATTGTTATTTCTATGTTTGGATTTTCAATCTTTCAGGTTGCCGTTGCGGCTGCAAAGGATTTGCAAACAATCTTGATTTGTAGATTTTGGGGAGGTATGTATACCTTTCCTCGCGTGTAAGTTTGGCAAATGCTAATATATTGGATGAATAGGTATTTTCGGTGCAGCTCCATTAGCGGTAGTTGCTGCTGTTTTCTCGGACATGTTCGATAATAAAACAAGAGGACTTGCTATCACCGTTTTTTCCATGACCGTCTTTACCGGTCCACTTTTTGCTCCCTTCGTCGGTGGATTCATCGTAGAATCTCATCTCGGCTGGCGTTGGACCGAATGGCTTCCGGCTATAATGGGATTCGTGGCGTTCATTCTCGATTTCCTCTTCCTCTCCGAAACCTATCCTCCTGTCATCTTAATCGAAAAGGCAGCAGAACTCAGAAGAAGAACGAAGAATTGGGGAATCCACGCTAAACAAGAGGAAATCGAAATTGATTTCCATGAATTAATCACTAAGAATTTCTCTCGTCCTCTGAGACTCTTGGTAACCGAACCTATCGTTCTCCTCCTTTCAATCTACATGGCATTTATCTACGGTCTCCTCTACCTCTTTCTAACAGCCTATCCCATCGTCTTCCAACAAATTCACGGTTTCAGCGGTGGCATAGGTGGTCTTCCATACTTTGGTATGATTGTCGGAATGTTAATCGCAGGTATCTACGTTGCCCTCACCCAGCCATCATATAATCGCAAACTCGCAGCAAACAACGGTATTCCAATCCCGGAATGGCGTCTTCCACCTGTCATTGCCGGAGGTGTAAGTTTCGCAGCTGGACTATTCTGGTTCGGTTGGTCAGGCTACAAGGCAGATATCCACTGGATTGTCCCTACACTCTCTGGTCTCCTGACGGGTTTCGGTCTCCTGGCTATCTTTCTCCAATCTCTGAATTATCTCGTCGATGCCTATCTCATGTTTGCTGCCTCGGCCATTGCTGCGAATACTTTCTTAAGATCACTTGCAGGAGCAGGTTTCCCTCTCTTCTCGCAATATATGTTTAAATCATTGGGAGTTAACTGGGCAGGCACGTTGTTAGGATGTGTGGCGTTGGTCCTAGTGCCCATTCCAGTTTGCTTTTATTTGTATGGGGCGAAGATTAGAGGGAAGAGTAAGTTTGCGCCCAGCTTTCCGGTGCAAGCCCCGGCTAGGGATGAGGAGGAGGGGGCGAGTGGAAGTGGAAGTGGAAGTACGAATGGGGATTTGCATAGGGATATTAATGGGAATGAGAAGAGGGAAGAGGTTAGGGTTTGATGTTGCGTTAGGGTTAATGCGATGCCATGCAATGGGGTGTCAAAGCTTGAATGGTTCATGGCCGTACAGATGGATTATGAATGGATTCATGAGAGATGGTGGATGCTGATATTTTATAATGGGATAAAACCAAATAAAATGGGGATTGACTGTAACAGGAAAAGTAAATGGGGTTATACGATCAAGAAAGGGACAGGTAAAAGGAATGGAGAGCAAGCGATATCCAGGCGTTTTTCTTTGGAGTCATGCATATGAAAGCGATGAATTGCAATAGATTGGAGGCAAAATAGTCAATACAGTACATAGATCACTATTAGTGTACATTAATGTTAAGTTTATAATATCTCATGTTGATTATGTACGCCGTGCAATTGCAATTGCAATTGCATATGCGGTGGGGTTGTGGTTGAAGCTGACGTGGAGTAGTAGAGTATCGATGCATTCATTTGCAGGAGGATGGGGAGAAAAGGGGTTTTAGCTAACCGAAGATTGGGGTTAGAGGGCTTGATATTGGCATTACCGCTCATAGCTTGGATTGTTGTTTGCTTATTCTTCAAGTTTATGATCTAAGTATGTTATATATATGCGTGGTTTAGAGGGGTGAGAGGAGATGGTGGGTGGGAGGGGATTGTGAGAGGTGAGAGGGAATTCTGGGAGGGAAGAGATATTCTGTTGGATGGAGATGGGAGGTGTATATGGGAGGTTAGGTGGGTGGGTGGATTTAGATTTAGATGTAAGCATATTGCCTGTGATCTTGGAACACCAGGAGAGGGTGTGAGATAGGAGATATGATTTTGAATGTTATATCTACTGAGTAGTAGAGTATCGATGCATTCATTTGCAGGAGGATGGGGAGAAAAGGGGTTTTAGCTAACCGAAGATTGGGGTTAGAGGGCTTGATATTTTGTGATGTGAAAGTGGGGATGATGATTTGGAGGATGGATCAGACGATAGGGGGGTGCGATGGGAAGTAAGAGTGGTTCGTGGTTTGTTTTTGTCTATCGATTATCGAATAATTGATGGGGAATTACTTACACTTACCATCCAAAAGATTCATATTGCCTCAAAAATATTAGATTTCACGCACATTTTTATCTCCCAAGATTCTTCATCTTCTAAGGTAGAGGAGTCTTATTTGATAAACGGGTAATAGAAGAGAGCAGAATAGAATAAAAGGGTAATATAGGAAGTGCGTATAGGAAGTGCGGTTGGGAGGGGATGGCAATTATAGAATAGGAGGTGGATTATAGGAAGTGTGATCATAGGGATTGCGAAGTGCGGAGCGTACTTGGAAAATACATGTATATACATATACTAGAAAATTTGAAGTATGTTGGGAGTTTTAAGGGGTTTGCATGATTATTTTGTGATGGATATATTGGATATCAGTGAGTTGGATGGAAGATATAAAATGCATTGGATGGTGAGTATGAGTGTTGGTGTGAGGTGTATTGGTTTATAAAGGAGCGGTATGAAAAGGATAGACGTCCAATACCGACAATTGTTGATTTTGGTACTCTGTAGAATCAAAAAGTTTAAATCGAGTTATGCATGCTCCCAGATGTAGATGGTGATGTTCTAAATAGCATTAGATATACTCTGCGTTCTCACTTCTCTAAATATATAGTATTGCCTTGGTTAGAGATCGTTTTTTTTTGGCGTGCGGGTGTAGATGTATAGATAAATAGATATATAATTAGCATCTACCCATCCATCCACTTCTAGAGTACTTCTACTTCTAGTCCTCCCCGATTCAACCAGATNNACTTCCCCTTCCCCTCATCTCAAGATCAACTGAACCAAAAGAGAAATCATATAATAGAAGAACAAAGAAAGATAGAAGAAGATAAATAAACCATGATAATAGCATGATGCAATTAACCCCAAATACTACCCATGGAACCCTCAATTCATAGAACCCATTCTTGAATACATTGATAATTCTTTATAGTAACTTGAATGTCCTCGCTAATTCTCATATTGTGAGATAAAGTTTTCAAGTTGCATTCCCTCTTGCTTCTAGCTTCTTCGATATTGAAGTTCTCCACTTACACTTAGAATTCTCATCGTACCGTCATCGAAGAATAAGATGTTTCCCTTCCTCTCGAGTCGAATCTTTGTGTATTTTCATCTTGGACGTACGGACATATATGCGAATGCGAGGTCGGCGATCTATGTAGTATGCAAATCAACTTATGGTCATGTCTGTATTTCTATTTGCAGTTGAGATATATACCCTAGAGTTCTGGGTCGTCCGTATCTAGACCCGAGAACCAAGAGGAAGAAGTAGAGACTTAACTATCGAAGCGTGTGACTCGACTGGGTTAAATTTTGATAGGAACGCTGTTATTCGGTTCAGAGAGTAAATATGTATAAAGGTTATTCTGATGATCAGGATAATTTTGTGATATGTATGAGAAAAATATCGGTAACAATGGAAAGGGGGTGAAGTGAGACGAAAAATATACAATTTCAGCATTTGACAGAACCACATACGAAACAACTTAAATTAAAGCCGCAGGCCCGCGGCAAAAAGAGGCCGTCTTGAATTTATGCACATTGAGCACGATAAGCTCACGAATTAAAGAGCTATATACAGTTTAAAACATTTTCACCAGAAGATAACCACACCCTGCACCACACTCCTATTCTCCTTCCCAAATCCCCAACTTAAGAAAGGTAGGAAGTGTCAACCCATTTAGAGTAGCTGCTACCCAAGACACCTGAAATAGTGTAGGGAGTAGTATATTTCTTGGAGAAAGAAGCACGGGTACCAGAAGCACCAGTTCCAGAGTTATTATACTCCTCAAAGAGAACATGACCAGTATTTGGGGTGCTGGTAGACCAGACGGACCATCCAGCACTGTTAATAACGCTACTCTCAGAAGATTGTTGGACAGCGACACGAGCATACTCAGACCATGGACGACCAAGATAGACGGATCCGGCGCCGGCGCTAGAGCCGGAGCTGGTGGTGATGGTGCACTTGTTGATCACGTAGAAAGATGGGTCGGAGGCAGATGGACGTCCGTTGGCGGTAATACATCCACCACCAGCAGAAGCAGCAATAGTAGAGCCATCGAACCAAGCGACGGAGTGTTGACCGAAGATCCAGTCAACGGCTCCCTCGATGTAGCACTTGGCGTAGACTTGGTTACCGATTTGGGTTAGGAGAGTATCTTGGTATCCGTAGAGACCAACACCGTAATATCCTTGCTCGGTGTTGTAGGCGGCCAATGCAATGGCTTGGGAACCCTTTCCGTAGGTGTTCTTGATGTTGATGTTGTAGAAAGCGGTGTTTTCTGACAAATTGATGACGGTTCCCGTTTCTTCATCGTTGGCTGCGCCGCTCAAGAGGGAAGAGCTGTGCTCGATATTGACGACATTTTTGGAGTAAGAGCTGGTGTCCGTGGTATATCCGTAGACAGTGAGCTTACCCTTCAAGGCCGGAATGGTAACTTGTTCCTTGTATGTTCCAGAGTAGATGAAAATGCTTTGGGCGGATGTAGTGCTGGTGCTGAGAGCATTAACAGCTTTTTGGAACTGTTTGATAGATTAGCAAAGGATGATTGGATTGATCGAATTCTTGGTAATATACGGTAGAATAGGTTCCTCCCGATCCAACGGTGAGAGCACCAGACGGGGGGCTTGTACGAGCAGTGGCTAGCACAGCGGCGATGAAAGAACTGAGAGCAAGTAGGTAACGCATCTTGGCAATTCTCTCTCGAAAAAAAAAAAAAAACGAATGAATGGTTGAATAGAGTGGGATGGATAGAGCAGAAGCTAATGGCCAAAGAGGACTATTTAATCAACAAAGGTCTAGCCTGCGTGCGTAAGCTCTCAAGGTGTACAATTGTTGATGGAAAAATTCAAATTAAATACCAGGGCGGGAGGAACCTGGAGAATACCCGATAGGCGACTTCAAATTTCCATGTTCAATTTCCATGAATGATGTCTCGCTCATAGATGTCAGGAGTTACCAATCCCACTCCCGCACGCATATTGCTCTCCAGTTTGGCAGTATCGAAGTATTGGGACGGCTAAATAGGGTTTTAATAACCCTCATATAGATGAACGGAATCGCATGGGTTCGAGATGATGAAATAGACCCGCTGATCGACTTTCTAGGCTCTAGTTCGTGGATAAAACATAACATTAGTAAAGCTAGTCAATCCGACAAGATGTTTGCAGATTCTTTGACCAAGCAATGATTCAATTAGGTTCCCCTTGCTTCATATCCCTTCTATTTGAACCCCTTTTGACCGAAACATAAAAAAACGTGAAACAGCATTCGCCAATAAAAAACAACGCGTATACTTGTAAACGTGAATAGATTGCATTTTAATTGCTTATATTTATATGTGATACTACTGTACTAGAAAGTCCGCCACTCGGGAACAAGCGAAATGAGTATCCACCTCGTAGAGTCGTAGTTGATCACTTGAAGGTACGTGTTAGTTTACTTGAGTTGCAGACTTTCTGGGCATGAGTGACGATGTGGATAAAGCTTGTCTGATGCCAATAGAGGTATAGAAGCGTGAGAGGCTATGATAAAGCCAAGTCGATTTAGATGAATTGGGGAGGTAAACAAGCAACACCGAGCGACGAGCCGACTGCCGGTAGTTTTACCGTTAGTAGTACAATAAGATATACTAATCCATATGCATCTTTCAAGTCCATTTGGATGACCTGGATGTATTTGGCAGGTGAAGAGTGTTAAGGTCTTTAGGTTCTTAGAAAGATAGGGATATTGCTTGTTCATCACATATTATCCGTCCGTATATGCCCACAGGCCCCCCAGTGACAATTCAATCGGAAACTTCTCATCCTAAGCCAGATTTTTGCCCGTGTGATCCCATTATCCCATCATCCCATCATCCCAAGTTGTGATTTTTGTTTTTACGAAGTAAAAGTACGTTCCCTTGCGTTAATTGCGTTAATAGATAGTGAGTAGAGTAATCTTAGTGAAAGTGCGGCGGATTAACTAGCTACGGAGTATAGCAAATAGAGTTACTTCCCCGTTATTTATTGGACGGAATAATATTCTACCCTCCCCTTAGTGCAAACCGACGATCCTGTATTAAAAAATATCCCTACAGTATTCTAGAGCTTTAACCATAGTTCTATCGAACCTCTAGTACATCTATCGTTTATTAGTTTTTCATCAACTTGTAACAACACCTCGCCGCATTTAATTTCAGATAAAATCGGAGATCTAATTCTGATTAAGTGCCGTAAAGCTTTATTCCCGATTCATTACTTTATTAGATTCTTTCTTAACGGCCTTCGGGATACTACTTTATACAGTACTAATAAGCTTCTCTTCGCTTCGTTTCATGTTCTAAACTTTTGTTCCACCTGACGTGATATATATCATGAAGATAAAACTGTTGATTGATTGGGTACCACTAAGCCACACATGGCTACTTGGGCGAGTGAGATCATTCTATTCTACCATACCTATATACCCGAACTAGACTAGTACCACAACCGATATCAACAAAGAAGGTAATGACATTCTAGAGTATGGATCATTATCTCCTTTCTAGGACGCTAAAGATCGTACGTACGTGACAAGGATTGCTATGGTCGGAATAAAGATCATGATCTTGGAAACAGACTTGTACCAGAGCGCTCCATAAGTGTTGGCTTCACTCGCTGCAGGTTAAGTTCGCATAGGAAAATTAACAGCCGAAGGCGGGATTGAACTTATCTAGTTCCACTTCTTAGATAGATCTTCCCCATATAAGTATGTAAGAACTTTCCAATACCTTCTATTCCTTTTTCACTCACCTTCTTTCATACTGTCTAGTACATTCACCCTTTACACTCTTTTGAAATCGCAATACTAGCCAATATGGTTCAAATTATTTCTTCGGTCTTGAGCCTCCTTGCGCTGGGCGCAGTTGTCTCTGCCATGCCTGCACCAATGCCAACTGCCGCACCGGATGTCAAGAACGCTGTTGCTGAGAAGCGTGGTGCCTCCTGTACATTCTCTGGCTCCAACGGTGCTGCTCTTGCCTCCAAGTCCAAAACTTCCTGCGCAACAATCGTCCTCAACGCTCTCTCCGTTCCGTCCGGTACCACTCTCGACTTGACCGGACTTAACTCTGGCACTCACGTCGTCTTTCAGGGTACCACCACTTTCGGTGTCGAAGAATGGTCTGGTCCTCTCGTTTCCGTCTCAGGAGCTAACATCGTTGTTACCGGTGCCTCGGGCAACAAGCTCGATGGTCAAGGAGCCCGGTACTGGGATGGCAAGGGAAGCAACGGTGGAAAGACCAAGCCAAAGTTCTTCTACGCTCACTCCTTGACGGGTACCTCCTCTATCTCTGGTATCAACATCGTGAACGCCCCAGTTCAAATCTTCTCCATTAACGGTGCTAAGGGTCTTACCCTTAGCAACATCAACATTGATAACTCTGCTGGAGACTCTCTCGGACACAACACTGATGCTTTCGATATTGGTTCATCCAGTGACATTACCATCTCCGGCGCCATCGTTAAGAACCAAGATGATTGTGTTGCTATCAACTCTGGTACTGGAATTACTTTCACCGGTGGAAGCTGCTCAGGTGGTCACGGCTTGTCCGTTGGATCTGTTGGTGGCCGTTCCGACAACACTGTCTCCAATGTTAAATTCCTATCTTCCACTGTTAAGAACTCTGACAACGGTGTCCGTATCAAGACTGTTTCCGGTGCCACTGGATCCGTTTCCGGCGTTACCTACAAGGACATCACCCTTTCCAACATTGCCAAATACGGTGTTGTCATCGAGCAAGATTATGAGAACGGTTCCCCAACTGGTACCCCAACCTCCGGTGTCCCAATTACTGATGTTACTCTCTCCGGTGTCAAGGGTACTGTTGCATCCTCCGGTACCAACATCTATGTCCTCTGCGCTAAATGCTCTGGCTGGACTTGGGATGTTTCCGTCACTGGTGGTAAAACGTCCACTAAGTGTGCTGGTCTCCCAACTGGTGTCAAGTGTTAAGTCGTTTAGAATGAGACCTTGGAAGCCCTGAAGTGGGGCAGGAAGAATGCAGAAGGGGATGGGGATGCTGGCGTTTAGGAAGGCTGCCCTTGGTGGCCGAATTCTTGTATATATATATATGTTGATTCTACTGTGCATATCGACTGTTTAAAGAATAATAATCGAATTGATTTTGATAACCTTTGACTTTGGTCCTGCTTCCAGAGTGCCTTTGGTGATTTTCTTCCTGCAGATGTATCTTCCACTTCATACCTTACGACAACCGACCTTGTGAAATATTTGGTTCTTCGTTTGATTGCCTCCTTCATCAAGTGGTCTGGCCATACATCTTTTGGGTCGCCATATCTGGGATTAGTACACTTCGGTGTGATGAATCATCACTTAGAATTCTGGCTTGTGGCTATCATTTCGCTCATACCGTGTATATATGTCTAGCATTCGGATGTTAACACTGAGTGCCCAGGTGAGGAGGTAAAAGTTAGATATTTTGTTTGGTCTTTGTTCTATGGCACGGAGGAGAAAGGATGGATGATATATGTTAAGATGTTGAGGCTCTCCACCTTTGTACTTTTGGTTTCCTTGCCTCACCGTAATGGATAATAATAATAATGTGTTTAATTCTTTTACATCACCATGCATCCATCCATCCATCATTCGGAAGCTCCCTCCTCCCCCACCTTATCAAAAACATGGAATTTGCCGGTTCAAAATTTGGTAAACCTTAGTCTCATCGATCCCTCACCAGAATCTTCAATAATAATAATGTTGGTGGAGTTTATCAACAATTGAACAGTTTACCACGATTTTAAGAAAGCGTGTTCTGCTCGGACACTCAAGATGAACGTTTAAACTAAACCAGAAGAACGGACGGAAGTCTGAGAATACAAATTGCTCCGTCATCATATTACGAAGGAGAAAATAGCTGGGAACGGATTTTCCGGATTTAGTTGAATACGGTTTATCCCCTTCAATTTGGATTCCGAGAAGCATTTCAGAGAAAGGAATAAAACGATTGAGTAAGAGTTTGTGGTCCAGATTTTAGTTGGGTGAAAGTGGAAAAAGAACGACACCTAACCGGGTTTCCAAAAGGGATAGACGATCTCAAATATGTTTCGCACAGCGATATCAGTATCCAGAGCTTGGGGATTGCGCCAGCTCATGACAGCTTCCAGAACTACGATTCAAACTTCGATTCCCACAAGAGCAAACATTCTGCGCAATCTGTCACAGCGACCTGTAACTACATCTGCCACCTCTACTCCTACGAATTCCCTGCGCGCAAAGTCCCGGCCTTATACGCCAAACTTTACATTCTCCTCGAATCCTCGACCCTCCTCAAAATCAATACTTCAGCGTCTCCGCACAAGAACAAATAGATACTTTCATAATTCAAGGCCGAGGAGGCATGGAGAGGCAAAGACAGAAAATGCGGCTGACGAAACAACGTTATCTGGCAGAATGAAGAAGTTGAGTAGGGAATATGGTTGGAGTGTTGTAGGAGTTTATATCTTCTTGTCTGCTGCGGATTTTCCATTTTGCTATTTGTTGGTTCGGACGCTGGGGACGGATAGAATTGGTAAGTGTTATTTTTTCTTTGAGTCGGAATTAGGGTTATGATCTTGAGGATTGGCGTATTGGGGGTTTTCTCCTGTCTCTTATAGATAGTTCGTACTTAGGTCTACATTCTGGCTCACCGTGTTCCAAAACTGGATTGTATTTCACGAGCTAATAATTACCATTAGGTGAATGGGAGCACATCATTACTTCAAACATCAAGAAAATAATCCCTGAATCCGTCAAAGACGCCTGGCATGAATGGCGGTCCGCCATGAAAAAAGCCGAACATGATATCACTGGCTCAGACAAAATCAATGATGGCGTGGAAATGGCCGGATGGGGTGTAGAGGAAGCCGAGGAGCGAAACCAAAGAGATGCAAGCCTTGGCACACAACTTGCTCTCGCATACGCTATTCATAAATCTTTCATTTTCGTTCGAGTGCCATTAACAGCAGCAATTACTCCCAAGGTTGTGAGGACTTTGAGAGGCTGGGGCTGGGATATAGGCAAGCGAACGACGAAGGAGGCGAAGGCTATAAAAAGGGCTGCTCATCATGCTGCTAAGCCGGCGAAGCCTCTTAAATCGAAGGTATCTAAGGTCTTCCAGACTAAAAAGAAATCTTGATATAGAGATCATTATATTTGGAGGAATTAAGGTATGTATATATACAGGGACGGTACATAAAAGCTTGGGTATCCTTCACAGTGCCATTTTATATATGAATAGGGTAGCAGCGATGCATGGAAGGGAAAGGGAGGACGAATATACGAAGCATGGCATATTATAGCATGGTCGGCATATGGTGAAAAGCATTGGAAGGAGTCTTGTTGTTTTGTATCATACGCCACACAGCTCGCAGCTACTTATAGGCTTCGAGGATGGAGTTATACCAAATAGAATATGAGTACTCTTCTCAAGTTGTGCAATAAAATTATATGGATATGGATTTATGGAAATAGATTTGAAGCTCTCACTGGATGGAAACTACTCCAGCTGCTTAAGATGTCGACAAATACGACTCAATATTTGACCCCATTGCACTTTGATACTTTGGTGGAATGAATATGAAGCTCTCGTGGGAAGTCCCCGAACCCCGAGCTCGGAGAAAAGATGACATCTAGGTAGGTACCTACCTAGGTATGTAGGTAGATTGTGAATAGCACGAGATTTTATGAACGAATTGTTGGGATTTATGCATCATCTCCATCTTTAAAAAGATCATCTACCGACATTCTGACATCTCCAGACTCCAGTATACTACCTACCAAACTACCACAATACTACCAAGAACCTTAGGTATCACCTGCATTATTCCTTTGAAGCTCATTTGTCGTCCAATCGGACAATAACGGAACCATTTCCACGCTGGCTTTAAGACGGGCGTTTTACCCCGCCATTCCTCACATCGTGGCTCCTCAAGCTAGATTGTCTGCTATTGCACGACATTTAAATTCCAATTCAACACAGAAATCAACAGAACCCATAGCTACGCCACAATCGAGAAGCTTTACCAATAGTACCAATATTTCGAAAGTTCAGGAGAATAATATCAAAATGTCGAATCAATCAGCTCACCCTACTTTGCTCATTCCGGGCCCAATTGAGTTTGATGATGCGGTTTTGCAATCTATGAGCCATTATAGGTATGTCATTCGTGTGGCACTGACTGAAGACCTGAAGAGCTTGAGAATAAGTTACTGACCCCCATTGAAATAGTGAGAGTCACGTCGGCGCCCCATTCGTAGCAGTATTCGGCGAGACCCTTTCCATGCTCCGCAAACTCTTCCAATCCACCGATCCCACCTCTCAACCCCTCGTTATTTCAGGCTCAGGCACTCTCGGCTGGGATCTCATAGCAGCAAATTTGGCAGAACCGGGTGATGAGGTGTTGGTTTTACACACAGGATATTTTGCGGATTCGTTCGCGGATTGTTTTGAAACGTATGGTGTGAAGGCTACGCAGTTGAAGGCGCCGATTGGTGAGAGACCTCAATTGCCTGAGATTGAAGAGGCTTTGCGAGAGAAGAAATATAAATTGTTGACGGTGACCCATGTGGATACTTCTACGGGAGTTTTGAGTGAGCTGCAGAAGTTGAGTGAATTGGTGCATCGAGTCTCGCCTGATACGTTGGTTGTGGTGGATGGTGTTTGTAGCGTTGGATGCGAGGAGATTGAATTTGATAAATGGGGTTTGGATGCTGTTATTACGGCGAGTCAGAAGGCGATTGGGTGTCCGGCTGGTTTGTCGATTTCTTATTATAGTGGACGAGCGATTGAGAGCTTCAAGGCTAGGAAGACTCTTCCTGGATCGTACTTTGCTTCCTTTAAGAATTGGTTGCCGAGTAAGTGTTACCTTTTGGCCACAATCTATGGGAGAAAGCTAATATGAGAACAGTCATGCAAAATTACGAAGCTAAAAAACCTTCCTATTTCGCTACCCCCTCTCCTCAACTAATCCACGCCTTACATACTTCCCTCACCCAAATCCTCTCCATCCCCCTCTCCGAGCGCTTTGCCAAACACAAAGCCACTTCGCAAAAGATCAAGAAAGCAGTAGCGGATCTCGGTCTCAAACAATTGGCTTCTAACCCTGCTGATCAGGCAAATGGTATGACTGCTATTTATCTACCGGAGAATGTTAAAGCGCCGGAACTTTTGCCGAATTTGATGAAGAAGGGTGTTATTTTTGCTGGTGGGTTGCATAGGGAGATTGCGACCAAGTATATTAGGGTGGGACATATGGGGGTTAGTATCATGGATGAGGGGAGGGGGGATGTGGAGAAGGCGGTTGAGGCGTTGAGGGTAGGGTTGAGGGAGGCGGGGTATGAGAAGGTTTAGATTGAAGTTGAGGAAAGAGGGGGGCGGAAGGTAGATGGATTGGCTGGTTTGGGACGGGTTTGCATACTAGGTAGACAACACGAATGAATGTATATAAATTGAACAATGAACCTTGGAAGGCTGAGATCTTTAAGGTTTAAGCTTTATCATCGGTGTTTGCATATGTGTCGCCTATTTTGGAAAAGGCTACGGCATTTAGATATTCGAAGATTTGGTTCACGAGCACTACTCATGCTACCAGAAAGTACCTAGTAGTCGCAAGACTTGAGATGATATAATACAGGTACATTAACCATCTGTTTTCATAATTTCTAGCAGCATGCGTAATACTCCTCAGAGTCCTAAGAAAATATATATGATTACTTTCAATACTTGTCTATATTGATACTAGTACTCAGAAATACTAGTATTTAGATTATTGTTCTACCGACACTTGTGGTTTTAGCGCTACGGTACGGGACGAGAGTAACTAGATGGTTAGGTAGGTTGGTTAGCTGGCTAGCTTTCGTGATATGATGTCATTATGGGAATGGAAGTATAATTTTTGGTCTCGGGTGGATTGAGACAGACGATATTTAGGATAGGTGATGGTTGGCAGGTGTTGGGAAGATGGGAAATACTGAATGTTTGGATATTGATGTGTGGGTGTTTGAATGGGTGGTGGAGATGGAGATTGGGTTGAAGATTGGCTAGAGGTAGTGGGTAATATTAGGATTTGGGTATTTGGGGGTTGAGATGTAGTTTAAAATCTAAGCGCATCATGCAGCTGGTCGCATTGATTGCTTTGTTCGGATGATTGAATCCTTGTGGTAAAATTCACATATCGATGTTTGTATTTGATTGTTCTGGAAATCCGAAACGGTTTGGGGGGTATTCAAGAGCTAGGTAGCTATAACCAGAAGTCATACCAGAGCTAATCATCATATCAGCCGCATATACCAACTAATATAGACAGACCTGAGAACCAACTGAATCTTTCTACAAGATGGACGGTCAAAATCTGAGAATATACAAATACACCTCTCAACTTCTCATTCTTTGAGCTTGTTTCTATCTCCAGATGACCTTTCTTACTTCTCGTAATCTACGAAGTACCCCTAAAGCAATACTACTACTACTACAACAACAACAACAACAACAACAACAACAACAACAACATCTCTTACATTCAATGAAGGTAGTATTATTATTCACCGTCATTGACTAGAGTCTGGAGCAATCACTTCTTTCCTTGAAAGCCTATTGGATGATAAACTTCATATAACGAAGTCGGGAATTATTGGTTCGGAAATTTAAACAGTTAGGAAAGCCTCAGCTTGCCACAAGATCCTGCATTCAATACTTAAGGCAGGAATATGATATATCAGAATAAAAACGGGTGAATACGTTCGGATGGAGAAGCCTCTCAGAACATCTTGACAATACATGAAGTTTGAAGTAGAATGATCTCGAATCACTTGATTCCATACACCCTACAAGTTAAATCTTCAAATCTATGAGAGAGAAGTATAATAATAATGTAAGGTACGTAGGACACTGCCGCTATAAGAAATCGAGGGGGCATGCTGAGTGTATGCAGTTTTCTTATTTATGACACCACTCACTGCCATAGATGTTTATAAATCTTTATAATCCAGACTGGTAGACCAACTAAATCACTTTAGTTCATACCTTGATAATGAAAAATAATAAAGGTAAATAAATGATATTGATTAAAGTCATAAATAAATAAATTGAATGAAATTTGATTGAATGAATCCATCCATATCCTCGAATGCTTCGAATTTCTACCGGACCGGATATTATTAGGCATGATCACCTGACTGTCGATTTACCGATCGGTGTTGGAGCCGACGTGAGAATCCCTCCTCTTAGTGGGGCACAAAGCACTTTGAACATGCGGCTGGGTCCAACAATCTTCAACTTGACAATTTCGACAACTTCTTAACTTCTTTTTAACATACCACATACCATCAAGCTCTTTTATAAAGTTTCTTGTAACAGCGCAAGCTGCACGAAAGTTCATTCAAAGCGTATTGCTTATCTATTGAAAGCAGGATAAGGTATTATTATACCTAGATCAAGCTGCAAAGATGGCTGTCACCATTGAAGAGCTTGACGCGACTGTCAAGACTTTCTATGAAGGTCGCGGTGAGGCTGTGAGTATATATTATATATCCCAAACGGTTATCTTTCTTGGAACTCCTTTACTGACGCGTTTATGCTCTAGCAAAAAGCCGCACAGGCTGCAATGAATCAGGTACGACTTCTTCATGCGCCGAAAATATCCTCTCGTTCCATATCGCCATCGATACTGATACAAAGTTTAGTTCAAGGAGGATCCAGATGCGTGGCTATTAGTCGATAAGATATTACAAGAGTCTACATATCCGCAAGCCAAATGTTGGTCAAGATTCCACTGGGCTCTATATACTGTTTCGCTAACAAATTATAAGATTTGGGATTGCAAGTACTGGATCATGTTATCATGACGAGGTGGAAGGTTCTGCCTAGAGAGCAGTGCCAAGGTACATAGAAGGCGTGATTGTTCCCGATAATAAATGACATGCTGACTTCTTTCAGGTATTCGAAATTTCGTCGTTGGTTTCATTATACAGTGCTCCGGCTCAGAAGAATCTCTCAGGTCCCAGAGAGTCCTCTTGAACAAGTTAAACCTCGTCCTCGTTTCCATCTTGAAGCAAGAATGGCCTCACAACTGGCCTACCTTTATCAACGAGATCATCTCCTCCTGCCACACTAGTTTGTCGATATGCGAGAATAACATGTCCATTTTGAGATTGTTATCAGAGGAGGTTTTTGACTACTCTGCGGACCAGATGACCTCTGCCAAGACCAAGAATTTGAAGACGACTATGTGTGCCGAGTTTTCATCCATCTTCCAGCTTTGCAACGAAGTCCTGAATAGCGCAACACAAGAAAGTTTGATCAAGGCTACCCTCGAGACCCTCCTTCGATTCTTTAACTGGATTCCTCTTGGCTATATTTTCGAGACGACCGTTATCGACACCCTCAGGGAGAGGTTTTTGGAGATGCCCGAATTCAGAAATGTCACATTGAAGTGTTTGACCGAGATTGGCGGACTCCAGACTGGTGCAGGGAACAATTACGACGAAAAGTTGGTTCAAATGTTTACTGAAGTTTTGACCACAATATCCAAGATCATTCCCTTGACTCTTGACCTCAAAAGCACTTATAATTCCAGCAACTCGAAGGACCAAGAGTTTATTCAGAATCTGGCTCTATTCCTATGCAACTTCTTTAGCTCTCACCTCACCGTAAGCTCTTCCCCATATCTTAACTTTTGGGATGAATTCTAACACTCTCAATAGCTTATAGAGAATCTTCCGAACCGTGATTTCCTCACTCATGGCCATTTCTACCTCATCCGAATTTCCCAAATTGAGGACCGAGAAATCTTCAAGATTTGTTTAGAATACTGGACTAGACTTGTTCAAGAACTGTACGACGAACAGCAGTCACTACCGATCGGAGACGTTAACCCACTAGTTGGTATGGGCGTCGGAGGTATTTCGAATCCTGGTGCACCAAACCCAAGTTTACTCGCGAATTACCCTCTCCGAAAACACAAGTACAACGAAGTACTTTCAAACTTGCGAGTGGTCATGATTGAGAAGATGGTCAGACCTGAGGAGGTGTTGATTGTTGAGAATGATGAGGGTGAGATCGTGCGTGAATTCGTTAAGGAGAGCGACACGATTCAGCTTTACAAGACAACCAGAGAGTGCTTAGTTTACCTCACTCATTTGGATGTGGTCGATACCGAGAACATAATGACTGAGAAGCTATCCCGACAAGTTGATGGTACGGAATGGTCCTGGGCGAACTGCAATACTTTGTGCTGGGCTATCGGATCCATCTCTCTTGCCATGAACGAAGAGACTGAGAAACGCTTCCTGGTTACCGTCATCAAGGATTTACTCGGCTTGACTGAAATGAAACGAGGAAAGGACAACAAAGCTGTTGTTGCCAGTAACATCATGTACATTGTTGGTCAATACCCACGTTTCTTGAAGGCTCACTGGAAATTCTTGAAGACGGTTGTCAACAAGTTATTTGAGTTTATGCACGAGTCCCATGAGGGTGTTCAAGATATGGCCTGTGATACGTTTATTAAGATCGCCAGACAGTGCAAGCGACACTTTGTTGCTTTGCAACCTGGTGAGGCAGAACCATTCATCGAGGAAATTGTCAGAACAATGCGCAAAATTACTTGTGACCTATCCCCTCAACAAGTACACACTTTCTACGAGGCATGCGGTTACATGATTGCGGCTCAACCACAAAAGAATGCACAGGAAAGACTCATTGCTGAATTGATGTCATATCCAAACGCTGCTTGGGATGCCATTATTGCTCAAGCAACCTCCAACCCACAAATTCTTCAAGATGCGGATACCATTAAGGTCATTGGTAACGTCATGAAGACAAACGTGTCTGCTTGCTCCTCGATCGGAAGTTACTTCTATCCTCAAATTGGGCGCATCTACCTCGATATGTTGTCTATGTATAAGGCTACCAGCACAATGATTTCCGAAGCAGTGGCAAGTGAAGGTAAGTGGTTCTAACATCCTGAGTCTACAATTGGTGATGCTAATCTTCTAATAGGCGAAATTGCTACCAAGATGCCTAGGGTCCGAGGCTTGAGAACCATCAAGAAGGAGATTTTGAAGCTCATCGAAACCTATGTTGAGAAGTCTGATGATCTCGAGATGGTTCGCAATAACATTGTTCCAGCTCTTCTTGAAGCCGTACTCATTGATTACAACCGCAACGTTCCTGGTGCACGTGACGCCGAAGTTCTCAAGGTCATGTCCGTCATCATAACCAAGCTTTCTGTACGTTGGACCCCATATCGCTCCAAGTATTCAGTGGTGCATGCCCTTTCTTTTTTTTACTCTCCTTGTCATGGAGCTACATCCAGCACTTATTAACATTCAAAACAGGGCCTTATGGAAGATCAAGTCCCAAATATCATGTCCAATGTTTTCGAATGCACTTTGGAAATGATTAACAAGGATTTCTCCGAATTCCCAGAACATCGTGTCGAGTTTTTCACCCTGCTCCGCGCAATCAATCTCCACTGCTTCCCAGCATTGCTCAAACTCGATAACCGACAATTCAAATTCGTCATCGATTCTTGCATGTGGGCCAGTAAGCACGACAACCGCGAAGTCGAATATGCCGGTCTTAACATGTGTTTGGAGTTGATCACCAATATCGCAGAGACTGATCCCGCCACTTCCAATGCTTTCTTCCAGCAATTCTTCGTTCCCATTCTCCAGGATGTCTTCTTCGTTCTCACAGATACCGACCACAAAGCTGGATTCAAATCACAATCAACTTTGTTGGCGAGAATGTTCTATTTTGTTCACCCAGCTGATGGCACACCACCAAAGATCCAAGGGCCAATCTTCGTTCAAGATCAAGCGCCAGCAGGAGCAAACAACAAAGATTTCCTTACAAACTTTGTTGCTACTTTGTTGCAGAACGCGTTCCCTAATCTTCAAGTGTAAGTTCTTTCTCTCTCTGCTATCGGCTCACATTGCTAATTTGTAATAGACCTCAAATTCAGGCCTTTGTTGAAGGTCTTTTCACTTTCAACCATTCTGCCGATCGATTCAGACTTAACCTGCGTGACTTCTTGATCTCACTGAAGGAATTTGCTGGCGATAATGCCGAGCTTTATGCTGAGGAGAAGGAAACAGCTGAAAGAGATGCTAAGGCCGCAGAACGTGAGCGTCTATCCAAGGTTGGAGGCCTTATCAAGCCCGCAGAACTTGATGATGAAGATGAGTTGTGACTTGATGAAGAGTTACGAATTGATCACGCACGGCCACAAAATCCATCCTCAGATCACGAACGCCGAATCAACTATAATGCCAATAAATTAGATGGTTGGGACGTTTACGATCTTTGAATAACTGTCACTAAACATCTAGCAGAAAAAGCTGCTGTCCGATCTGGATAATGATATTTTTCTTAACTTTTTCGCCCATGATATCACATACCCAGGAGCAATTTCGCTACCTAAGTGGAGTTACTACGAAGGACCAGAACGATATTGTTTGTCTAAAAAGTCATTTTTCTGTTTAGACTCACTTCTCCGATGATCATCGTGAGGCCATACACAATAGGCATTTGCGAAGCAACTTTTCATTTCTTGATACCTCTGAATTTGGGAGGCACATTGTGCATGTGTCAGTAGGTGGAGGAAGTTTGAGCAATTTTTTTCGGAATTGGGCGAAATGAGATAGGAATGAGATACGAAATATGACAGAAATGCAAAAGCATTCTCAGATATTACAATGAATATGGCATTAAGAAATCATGATTTTTTTCGGCAATGTGAAAATTCCATACAAAATTCTGGTAAGTACTCTGGTACTAACATTTATTTGAAAGGTTCCTCGATGTCAACTAGTCAGGTAGAGTGAGTCAATCAATGAAAACTCATAATACAATAACGTGCACGTACTACTAGGTAGTCACAGTCATGGTAACCTTTCCTTCTTGCATTGCTTGCGTCACCAATGCATCTTTCAGTACAACGTTCTAGGAGGCTGCGCCTAAAAATAGGGAACCTTCCGCATCTTCAGCTCCAGGTAAATTCGATCACTTACTGGGCGTGTATCCAGTGCTAATACGGAGCTTTTGATCATCAAAACATGTCGTGTTTGCTAGCATCTACATCGCCTTAAGTAAGAAGTATGCGTCCGGTATATTACCCCGCGATCTGTACAATGTTCCTGTGTACCGTTTCTCTTTCCTCTGTCTGCATTATTTCAAGTTTTAGTCATGTCTCTAGGGATATTTATCACATTAGTCTGTTTCTTCTGTCTTGCGATCGCTCAAATAGTACATACGTCAATCGAACAGCGTGTATTGGAAATGCATCCACGTATCGGGGTTATGGGTTTATCCCCGGACATGCTCGTGATAAGTTTGGGGATACAATCGGGGGCGGGGGGGGAGTGCAATTGCGATAGATACGAAGACTTGGATCAACTGGGAAAATGGACTTTGCCGGATAGAGGATGGGTTGTGATTTTTCTTGGGCCTTGGGTGATGTTTGAAGATAAATGACTGATGCTTTCGACAGGAATACAGAAGGGCCACTTAAATATCAGTCTCGAGTACACAGATTTGATATCATTTTTACTCCTGCGCCTAATGCAACACTCGCCAATCCTTCGGGAAATAATTTGGTGTTCACATATAATGATACGGTGCTTTTCTATGGGCCTGGTGGGACACCAACAACAGGGTTGGATGCTGATGGATCGGGGCACTTAAGTTACGATAGCTTTCCCGACTTACCAGTCGCCACGTATACAGGCGATGGTTTTGGTAACAATAGGACCGGGAGAAGGAGGATATCAGTCGCCTCAGAAGTCCTAGCTCTTGATGGCTCGGGTGGTTTCTGGATTAGTGATGAATACATATTTTCCCTTGCCTTTCAAATATCTAGAATCAATCTGACCATCAACCAGGGCCCTTATATCTATCATTACAACTCCACCAGCATCATGCTGTCCGCGATCCGACCCCCAGATGCCTTCATACCCCATTCGTAACGGCAGCGAACCTTTCTCCACCGACTCACCATACTATTACCCTGATCAAGGCGCTGGCGACGACGTTTCACCTGCTGATAACCCTACTGGTAGATGTAACAATCATGGATTTGAGGATCTCAGCATATCTGCCGATGGCAAGACTATTTATACCCTCCAAGCAGCAAACAATCAAGAAGGTGGATTAAAAAGCCAGACAGAAAGCTATTCCCGCTTTTGCACCTACGATATCTCAGATCCGGGGAACCCTATGTAACACCCTATGTAACACCTGAGCGAACATGTAGTCCCTCTTCCTTTCTGGACCGATCCAACGGCCAGCGCAAGTAAGAACCCGAAAGTCGCTGCGCAATCTAAGATTCATGCTTTGCCAAATGGACAATTCTTCATCCTATCAAGAGATTCGGGCGCGGGTAATGGGCAGAGTAATACGCTGAGTATCTATAGACAGATTGATGTCTTTGATATATGGAGTGCGACGGACATTAGGGGGATGGGGTATTATTGTGCGAATTGTTCGATTGCTAGTACGAAGGGGATATTGGTTGATGGTATTGTAACGGCCGAGTATTGTGTATGGTTGGATTTGAACGATAACAAGGAGATGGGGAGGCTTGGGGTACATAATGGAGGTGGGGTGGATGGTGGGTTGTTAAATGAGAAGTGGGAGAGTATTTCTATTGTTCATGTTGATGGGGCCGATTGTGCATATGGCGAATGGGTAAGTTTTCATTCTCCGACAGGATCTGAGGACATACCTGCTAACTCAACGTATCCTACAGTACATTTTCAGGTTGAGCGATAACGATTTCATTACACAAAATGGATATTTGAAGGGGGAAAAGTTCGTTTATAGTGATCTCAGTGGGTACAATCTCGATAACCAAGCCTTAGTGTTTAAGGTTCAACTTCTGGCGCTTACTATGGCCGAGGATAACCATGGAGATTAAAGGGGGGGGTGTATGCCAACCTTAGTTGTATTTGGTCAGTTTATAATGAGTCGATGTTTCTTTAAGGGGAGGGGGCGTCTTTTGAGGGTTGGTGACTTGTTGAGTTATTTAGGGGAATATTAAGGTAAAAGCAACGATTTCTCTTGTTATTGGTAAAGCAAACGGACTAATTTACACGGGGGATACTAATTGCATCCTGCATCTCTTTTAGATACCCTCAACGCGTTCCATGACGTTTTCTATTTTTTGAACCAGAAAATTGTTTATCCAATGATTCAAATCCAGCCTGACCCCTTTTCAAGACCTCTGAAGCTTGTTGTTGCCTTTCTGCTTCTTGTCTTTCCCTGTCTGCCTCTTCCTCTTTTTGTCGTTCTCGCCATATCTCTTGATCGATGTTTTCATACGTTATTTGCGGCGGCGATGCATACTCGATTGCTTGCTCTTGTGCGAATACTTGTGGCTCTTCAACAAATCGGCCTGGATCTGTTATGAACGTTTGGGAGGAAGAAGATTGTGGTGGGTATGTTACTGGCATCATATAACCCCTTTCTAGTTGGGGTGTGTCTTCACGTGTATATCGACCGGAATGGCTGGATTCGCGCGTTGCATACCTTGGATCTTTGCCTCGCATGTGTTGTCGAGCAGGAGGTGCTACTCTCCCATGGCCCATGTCCCGTGGGAGATTCTCATTGCCTTTTACAATCGACATACGATCATCCTGCACTCCACCTTCAATTGGCAATTCTTCAAAAGAGGACATTGTGTCCCAAGATGATCTACCTCCACTTGTGTGCCTCATTGCATTATCATGAACCTTCTGCCGTACATCAGGGCTATATCCAATGTGAAACTTGCATTGCCAAGACTCTTTCTTGCCCCAGTCAGCTACTGTGATTGTCTCCTGGCACTGGGACCCTCCATTGCTGGCCGAGCATCTTAACAGTTTCATTTTAGGTTCACAAGCGAAGCAAATGAAATTGTCGTTCAGATATGACTCTTTAGTTACTATTGGGTTTCCGTGGAGGACTTCTTTTTGTATTACCCCACCATATTTATCCCTTACCTCTGATTGCATGACTTTATGGCAATACATTCCCTTCTGAGGATGCTTAGAAAGAGGTGAATGTTTATCACAGCGAGGATGGCCTCTCTCGTTTGTAACGGGTGGCTTGTTACAAGTTCTTCCAGGGTACCTAAAATCGCACCCTGGAAGCTGAGAGGTTTTAGGGGCGTTTGGAAATGGCGTAGATGCCATAGCTTGACTTGTTACGTCCAAGCTCCCACTTCCTGATCTTCCTTGCCCTGAACCTGAGCCTGCGCTGGAACCCGATACATGGCCAGCACTTCCAGGGTCCTGGGTGGTGGGGGATGACGCTGCATACTTTCTAATAAGCTTTTTGTTTACAGCATCCCACACCTCCATGTATGGTCGGCCTTCGCGGTCGGTCTTTTGGTGAGGCCACTTGAGATCCGCCATGCTATTGATCTTGGTCAGTCCCCATATACGATAGGTTAAGCTTGAAACGTGCAAAAGAACCTTGAGAGTATGAAGATTGTCTTGATTCTAGTGCGCGATGTCACGATACACTCAATATAGTATGGTATGTAGTGTATAATGATGATGCAGATTGAAGGGTAGCTACTTCTCTTATATGCATGCAGCGTGCATGGTGGGTGGTTCCTGCCCTAACATGCAATGCACGAATAACCTCGATGGTAAAAGTACTGTTGTTGCTCAGCTCCTGTACTTATACATTTCCATGAAATAGAACATACCAAAGCTTGTACTCGACAAAAGCGAATGTCAACTGCAGATGTATGAGCTTGACCGAAGAGCCAAACAACACTAGAGCGTGCGCAAGAGAAGTGGTAAGAGTGTATTGAGCGACGGTAATGTTCTTGATATATGGTGGAGAAGTATGGAGATGGTGTCATTTTGTATGGACTTTGTGTGATTAACAGAGGATTTTGTCTCGTATGAGCTCGTGTAGTGTACTGGAAAAGTATGGTAGATGTTTTGGTGTAGGTTGTGGATGAGGAAAACAGAGACACCGAAGGGGGGAGGAAACTGGATCTATTTATGCACAAAGGGGTACAGGAAATCGAGGCCAAAGGACGATGACTTGAGTCAAAATCACTACGATTTGCTGTAAATTCATACCAATATATGTATTTGTGCGTCAGTTCAGACTTTTCCATGTCATTTTGCTCATTCATGAGTCAAAAACACCTCGAAATGCTGTACATTCATACAAAATTTCGCCAATCTCGCGTCATTTTAGGTTATGAATAATATTTTTGTTCATTTTCGAGTCAAAATCGCCCAAAATGCGGTAAAATCACTCGTATATCGTTAAATCGGTGCAATTCAGGGCCATCAAAGGTCTATTTCGTGTGTTTTGAGTCATTAAACACTTTCAGACACTAAAGATCGGCTTTTCAGACCTAAAACACCTTGGAGTACACTAAATTACACACTGAATGATCCTGAATTGAGGCTTTTAGTGGCTGAGCCCTGTGTCAATAGGCCTTGATGCCCCTAAAGTACACTGAATTCCCCCTAAATACTGGAAATATAGGCCTACAACGCCTTGGAAAAGCCAGTAAACATGCTAAATGGCCCTTAAATGAGGATTTTAGTGCTTGAACCCTATAAAATAGGCTTTAAAGGCCTATAATACGCTGAATTGCCCTCTACATATAGGCTGTATCCATAAAGTGTCATAAAGGGTTCTCAATGTCAGACTTGGGGGTGGACATAAATTCGTATCATCCGGGCGTCTTAGATCAGAAGTTTCAATGTTTGAATTCTGGGCCAACATTAGTTAGTATCATCGGCAGTCAACGCAGGCATGCTCTAATATCTGAAAATTTAGTCCATACAAAAGATTTTGATGGAGGGAAATGGGCTGTTAGGCTCAAGTGAAATGGAGATTGACTGTGTTGGCAGACACACTTCAAAGCTGATGCATCGGATACGGTAGACTTCTACATGGTACTCCACTGTGGATGGAGAATGAGTAGAGGAATAAGTGTGGCAGCGAACCATCCTCAAGATACTATCACCATGCTACACGGGCGCGACCTTCAAATTGTGCTTCCCTTGTACCGGGGACTGTGATCATTACATATTGATTGCAATTTCTACGTGCACAGGGATATCAATAGAGAGGCTAGCGTCGAGGCTAGAACGGCTGCTACCCCAACGTGGAACTTGGGGATACAATTTGGCTAGAAGAGCTGAACAATGGCGAACTGCCATCCTGTAAAGCTTCATCATATTCATTCAGGGGACGTTTGATTTTGTACTCACGGCAGCTTCCAAAGACACATTTGGTCTGCTACGAATAATAATTAAAATATCTGCTGCAATGTGCATTTTACCCCCAAAATCTTCAAATCTCCCATATATGAAACTAGATCAATCAAAAATTGATCGAATATCCGGATCAAGGCAGACATGTGAGAATGCTTGAGAGCTTGCTCAAGACAGTCGCTTGGTTGGTAGCATTAGCATCTCTCTTATTGGTTCCACCAACACTAATACTGGCATAACATCCATCCGTTCCAACAACAGTAGTCTCGGTAGGAAGTCTGCCTCCGTTGTTGCAAGTTACAACATCAGTCCCACTAACCAGGGGAACAGCGGTGTAAATTCTGGAGAGCACGAAGCTAAAATTAGACGCCGATGTGCAACCGGTGGTTTTTGGATAGTTGACGTTCAACCAAATATCGGCGGGAAGATATGGAGTGCCAGAGGAGACGAGGGTGTTAACCACCAATGCTGATAATTCGGCATAGATGGTGGAATATGCGGGTGTAGCAACATTCCAAGCTATTTCAGATCCCTCAGCCCCACTAAAGGCAATAGCTGGTATACCAAGCCCTATCGCCTCAACCGCCGCTCCAACAGTACCAGATGCCACCGTTATAACACCAGTGTTTACTACCAGTCATCAGCTCAAATTACATTGACAGAAATCTCAGAGAAGTACGCACCTCCGACATTTGGCCCAGTAACAGCAAGGTCGGGGGCACCTCCAAAGTATCCAGGAGATAGGGTATCAATCCCGTACTCCATCGCCGTGGCGGGATATGAGTTGACATAGTTGAACTGAGGTGCTGAGCTATTATGTCCTACCGCTGGACTGCCACTTGGGCAAGAATCGAATTCGCAGGCTTCAGTGAGAGTAGTAGCCGTACCAGTCAGAGAAGCTTTTCACACCAGTGTTAGTTTTGAAGTTGGAGATACAAGAGATGATTGTTTCCATACCAGAACCACTCTTATTTTCTGCCGGGGCAGAAATGAGAACATCGTGTCCCGCACTTGTCAGGGAATCGTACAAAGTTCGAATATTCATCTCGGCCCACCCATCGTCATTTGAACTGATGATATTGATTGCATGGGCCGCAGCCGGAAGCAATGCCAGAGATATTGAAAAATGCATGATGATTGATGGCTCGGTGCAGGACTGTCGAATTTCAAAATTCGAAATAATTGACTTGTAACCTTAAACCGAGGGTATGACAGCACGGGAAGCTGTTGTTGAAGACGCCCATTGAAGAGTGAATCAAAGCATTATATAACTTCAACTCATCTCATGGAATGGGTTTGACTTCGTAGAAGTGCGGAGATTGCAAACAATGCGACCCACGATGCCTACCACTTATTCATCCCTTGTATCACCAAGCAATGGTTTTTCCATGGGCACACCGGCACGGGGGAAAAAATAAAGCAAACTCAAAAAAGTTTAAAGTTTAAATAATAGAATGCGGTGGTTTTCCCGATTCACTAGCAATCTGGAGACTGGAGTACCCAACGCAAATGCCAGGTTGTAAAGCCGACCTTCCAGAATAAGAAATTTGCGCCGAAGATGCATTTACTTCCCATCCACGGTGAATCGGTGATCCACCCATCCTGCCATCCTGCCATCATTCAGACTTCAGTCCCTCAAGAGTCAAGATGTAAAACTTTTACACAAAGCTCAATTCAGAACTACTGATGTTATGAAGAGGTTCGAGTGTATACGTGTCAACTGACTTAACTGAGATTCAAATCTTACCTTACTAGGTCTAGATCTTGATCGATTAACAGAAATATCAAAAAATAAATACAGAATCTCTACTTTGTTCAGTTTGGTGAGTAGAGATAGTAGTGAAGTCCTTGCTTAATAAAAAGCACCGGAAAGAATTATATGATGATATAGATAATATAGCCATGGTTAAGAAATGAAGGGGTATTCAGCCTCAATTGTCCACGCGTATTAAACTGACTAAGCCAACTTTCCAAACAGCAAGTGCATCACTTGAAGCTTGAGAGGAGAAAAAGAAGAAAGAGAAGAAAAAAGAAGAAGAAAAAAAACATGAAAAATGAAGTCCTAGCAACAGAGCAATTGAAGCTCCCTAACCGGTTCGAACGATTGACCTGAAGATATTTGTACGAAACTGCAATCTTCCGCTCTACCACTGAGCTAAAGGAGCTAGGAGCGAATACATTTTTAAGTGATGATGACTTCATTATTTAGGTAGATATATATTTACATGACATTCCTAAGCTCAACCCACCCCACTTCATTCCGCCAAGACAGGCCCAACCTGTACAAACACATCTGCACTACGCGGCGGCACCCGTAAATGCATAATTACCCTCCAAACGATACAAGTACACGATGTTCGATTCAAAATATATATTCCTCAAAGATGACCAGGCCAGCAAATTACTTTGGCTCATTTATGCGCTGGGTAGGCAGTCTTCATATTTATGTACGAGTATATCGATACTCATATTCTATTGGTCTCGCAATGACTTAAAGGCCGTACATTTTGATACCGTTCATAAGAAACCGCAAATTCTACGATAAGGGAGCTAGGATTCATTCATTAACTATAATTTCTGGGGGAGTCATACAATTACAAAAACAGAGGACAATAAAGAGAACAAGGCAGTCAGTTAAACAGAAGACGTTTTATTCGAGGCGCTATAAGCTAACAGCAAAGTGTTCCATAGTCCGGACTGTAGTCCAACACAAAGAGATTCCGAATCCTTGACATTGATTGAAAGATTGAATCCATTAAAACAATTAACACGCTTAATAAACATTGAAAGCACTTCGAACATTGAAAGTATTCCGGAGTAGTTCAAAAAATGAAACTAAGAATCTCCCTCGGATTGAGTATCTGTCAGAGGACCATAAGTAAACCTATTATCACGCATGAGAATATTCGCAATAGAGGACTGTCCAGAGCTAGTCTCTATACCGTAGTTGCTCATAAATGATGTCGAAAAAGCAGTATCGTCGCCATCTTTCATGAGAGGCCGTATGATATCTCTCGTTATAGAAGATCCTCTGTCAAGGTAGAAAGACTGAGTACCAACTTGATCAGGGCCGGAACGCCCTAACGGATTAGTCGAGAAGCCATTGCTACCGGTACTAGATGATACATTCGAAGAAGACTCTCCCTGAGGTGGCTCGCTTTCATCCTGAGAATCGGGGACCATAAGTGGTACCAACCCTCGTGATGCCACTTGCCCTGGTATCAATCCTCGAGCGGAAGCTCTCAGCCCGCTCTTCACAGTTGCCATCACACTCTTACTGGCCCCACTAGCCACTTCCTTTGTGAGAGTATACGAGCCTGCCCGACCTACTGTCTTTTTCAAGGCCACTGGCAAGGCTTTAGTAGCTTTGAATCCCGCTTTTAGAGCTCGCCCCCCAATCTCACCACCCACTCCACCGATCAGCCCACCAAGCGCATCCATACCAACGCTTTTCCAAGTGATCGCGTTCCCATCTGCCAGATCTCCAACCATACCAGAAAGCACGTCGCTGGCAACACCTGCTGCAATACCAACGCCAATCTGTATAGCTAAGCTTGCCCCGCCAGTGAGGATACCAACGCCTACACTAACTGCAATTCCAACCACCACCATGATAAGATCTTTCCAGCCGAATTTCATTCCGAAGAGACTAAAATGGCCATTTGGATCGACTCGATTGATTGGATCCCCTAAACAGTACACATAAGGATTGATTTCTCCCGAGGCAAATGGACTCCAAGGATCAGGTGTATGGAACCGCTTGAGCTGGGGGTTATAAACTCGGTATCCATTGCCCAGATGGTACCATCCTGTAACGGGATCTCGCCATTGCCCATTGAAGCTTATGGAGGATATGGAAGCTTCAGAGCCAGAGCTTCCATATGGCGTGTACTGCTGATATTTAATCTGCTCAGGGGTTTGAGAATCCAGCGAGGTAAGAACGGACTGTTTACTATCAGAAGCCCATAGATGAGTCTCGGTGTTTCCACCTTGTTGAGACGTTGTCTCTCCCCAATACTCTGATCCATGCGATAGGTAGCTAACTTCGCTTGCTCCTTTCTTTACGGCGACGAGCGATTCCCGATAAAAGAGGTTTGTGTCTGGCTGATTGGGCACTTTCTGGCAGACCAATTTTCCGGCCGCATCATACAAGTATTGAGCAAGGATATTGTTATTGGCATCTCGAACATAAGCTAGGCGGCTCATGTTATCGTATTGCAGTCTTCGGCCTTCTTCGTCGCGCGTCAAGCAGCCACTTGCATCATACTCGAGGCTCGCCTTGGAGGGATAACCTGGGTGTGTGTTGGTAATCTGGGTAAGCTGAGTTGGATCCTGTGTGCTAAAGGTATTAACAGAAATGTTGGTACTTCCATCTTGAAATGTTGTAGAGGATTGAGTAATGTTGTCGTAGTTATCGAATGTGAAACGCTGCGATCGAAGGAGATTTCCTAATTTATCGGCAGGAGGTTGACTTCCTTGACATTGATAGTTGACGAGACGGTTATGGATATCGTATTCGAAGCTCTCATTTCGCAACACAACACCGCTCTTCTCCTGAAGGCGCGAAGCCACAAGACCAATTCCATTATACGTCTGGCTGAGATTATACAGCAGGGTGGATTCTCCTTTGTATACAGTTCGCTTGATTTCCCTCCCAAAGTCATCGTACGTTAGAGCTGTAGTTATCTTCGTGTTCTTTCCTCCATCTTCAACACGACTTTGGGTCACGCGGCTCGCATTGTCATAGACAAAAGATACGCTCAACCTACCTTGTACCACCCTCTGAGGTCTTCCAAATGCATCATAATGAGTCTCATGTATTCTCCCGTTTGCGTCGGTGTACTTCTGAACCTTCCCGGCCATTGAGTAGGTATACTGGGTACGGAATGTCTGGCTTCCGATCTGGATGTTTTCCCGGGAAAGTAGTCCAGAAGTTTCATATTGTAAATCATTGATAGAATAAGAACCTTTAAGCTGCAACGGAGCAGCAGTCCGAGCATCGTACTGATAAGTATCTGTGTGAGTGCTAGTGCTTAACTGCGTAAGTGCGCCATTCAAAGCTGGCTCGTAGGTCAGGCGATATTGCTCTCCATTTGGCTTGGTTATTTCCGCAGGCTCTGGTGAAACTCCTTGATAGCCTTGACGGGTGTTTCGTGTGCCAATGGTTTTACGTGTAACACGACCCAATCCATCAAAAGATTGTTCACCAATAGCCCTATCGTTGAGTTTTACTGACGTAGGCAGCACGGCTGTAGTCTGACTCGCATACTGCGTTTTTACCACACGAGCGCTAGGCCAGATGGTCTCAACTACACGGTCAAAGGAATCGGTTTTGTATTCTGTTGTGCGACCCAGGTTATCCTTTTGACTGACAAGGCGATTCAAACCATCATAGGTGTAGTCGACCTTGCTATAGAGCGTGTTGTTTCTGTAGTGTAGTGCTATCTGTGTGGGGGCGCCAAAGAGATTCAATTTGGTTTTGATCATGCTCTCGCCCTCAATGCCTTCAACCTTCGTATTGGCGATTGGATCAGTCTGAGTTAATGTTCGCAGTCCAGAGTTTTCTGTCACTCTGTAAACCTTTCCCCAATCGTCATATTCCATGGACTTATTGCTCCTTTGCTCAGTCGGTGCACCTGTGGTTCTCATCCAATCAACTTCAGATGTCGTGATGTGCTGACCTTGAGCGTTGTAGCTGTCTTCTTGAATAACCCGAAATACTTGGCCCTCATGATCCTGCTGCTCCACCCGCCGAAGTCTTTCTAGACCATCTGTGAGATAGCGAGTTTGTACGCCCTTTGCATCGGTCACCGTCCTACGAGATCCGTTATTGGTTCCAAGGATAGTGTACTCTTGGCGTTGAACAGATTCGTAGGGCGTACCTTGAGAGGTTACTGTTCTTACTGGGCGACCGAGGCTGTCATAGTAAAAATGAGTGGAAATCCCGGCTTCATTCTTATGAGAGACCGTCAACCCAGACCACTTGGAGTAGCCTGTTTCTTCCACTACTGTGGAATTATCGAATGTTTTAGTAGTTACAGTCTGTATGAATTGGTTGCTGTTGGGATATGTATAGGCCCAATTTTGTGTTGTGGGGTATAAGCCAAAGAGACTTGTCACCTGCTGCTGGAGACGGGTATGATTGTTTGTTCCAGCACTGTTCACATACGTGTAATCGAATTTGGTCAGAAGCAGGCTCCCTTCCATATTCTGTCGTTGTTTGACAATAACAAGATAAGTTGTCTTTGCGCCGGTCGCTGTCGGCATTCTGTTCCAAAGTCAGTGTTGCCTAAAAAAGAAAGATTTTGAAGCAAAATAAGCAGGACGGTTAATAGTCTGAACTAGTAGACTACACGTGAAAGCTTTTGATATTCGAAAACCTGTAAATGTTCAAAAAGTTTTGGATATTTGAAAAGCTAAGAACGTTTGAAATGCTATGAATATTCGAAATATATAAATATTTGAATGTTTGAATGTGATCCAATATTTCAAATCGATTGGAATTTTCAAATGGCTCTCATTGTTGGACTACAGCCCGGACTTTTGGAAATGCTGAAAATGACGAACAAGAGCTGTATTAAAAAAAAAGTTGTGTTTGAGGAAGAGGAAAAAGTCGGGTTACTAATCAGGCAGCAGAATTTGGCGTGAAAGTAGTATGAAAATGTGAACAGATACGTACTGAGCATAAGTATAGTTCTCACTACGAGTTGGCCCCGGGCCATTAGTTGGTGTCACAGTCTCTTTTTTCAAATATCGCTGGAAGCCGTGGGGATCGGGTGGGCAGTTTGCGCCTTCACCAGCTGGTGGATAGTAAGTGCGATCTGTCTTGATACCATTGGGTCTGATGTCTTGTGTCGGGTTTCCCCACTCATCAAAAACATGATAGCTTGTTTCTTTGCGACTTGCCTGGCTGGATGCATCCCTATAGGTGATCTCGACAGTTTTAGGCAATTGGTATTGTGGAGGCTGGTTTTCAAATGATGCGAATGGAACTGCATGGTAAGTGATCTTCTGGATGAATTGTTTTGAGCCTTTCTGTTGTTCAGAACTGACAAGAAGATGGAACTTATTGTAGGTATGCTTCGTCTGTGTCCCACCTTGAATTTGAACAGTTGAGGTGTATTGGTATTCATCCCGGGTAAGGTACAGATTATCTTCACCGTCTCTCCAATTAAAACTACTGCCATAGGCAAGGAAGTTATAATCGGAATAGGTGTAAGTGGTTACTATCGCAGGTTGCCCAGTGCCAGGACGTGCAGTATGCGATATGGCATAGGGGATTGCTAAGTAAGGCGCCCCTGTTGGCAGGCGATGTCCTTGTTCTTTGTATCGAATCTCCTCCACAAGCCCAGAAGGGCTGTCTACCTGTCTTAGATGAACCATTTGACCAAATTGCTCATAGATAAACTTCCATGATGCTCCTTCCCAAGGCAAACGAATTTCGGTTAGCTGGTTGTTCCTTTGGATGAGTGTGAATGTGCTAGCTTCAGAAGTATTCGGAGCTTTAATTACATCAACTTGAGATGCTCCATACTTAACTTCAAGCAGAACCTCTGAGCCCTGCTTGATGGTCTGGAGGCGAGGAATTTCGCCAAATGCAGACCAGCTGAATGATAAAGAACGACCAGTAGCAGCGTACAAGTCAACAAGAACCGACTGATCGTATCTATTATTAAAGTTCGACAAAGTCTCGATTTGCCCAGATTTGTACGTAATCTGGTACGAATTGGCGTCTATCTTCTTGACATTTGAGCTTTTGAGCTTTTGATCGGTCGTGAAAATGGAGCTTGATGTTTCTGTAACTCGGTATGATTCGCCTGTCGAGAGACTGATCTTTCTGTTCGATTGACGATGTTCATAAGAAGGGAGATTGAATGACCAGCCCGTGCCCAGCCCAATGTCCTGTGTGCTTAAGGGACTGAAATTTAGGGATAGCTTGAAAGGAGCACAGTTTCGGGCTTGGACTGGTGCTTCGTATAGATCAACAGTACACGTATATTGACCAGTACGGGGATCAACACCTTTTTGCAAGAATTCGTTAAAATTGAATCCCTGAGAGTAAATCTTAGAAGTGGACGACATTTCAAGGCTAAAGAAGTATAGCTAGCTTGGGATATGATTTCCACAATTGATGCTAAAATTTTGGAATATGGAGATTAGGGTAGATTCTGTCTGAGATGGTAGATTTTTTTGGATGACGTGCGGCACCTTCTATATATTCTATGGCGGATGTTCTATTCTATCATTCATGATTCTTCTTACCCTTGGGCTTTTTCTTTTGACTAATAAAGTCTGGCAACTGTACAACGAGGGAAAACTCAATCATCCTCCCGCCGTTTGAGTCTAATTTTGCATGTTCAGAAGTGAAGCTGTGTCACGACAGGAAGTAGATGCATCGTTCAACAAGACAGTAAATTTACCCAAAATACCCCTCACCTACCAGCTTTGGGGAGCTGAGTCCGATTTTCGGATACAAGCTCTGCATACAGTCAGGTGGGGTTTTTCTTACCCCTCACTTCCCCTCTTCCTCATATGCCGAGATCATGTACAGTAACCGTGCACTTATACTAGCTGAAACGTATATTTTATAAAAAACCCATGCGTCTTTTTTTAATACTACTTTTTATTTTATTAATTATACTATTAATACATACTCTTTTGAAGTCAATTAACTATAATAATATACCTAGAATGTACCTAAGCCTATATAACCGCGGTAGAATTATAGGCAAGGCTTTTAAGGGTGTAAGCCTTACAAAAATATCGATCGATTTTAATATTACTTGTGGATTAATACGATATACTATTTTGAAAGATCTATTATATTACAACGGCAAGTTTTTATTTAGAAAAACTAGAAAGAAAATATATAATAAACAAGATGAACAAATTGTATTAAAATTTGTACAATTTTTTTTGAAATTTATATACGAAGAGATTATAAAAGCTTATAAGTTAAAATGTAAGAGAAATACTTTTAAAAGGATTCTTAAAAAATATAATATAGCTAATTGGAAAGCTAAAAAAAGGCTACACTTTATAAAAGTATATACGTTTAAACGGCTTATATAGTATTTAATTATAAAAAGTTTTATTATAAAAAAATAAAGTTTAATTTTTTAGTTTAATAAATGTTTTGTAAAGCAAGAACAAAGGAAAAAGCAAAAATGGGTTTTTCGAGTTTTGTTTCAAAAATGGGATCGAAATATAGTTCAAATTTACTTTATAAATAAAAATATAAAGGTTATAGTATAAAAAGGTTTTTGTAATACTAAAAAGAGTAACTTTTATATTATAAATTGAGATTTTGAAAATAAAAAGTATAAGTATAATACAAATTCGTATTTGAAAATATTTGATAAAAAAGTAATTAGTATTTTCGAAGGGTTGGATTTAGAGTATTAGTTTATATAGAATAATATATTTATATATTATACTATTAAAGTTAAAAAGTGGTTTTAAGTTTAAAAAATTCTTTTGGTAGAAAATTGGCTTTTTTATAGTTTTGATTTAAACTTTATTGAGTATGTTTAGTAGTATTTCAAAGTAAGAGTATATGAGATGTTTTTTGATATAGTTGTAGATAAAAGTTATTTAGAGTATACTAGGTAAAGGTTAAAGTTTTGTTTATAAGTAGTTTGGGATATATTAGATGATAGTTTATTTCAAAAATTAGGTATTAGTATAAGAGCTAGAATAAAGGTTTGTATTGTGGTTGATAGTTGGTATATTAAATATTAGAGTATTAGAGTGTATATTTAAAAGATTTTATTAGATTATATTAAAATATATATATTAAATATTAATTGATTTAATTTTTATAATAAAATAATGAAAAGTTGATTTTATTATTTTTATTAAAGAGGGTAATATTGATTGTGATATTCGGGTAAATTCTGGAGCGGTTGGTATAATATCGCAAGTACTGTAGATCACTCAGTATGCATATTATTCTTTGTCATATCGATCAATAAGGGGCCTTGCTTCTTTGCCAAGTGTTCTACAATGAGTACAGCATTTGTTTTTGTATTCATATCTTTATATATCACATTACGCAAGCTGTATGCTTCAGCTAGCACCTCGATGCCTCATTTATTTCTCAAGGTCTGCGTGTGCAAAATAATAAACTGAATGCTTCAGCTTCCACCGGACCACCTCAATGGCCACATTTCTTGCTCTGCGTAACAAACTGCATGCTTCAGCTTACACCTTGATAGCCTCATTTCTTTATCAAGGTCCTCTGCATGCCTACCTGTGGATGGTACCGCAATGCCACAGCTCATGATTACACTGGGCTTTCAATATTGAATAGCGTTTATGCCTAATTACTACCAAAGAATAATATGTGTTCATTTACTGATACTCATTGGAAGGCATTAACTCGAAAAACATCTCTATGGTGTCTCTAAGCCTTTCAAGAGGCCCCCAATCAATAGAAAAGCCGCATCACATTATGAAGCACAATCCAAAGATGCAGCGCGAGGCATACAATTTAATTTGCCTTGGGCTTCCAAGTTCAACAAAATCATGTATTTGGCTGCCTGAATGGAAGTTATGGACCTTATTACTTTGGTGTATGGTGGTTCTCGCATCATTGTCCATATGAAAATCCTTTCGATATTGTGGCTACAGTATGTCCAATAGTCCGGACTAGACGATTGGGCGTGAAAACTTTCAATGTTTGACAAGCTGTAGACAATGCTTCAACACGTTTCGATGCTTTAGATCGATTGAATGCTTCAAAAGAAAGACCTAGTCTGATTGGTTTAAACAATCAAAGTTCTTATGTGGTCGGATGATCGGATTGGAAACACTGCATGGCTAAGACTTCCCATGCCACATCTAGAGAAGCAAGCTGATTGAATTTACCTATCTAGAGTCATACTGGGCTATCAAGATTGGTCAAGCTCATGTGCCTAATTACCATAAAGGAGACTTTTTGGCTATGCGTCCGCAGCAGCATGAATAATCTGCAATGAGGAGAAGAATGCACTAATCATGTGTAACCAGGGCACATATCTGAATTTGTAATAACGCCAAGGGAAAAAACTGGCGTAAAGATGGTTATGGCACAGTATACATATAATACTCCATCTGCCTAAGAAGCAGTTCCATAATTCGATCTTTAAACCTTTCAGTTTCATTTGCCAACCCAAAACATCAAGACCAGTCATCAGCATAACATACCAATCTTCTTCCAATAATCATACTCAACGGACACCCGAAATCATGTCTGTACGTTGGGAAGTAACATCGTTGAGAATCCACGCAGATAGTGCTGGCACTTCTCTCTTTGCGAATGGTCAGATGCAAGTAGCTGCGAACATTTTAATCAAAGCGATCAACCCAACAAACAATGCCACATACAACTTGACGGCAGCGGAGCTCGCGAGGATTGAGCTAGTTGACTATTACAACACCAGCGAGAGACTCACTGGTCCCTGGACTTATACAGCTACAGAAAATGAATTCTCACATACGATGCCTCTAGGGAGTGCCACAGTCTCCGATAAAGGGGAGATTGCCGATGCAGTGGAGACGAGTGAAGCAGGGAACTCTCTTGCGGAACGTTCTATGGCAGATCAGAACAAAAGATATTGGGTCTCCACAACAAGAGCTGAAGTAAAAAATGTCGGGGCACGCATTCAGCAACCCAACGGTACCTGGATTACGACCCGCACTGCTCCCAACGATTCCTATATAGCCTTTCGAGCGATCACCGCAATTAGATATTCCTTATCGAATACTGAATGGTGGAGAGAAGACACTGCTAAGGGCAGCGGATGGGACCAGGATAACTATTATCTCAAAAGCAAGGTTCATCCATTCCAGCACGCCGACCGTCATGCCTACAGGAATGAAGGCTATCCTGTTCAGGGGATGAGAAACAGCATATCGTATCATTCTTCCGCTCCATACTTGCAATATATGTGGCCGATGGGTCCGAGGGTAACCCAGAAGGTGGGCTTGACGCATTACACTGATGGAAGGGTACACCCGAGAGCTTGGTCAGTAGATATTGTTATTAGACAACAAGCTCATTGTCTATGTCTTACTCGAATGATCACGTCGGGCCCCAAAGATATTTATTCGAACAGCTGGTGGTTTGCACCTTGGGTGAGAATGTCCGATTCCTATGGCAATTGGGGGGACTTCGATATTCGCGCCAATGAAGGAAACCTTATTTACATTTACAATCGCGGCACGAGAGACGCCGGCTCCTCTGAAGCCATCGCTGCCGAATCTTCTGAAACCGTTCCTTATGAACAAGAGGAAACCAGCCCAGATACGGAGAGTACTGAGATTTAATCATCAGCCCCAAGCCTACAGTGACTCACTGATTAGGGCTGCAAAATCTTTGTGAAGAAAGCGCTGGAGAGATTGCTATTGTGACTTTTGACGGATGTTGGCAGAATCCAGTTTGGTTCAACGTTAAAACGGTGACATGGTCTACCTACTGTTGATACATATGGTGAAGTAAATATTACAATGTTTCACACTGTTTTTTTTACTTGGTTGAGGAGAACTATCTTCAAAATCTGCGCCCTGTTCGGTCATATGATTATCCCGACACCAGCACTACATTCATTTGATTTGACGATGTGAGGTTTCCCGGGTCTTGTCTTTTGTTTCTGGATTTTGGATACTGTTGCTCCCCAGGGCTGAACGCCTATCTCATTCATTACTGAAAGTATAGTTGCAGCTTACCTTCTCAGGTAGCATTTAACAATTCAACCAATGCCTCTTCACTGCTATGCGTCCTGATGTCTTTGCTTTAAAGCCTTCCAGAAAAGTACTTTTGAAATCACACATGCTAAATTTGCATGCCGTAACACGTCACATGCTTTCCTCTATTTTCCAGCACCACAATAACTCCGCCAAAGAAAAAGTAAGAGGCTCTATAGTCTGTGTGTGCGGCGCACCGTCAATGAAACCCAGGGATTACAATCTCATATTGCTGCTACAAATATGCTTCGCCACCAGAAACATCCCATTATCGACCTCTTGACATACTTCTATATCGCCTGTCGCCCTGGCATAAATTACCACTGTCATTTCTATCCAGGCCCGGGGGTTAGAGACTCTAAGTGTTAGTAATAAACAATCACTTTAAAGGATTCCTAAGGTTGCCGTGGACTCAAGTCTGGCCATAAGAAACTTCTTGATTCTTGAATTCAATTAAACCCTTCGAAACATCTAGCAAATTCAAATGATAGAGAACTTCAAATCATTCAAATACCCAATCGTTTGGAACATTCAATCCATTCGAAGCATCCAGGCTCATTAGAGCACCGAGTTCAATTAGAAGGTAAACTTGTGTTCAAACATTGAAAGCTCACACTTGATCCGCTAGTCCAGACTACTGGAATCCCTGGGACTCCTTGAAGGCGACACGGAAGGCAAATCGTATTCAAAAAGGAACGTTTAGACAAGAGAATATTCTGGCGCAAATAATCGTGATTTGCCCAAGAAGTACCATTCAAAAATCGAGTCCTGCTTAGGACCTTCATCTCGCAACGATCCATGGTGGTGATTCGTTGAATCCGAGTATAAGAAAATCACCGGAGCTGTTGATGTCTGTTTAGATCAACCCTGTAAGCAGAGCGAATTGACATTTGAGAGCACCAGATTACGGTCCAAGAGAACACTAGTTGATCCTTTTGTTTTGACTGACCACACACTATGGATGTCATTTTCAAGGCCCTTTATAGAATACCTTTGAACTAATCAATAGATATAAAGTGGCCGTAAAATCACTTTGATGCCCATCTAGGATCGACAGTACAAATGTTGCTTGTTTTGCTAATCTTTCTTCCCTTACCTTTTGCGTATAGCAGTCTTTTTGGAGACTCTACACAAAATCTACATGGATATTTGGATTAATGTATATCTTTTGAACGAATTCAACTTTACTAGAGACAATAAGTTCACTTGAGAAAACGTATCGATTGGAACCTTTCAAAAAGATTGAAACTTTCAAACGACTCGTGAGAATAGGTTGGTTTGAGACAATAAGATCACGACTTGAAAGAATGAATATACTTCAGAGAGATTGAATGACTTGAGGGAATGAACTTGTTTGAGAGAACGAACTGAGGCTCTAGACCTTTTAAATCGAGTTGAACTCTTGAACAAAAACCCCCAATGAGTTAGTTGATTCTGTTTGGTGAAGATCGAAAAACTTCGGCTACCATATTTACGATTTCAATTCTTGTGCGGGGTGAATGGGAACTAATCAAGGTCGGAAGTGGCGGGGAAGAATTCGTTACGTACTTCCTTTCTTAATTACATGAGAAAATCGAGACTAGACTCTTCCCCATAATGAGACTTTCTTCATGGAGAAATGCGGTTTGAACGGAAAATATCCATCTCACAATCACATCATCCGGCAATGTGTACATTAAAATCGTAACAATATCATGTTATCGCAAGAGGCATGACCAACGCAGTGGCCCAACGACGCCAACGTCAAGTCCACTGCGCTCTGAAGTCTAGCCACAGGTGGGAAGAGTTCCGTGTTAGATGCGAAATTCATGTGGGATAGCAATTTGCGGTCTAAAATCTTAATTTTAATTTGTTGAAATAAGGTTTCAGGGGACGGATGTTTCCCTAGGTAGGGGTAGGCTGAGAGGCTAATTGAATTCTGGTACGGAGTGTGCCAGACTGCCAGTGAGGACCTACGAGTATAAAGCGTAGGACGTACGAAGTATTATTTTGAAAATGACAGTTAAAGTGGATGGATTATTGGTGGAAGTGGAATGTGAATGAGGAGAAGTGTGGAGAGATGTAGCGCAGTATGCGCAGCTAGACCCCAGCTAGACCCCACGACCCGCAACTTCTGAGCCCCAATTGTTTATTCGCGCGCATCTGACAAATTGTATTGGCTCAATCTTGGGAAGGTTAGATGTCTGATAGATATGGTGAGTGTTAGGGATGGATGGATCGATGATGCTTTCATACGTACTTGTGTAGAGTACCAGTAGAGGTACGAAAGTACCTAGGAATCTTCATATCTTCATATCTTCATGATATGATACGTGACAAGAATTGTGATTAACGCTAACACTCCTCTATGCTGTCTTAAAACCCGTGCTTATCTTCTCCAGAGAATTAATAGCAAAACTAACGGGGCTACTAACCCCTTCATCCTCGCTTCCCCAAGACCATGGTTCCAAAATCCCAAAGATAAAACATACGCTTATACTGTCTCGGTCCGATAGAAGTCAGAACGAGGTGTGTATATACCCAAAGATTTCTTCTAGAAGAAATTAGAGACACACTAGATCAACCACTACTGTCAGGGGGGTCGCGCTATGGATTTATGAGGTTAGTTGGTGTGCACTATATGGATCTCGACCGAAGCATTTCCTAAGAGAAACAACCCTTAACCTTTCAACCTCACTCTCTCTTATCTATGAACTGAGCTGCGCCCTCAATATGGTCCCTACTATATATGCGGAGCCAGGAGCTAAGTTGTTATTGACGAATCAATGTGTAGGCATTCGCCGTACTTATAGCGAATAAGGTCTAGCGACGAGAATGCCACAATCTAATCTGAGATATACCCCCGAAGACATTAAGCTTACTTCTCACTAGCCAACCCGTATAATCATTCTAACAAACGAAACTAGATCATGTTATTTGAAATTCTCACGCCCAAAGTTTTACGACGCACAACAAGCAAAATGAGATTGGTGTAAATGCAGCTCCATTCCAATCTTATCTATCAATCTTACCTACTCGCCCCAAACAAGAGACATGTCAGTACATTTCTATTGGATATTAATCCACGCAGAGCTGGGATCATATCTTGATATCAATTGATAAGCGCGATGCGTAGGGTTTAGTTTTCTCTTGCTGAAGTGTTATCGGGCTTTCCTGTGGGACAAGTCCTGCATACAGTTTGTATGCCAACTTCAAAGTAAGCAAGGTAAGCTTTGCTTTCATTCCCCCGTTGTAAGGGAGGCAATTCACTCATAAGTCATAACCCTGTTTTGATTTGAATATTACCCGTATCATTTACGAAGCACGAGGGACTGATAGGCGATGCTTGTATGCACACAAGCGTGCGCCCAAGCCAAGATCGTCATTAGTGGCATATACCAGAATGGGAGGTGCGACGATAGATACTCAGGGTAAAAGGCTTCGTGTATAAATACTCGATGTTACGCAATGTAACGAAGGGTTTCTGCATCGTCTTTTAACCTATTGTCTTGGTTTTTTACTCGGCGCTTGCGAACACATCTTCGCATTTCGATATCATACTCTGTGAGAGTGAATCGAATTCGACTCTCCAAGCTTTACGCCTCTTCCCCTCCTTTTCTCTTCCTCTTTTGGGGCAATCCAAACTTTGAAAAAGGTAGCAAGAATTCCTTCAAGAAATAACGATGGCTTTCAACGATAAGGAAAAATACTCGGCTGATGTGTCGCCGCCATCACCCACTGCCGATGGCGACATCGAGGTTGGTCAGACTGGACAGTTGAAAAGACAACTGAAGGGTAGACATATGCAAATGATTGCCATTGGTGGTTCCATTGGAGCTGGTTTATTCGTCGGTTCAGGTTCTGCGCTTCATTCTGGTGGTCCAGCTTCGTTGATTATCGACTTTATCATTATCGGTATCATGTTGTTGCTTACTGTCAATGCTCTGGGAGAACTTGCTGGTAAGATACCCTAATTCCTATTTTATCCCTACTCCATTATCTTTGAAACTAGCTCAAGCTAATGTGACGTGTTACAGCTATCTATCCTGTCGAAGGCTCTTTCTATAACTACTCTGTTCGGTTCATCGATGAAGCATGGGGTTTCGCAATGGGATGGAACTATGCTCTCAATTGGCTCGTCGTTCTCCCTTTCGAACTAACAGCTGCCGGTATTACAATTGGATTCTGGACCGATCCAGACAATACTGGTCATGCATCCATAAATGTTGGAATTTGGATTACTATCTTCCTCGTCATGGTCACCGTTATCAATCTCTTCGGTGTTAAAGGATACGGAGAAGTCGAATTTGTTCTCGGTTTGATCAAAGTAATCGCTGTCATTGGCTTCATCATTCTTGGTATAATCATTGATTGTGGCGGTGTCCCAACCGATAATCGTGGCTACATTGGCGCGAAATACTGGGGAACCCCTGGCGCCTTCCGCAATGGCTTCAAAGGATTTTGTTCCGTCTTCGTCACTGCCTCCTTTGCATTCGGTGGAACAGAACTTGTAGGATTGGCGGCAGCAGAAGCCGACAACCCACGAAAATCTATTCCTAAAGCTACCAAGCAAGTCTTCTGGCGTATCTCCCTTTTCTACATCATTTCGCTCTTCCTCCTCGGTCTCATTGTCCCCTCCGACAATGAAACTCTCTCCAAGGCTTCCGGAGGTCACACATCATATTCTCCCTTTGTGCTCGCCTTCCGTCTCGCAGGAATCAAAGTCCTCCCCTCCATCTTCAACGCCGTCATTACTCTCTCCGTCATATCTGTCGCTAACTCCTGTACATTCGCCTCCACTCGTACCATCCAAGCTCTTTGCGCCAAAGGTATGGGTCCTTCCTGGGGAGGAAAAGTCGATAAGCACGGTCGTCCCTTCGTTGCTATCACCGTGGCCCTCGTCTTCGGTCTCCTCGCATACATAAATATCGCTCCTCAAGGCTCCACTATCTTTACCTGGCTCCTTTCTCTCTCCGGTCTCTCCAACTTCTTCACCTGGGGCTCTATCTGCTTGGCTCATATCCGATTCCGCAAAGTATGGGCCATGAATGGTCGCACGACAGACGATCTCCCCTTCGCAGCCATGTTTGGAGTAATCGGATCATGGATTGGGCTTGGTCTCGTTTGCCTATGTCTCATCGCTCAATTCTATGTCGCCCTTTTCCCCATTGGTGGAAAGCCAGATGCTCAAGCTTTCTTTGAAGCTTATCTAGCTGCGCCAGTTGTCATTCTATTTTTTATTGGTTATAAATTGTACAATAGACAATTCTCCTTGGGTGTACATCTCGATCAGATCAATATTGACGAGGGAAGACGTGAAATGGATTTGGTGGCGTTTAGAGAGGAGCTAGATGAGGAACGAAGGGTTAAGGCTGCTTGGCCTTGGTGGAAGAGACAGTGGGATTTCTGGATGTAGAGTTCGGGTTTCTTGCTATGGAAAGGGACTTGATGGGTTTTGTTATGGTGGATTCGGATATTATATCACCTGCTGGTGCATTGGGAATGGTTGGATCTTATGAAATGAGTTTGAGATCTGGGAAACTTTATGAAAATTACTAGGCAAAGATGGATGGGATAGATCTGACATTTGGTGGCATTCTAATGCCGCCATACATACCCGAATATGAAGACTTTTTGATTACATTTTTTGACTGCATATATCTGTGCACTATTATCTTGCATCTCCTTTGAATATGTTGTGCTTTATTGATAAAATAGCTTCAGAGTAGGTACTTAGCCATTACTTTCCTATATTAAATACCTAACAGGTTCGGTGTTATCCCATCACAAAAATAATGTCACAACATCAATATGAATCCAACAAAATCGACAACTTCGAAATCAACAAACACACATTACCCAAAGTATTAAATGGATATATCACATATCACACAAATGAAGTTTTGACGAGAAACGTCGGGTTTGTCGAAGATACCCGCGATGCTCGATATGTATTTGAGAGGACAATAATCCAATTGTTTGAGAATCTCTAATCACTACGTATCAAATAGACGTACGTACAGTAACTTGGCACGGAAATAAATTTTGTAACAAGATTTGAAATATATCATTCATATATGTAAGTGAAAATATAGATACATTGGTCTGGAACTTCTATTTGTACTCTGAAGGCAAGGAGTACTTGAAATTCGTCTAGTTCAAAGAAAATTACCTGGGGGCTCTCATATGAGTATATGCTTAGGGTTCCGAGGTTGACTAGAAAACTTTGAGGATATACCGAAGAGTTTCCAAGGCGTGATCATTGATTAGAGTATGTACGGCACGTTTTTGCATTTCTAATGTTCTGTTCTATGTAGGCTATTGTATATATCAGAGTATTAAAATGTCATCTATGTACCCCGAAGACCCAGAGTTCAAGTAGTACATCTTCACAGACCAGAGTATCATGCATACGACTTCCCACCATACGATATCGAGACCTACATGATAGATGATACACATACCAGTATGGCAGAACCCGAAAAAATATCCCGAGCATCGAGCTCCTCCGATAATCAGGAGGTTGTACCAGAGTCAGAGACAATAACCTCGCATCCCACAGAAAAGGATTTGAGGAGTCAGGAGCAAACAATCGCAATACCGCCACTAAAGTGGAATAGTCCAGATGACCCCGATAACCCTATTAATTGGCCCGTGTGGAAAAAGAATTGGCATGTATTCACGCCGGCTTTGATATCCTTTTCTGCGTACGTATTCTCTTTCACTTTCACTTTTCCTATTCGTCCACAATACATCACAGCCGAATCTTAACCCGTCTAACAACCCCTAGAACCATCGGCTCCTCCCTAATAACCCCCTCCTTCCCCGCCCTAGCCCGCACCTTCCACATCACCTCCACCATCGCCATTCTCCGCCTCTCCACCTACGTCATCGCACTCGCTCTCGGCCCCCTAATAGCAGCCCCCCTCTCCTCTCCGAGTCCCTCGGCCGCAAACCCGTATACCTGCTCTCCGTTCCTCGGCTTCGTCTTCACCCTCGGTTGCGGATTCTCTCAAAACATATGGAGTCTCTGCATCCTCAGATTTCTCACAGGAATGAGTTATGATTCCGCTTTAGCCATTGGCTCTGTTAGTGTAGCGGATTGTTTTACGGCGGTAAGGAGAGCGAGACCGAGTGCTTGGTATGTTATGAGTCCGTTTTTGGGGCCGGCTTTGGGGTGAGTAGTTTTACTTTTTTTATGTGTATACTTCGATACAATGTTGGAATAGAAATGAGAGATGGCAGCTAGTATAACAAATAAACAGACCTGTGATAGGTTCCTTCGTCACCGTCCGCAAATCCTGGCGCTGGACCCAATGGACCCTAATATTTTTCTCAACATTATCTTTTTTACCCCTCTTCACATCCGAAACCCTCCACTCCCGAATCCTAATCCGACGCGCCAAATCACTCTCCCAACCCCTCCCAACTTTCCCCTCCCGCGTAGCGAAAATTAAATTCCTCCTCACAGTCATCCTGCTCCGTCCAATCCACATGCTCTTTACCGAGCCCATCGTAGCCGTCCTAAGTTTCTACGTCGCATTCAATCTCTCTGTACTGTTTTTTTTGCTGCTTTTCCGTATGCGTTCGAAAAGGTATACGGATTTGATACCGAGCAGAGTGGGCTGGTTTTCTTGGCGATAGGAGTCGGATGTTTCATGGCCATCTTCACGGTTCCACTTTGTGATTTTTGTTTATATCAACCTATAGTCAAAAAATCCCACGAAGATGGGAACCAAGGGATTGTGGCACCGAAATATCGTTTGTATCCTGCGATGCTGGGAAGTCTTGGGTTCCCAGTGGGGTTATTTTGGTTTGCATGGAGTGCTAGGAAGGCTGTTCATTGGATTGTTCCCGTAATTGAAGCGGTGCTGTTCGCGTGGGGAAACTTATCCGTTTTTATTGGTAAGTTGTGATGTTCCATTTCTTTCCAGATAATGAAACTAATACAAGAGATAATAAAGCATCGGCAAACTATTGGATCAATACTTATCAGGCATCAGCTGGCGCATCAGCACTTGCGGCAAATGGGCTTTCGAGATATGTTTTGGGTGCAGTGTTTCCTTTGTTCACCTTGAGGATGTATGAGAAATCAGACATCGCGTGGGCAACGAGTTTATTGGCTTTCATTGTCGCTGGTTCACTACCTGTACCTTGGGTGTTGTGGATGTGCGGAAAGAGAATCAGAGCGGGAGTGTATATGATACTATCGAAGCATAATACTGAATGAACATGTTGCGCGTGTGGAAAGAGTTAGGGAGAGAATATGACATCGCCAAAGATATATGTACCGTTAAGTATCAAATCATAATAATGAACAAAAAAACAGTCAAACGTAACATTCCATCAGATTAGTAGTCAAGAGTGCTCATCTCGCTTTTCTCCAACATTCACTTCTGACCGATCCACTTATACAACCCCAACCTTGGAACGCTCTCTTCTCCCCAAAAGTAACCAATGAAACAACAATAAACCAACAAAATAAGAAGCAAAAACCGCGGCCCGGAAAACACGAAAGTTTATTACCTTTCACACCTCCCACCGTCCGGAATTGAACCAGCATCCCGACGGAGTGACATGAACTACTGCGCCATAAGGACAGTTATTGATGGGAGATGTTGAAGGCAGAAAGTTTGAGGTCGTATAGAGAGCTCAAGTGTGGGTTTTAATCAAGATGATGATATGGTTTGGAAGGTCTGAACCTCTGTGCGAATATATTTGGGTTTTGGTTGATGCACTTGCAGATACGTTGATGATTGTTGGGAATAAATGAAAGAATCGGAGAACTAGAAGGGAACGAAGATATATGGGGATCATAGAGTAATTAAATTGTCAAACGAAAGTAATGAAGAAGAGGAGATGTCATCGTCAAGAAAGGCGTAGAACTTCAAGAATTTGAATCATAGGAAGTGACCAAGGAACCAAGAACGAAACACCCAAGGATCGACGGCTGCTGTTCAGTTTTATTTCCCTTATAATCCATCACCAGAATGGGAATAAACTCTTCACGCACATTCACATCTCACCACCGAATAAAGCACAACCGAACGTAGAACTGAAATAAAGAGGGGAAAACCATTTTTCATTCCATGTTCCTGGCAAATAACTCCACCAATCCTATCAGATCCATAACTTCGCCATTGCTTGTATACCTCCCAAGTAAGCCAATACCCTCAAGGTATTGTTCCTGAAGTCCATCCGTGCACCCAGCCATCCGTGCATCCAGCCATACATTAGATAAAAAGAGCAGAATCGCCATTCACCTATAGTAAAATGGAGAGATACGCGTACGATAGAAAAGAGAAAGAGTTAAAATGAGGACAAGTCATTGCTAACCAAATAAAGCAGCCCACCCCAGATTTGATCTGATATCAGAAAACGCTAACGTAGAAAACCACCCCAGTGTCCTTTGCATCGGTTGTTCTCTTAGCGTGGCCAAAAGTCTCCATGGTGAATCTATCAACCATCAATGACCATACCGTCACTCGTCAAACTCATGAGGCTTTCCATCCCATCTTTGGCGCCGTCCATTTCCTTCTTTCCACCACCATCTGAATAGTAGCCGGTTGCATTTCCGTTACCAGTCAATACACCACCACCTTCTCTCTCTGTACCACACAGCCTGTATTCATTAGATCCATCTCCCTTTGGTTCAATAATAGCTTCATCAAGTGCCCATCTTGCCAAAAACTTATCAACGCCCAACCTATTTGCTTCTCCTTTCTCCATATGCCTACCGACATGTTCAGTCCAGTCATCCCAACTACCCGCACCCTCAAATACATTTGAGCAATCTGCTTTAGGGCATGCAGATCTCTGAGGCGGTTGTCTTCTAGTTACCAAACAAGAAGCTTGCATTTCCTTAACGTGGGTTTCCCACTCCAGCTGAAGTTTCGAGTCGCCCTTGGCGAGAGCTTTCTTAATAGCAAATGGTGCATGCATGCGTCGGAGATGTTGAGTGAAGAGGTCTTTGCGATTGAATTCATTGCCTTTACCTTCAACGGTACTTTGAGGACACGAAGAGCAGCGATAATATGTTAAGCAAAGATGTTGAGAAGCAATGTGACGTTTCCACTCGTTTTTAGAGCCGAAAGTACTTGCACATCCTGCAAAGGAGAAAGCGCATGGGAATGGTCTTGTGTGTGCTGCAGCTATATGTTTTCGCAGGGAGGAAGAATCTTTGAATGGTGTATGACTACACATTGAGCATCGGGTATCTTGCTTAGGCCCTTGCTTTTGTGATGACCTCCGCGGCTTAGGTCTGGAAGCAGGAGAATTAAATTCTGAGTTGTACATTTGATCTTCTGCTCCAGATTCACCTTGGTCTTGCGATGATGCGGATTCTTCTCGACCACTTCTAAGACCTGGCGAATCTTCAGATGTTATATGCGAGTGATTTCGGTCATTTGGAGTTAGATTATCGTGACTGACATGTCGTACATGACTCAAGGCCTTAAGTTGCTCTGCTGCTTCATGCATCTCCACAGAGGTTTCGACGTCATCAGTATGCTCTGGGAGATTTGAAGCACTGGTATCAGGGTACAATACTTGTGGGATCGATTGCGGAGTAGAATTGATTGGATCTTGTCTTAAAGGTTCCTGTCGAGAGGGAGTTTGATGAACGACTTCTTGTTGTCTAGTTGGCTCTTGTTGACCTGGTTCATGTCTTGTCATCAAAGGTGTAGACGCTGCAGCCTCACGAGCTTCAAGTAGGATTTTACCATCTTCCAATTCCTTAGAAGTGGCTGCCTTTCCAACAGGGGAAATTGCTCCAATCAAGTGTTGATAATCCGTCGTCATGTTGTGAGAATTGATGTAACCCAAGAATAAGCAGATTCCTTCCGCGGCTAGAACGTTCCATACTGCAATTGGCATAGAAACCAGGAGAATGGTAGGTGGTCCGTGAAACATGCCTTCGACCGCAATTTTAGATGCTGCCAAAGGAGTGTTGTGAAGCCATTGTTTGAAAGATGCCATATCTTGACTCGGCTCTCCAACAAAAGTAGTACAAACCAATGCTCTGACTTCCTCGAAAGTTAGGTCAGAGTTTGAGTTCGCCTTGATTGGTTCCTCAGTACTCGATCCTTGGGCATTATTTTCTGGTGAATCTGCTGGCGATCCCATTGATGTACTTGGTCTCGGAACCTGCTTAAGAGGAGATAGAGAGATGCTTTGAAGCGATCCAGGTGTCAAAGAGAAAGATACAGGCATTCGCTCGTTGGCCGAAGCTGCCTTTCCTGCTCCATTTGTAAGTCCAGCGTGTGCCAGAAATCCATTGTGCTTTTGTGATATTATCTCCTCGTGGAGTCGCTGTGTACTGAAAGGACGGCCAGTGCCAAGTTTATTAAGAGCCTCCGACAAGTGATAAGTAAATGACCGTGTTCCTGGTTCACGTGTAGCCTGGTCTGGACTGTATGCAGCAATACCTTGCTTGATGCCCTGGCTTCCTGCAACAGATGAATCTGTAGTAGCGCAAGAATCAAGTAAAAGTAAAACATCGGGTTGCGCGTCCTCAAGTAGATACTTGATGCCTTCCCACTTAAATTTTGGAGCTTCTTCATTTGAATTGCTATTGCGCATTAGCGTTAAGTCACAAGGCTCGATAAGCTCCAAATCTTACCAGGCCCAATATAATTGATGATCCGAACCAACAAATCCATAACCTGCATAGTAAACAATCAAAAGATTTTTAGGCGCAGTCAATTCAATATGGTGAGCGAGTTGCTTGACAAGTTTAATGTTAGGATTTGGACCGCTTGGGATATTCCAGGACTCGGTGCGAAAATTAAAGCGTTCATGGAAAACCTTCTGCAGGAGCAAAAGATCTTGTTCGACACTCAAATCTTCTTCCCATCGCAATAGAAGTACCGTAACATTCTCATATGGAAATCGATTTGCTTGCGCATAGATAAGCATTGCTGCATCTTGTAAATGACGGGCGAAAGACTCGAAGTCGCTCCGCTCGTTCGAAGGCGCGGGCTCTTGTAGATTCGGCATAGCTTTATAATCGTACCTAGCTTGAGGCGACTGAATGGTACGTTAGCAGAATATATCAAATACATTACAATGAATTGTTTACCTGTTCTTGGGTAGATTGCTCTGAGACTTTGGGTGCGAGACGTCGTTTCTTGCTAGAAGGCTCCATTTCTTCGTCGCACAATGAGATACTAAATGCTGTCAAAGGTTTAGAAAAGTCGATAGATCCGACGCAAAGCTCTTTTCTAATTTTCTCAAGATCAAGATGATTAATTGAGAGATCTTAATGATGTTGATGGAAGATGTTATTGTGTAAGGCTTCGTAGCCTGACGAGGCTCTTTTCGAGGCTGAAGTCTTTAATTTTGCCGAGCACTAAGTCGGACAAGGGAAGAGGGATGTTGCACGTGATAAATACAGTATGAATGCCTTGTACAGCATGAATGCCTTGGCCGGATAATCATTCCGGGTAAATCTCGGTGAATAGGGAGTCAGTGAATAGTTTGTATCTTTCTACTTCCAGAATCCAGAGGCCTTTTCTATCCAAATCAGTTTTTTACTATAACTTTGTTATGACAAAGATGTTTGGTTTGTGTAGTAATAAGTTGATTGGTTTTTGTTTTTGATCTAATTACTCATGTCAAATGAAATGTCAAGAACTAGTCTTTATATCAAGATCAAGCAGTCATAAAGCATCTAAAGCTTCTCTATAAAAGGTTGGGATTCAGGGATCTTCAAGAACAAGAGTACCAAAGTCGTGAAGTGGGTTATATCCATGGGTTTCTCTCCCCCTATCTATTTTCTTCCAAGATTTGACTAAACAGTCTGTACAAGATAAGATTTGGTAAACTTGAAGATTGTATCCTATAGAACTCCCTATCCAGAGTTGTTCGGGAAATTTGAAGGTTCAATATTGCAAAGCTGGTCCGGGAAATACCACATTGCCAACTGTTGAATGCAAGTTAAATCGAAAGCCATACACCAAGCGTGCAAATACCTCAATCAGTCTTTTGGTTCTTGACCGCAAAAGGACCCCCACTACGTCTGATGCCCCCCTTTAAGCTTAAGCGAGGCTTATAACCAAGAGCCCATTTAGTCTTATCAATCCGAAATGTTCTCGTCATACAACTATATATTATACGCACTCGATGAACCCTCGATTTCTTTCGCCCAGAGGACAGAATCCAAACCATCCACTCAGCAAAATATAGCCATGCTGAGCCTTACAATCTTCGGAATAGATCTCACCTTTTCTTTGTGGATATGATAGCCTGGTGCATCACCAATGGCATGCGCGAATTCCCCCAGTGAATATTTCATCGTTGGTGATGAGGAATACTTCACCATCAACCCGCCTTAGTTCATTCTCAATAGTCCCTGGAGACTTATGATAACGCAACAAAGTCTGCGCAGCTAGAACATGAGCATCATTGATATTTCCCACATTAGTATAATCGAAGAAGTTTTTCCACATTTCCGATGTGGATGTTGAGTTTCCCGGCTGCAGCTCTTTCGGTGAGGACTTAGCTGAGCCTGGACCATTCTCGCCAAATATTCCACATGGTCAGATTCAGCTTGTGAGGAAACCTTTGAGCGGACTTTTGTGATTACGACAAGTTCATCGCCAAGTGCCGTGGAACAATAGGGATGTGTTTTGTCGGCTTCGATCAAATCGATGACTGCATCATGAATAACAGATGCATTGGATGTTTATATGAAGGCTTTTACGCCGAGTTTCTGACAATTGCGAGTTAGAGTTATGAGCCCATCTCAAGTGTCCAAGCCAAACCCAAATACTGAGAAGGGTCATGAGCTATCTACACCCGAGAGACTATTTGATTGTCCGACTCCAGATTTGAACAATGAAAACCAGAACTCACGCCCCCCTGCAAGAACAACCCACATAGCTCAGCAACCCCAAACAAATTCATCGTCCCCTTCGAATTACATTGACCCTAAGACAAAGCTCCAAATCCAACAGACCAAGAAGCGGAGAAGCACTATGAAAACAACCTCCGGCACAGGTTTCAAATATCCAAGAGCAGAGTAAACTTGTTCTTTACTTTATATAGCTACATCCTGATATTGAACTGTGGAGATAAGGTTTTGCTGAGTTCGAAAATCAAAGACTTAGATTTGCGTGGTGGTGTTTCAAAGCCGAGAAGCTCGATCACGATGCGATGACCTAGAGCGCCGCAGCCTCTGACGATGAGGGCGGCTTTCATTAGATAAGTGGTAGAGGTATTCATTGTGGGTTTGGTATTTGATGTTTTGTGGTGAGGTTAGGTTGCTCTTGAAAAGATATTCCATGGGACCATCGTTCTTATATTGCGGATATGCTGTCAGAGGTTCGGTCATGCGGCCCATATGCAAGTGGAATTTGAAAGTCAGATCATCTGTTATAGAACTTCTGGCTTATTTTCCGTTCTTCTTCAACTTTAGGGAAAATCAAAACGTATCTACATACCCTTTTGCTACAGCCCCTTGCATATAAGGTTCTCATACAGCTGTCAGCCCAACTGATGTATCATCTCGAGTCCTGCATTCGTTCATACTTACGAGCCTCTCAGCCGAAACCAGAATCATCATCTCGTATAATGATGTTTCAGTAAATCGCACTTTATCCAAACGTTGTTCAGATGATATCAGGACTAACATTGTACAATACAAAAAGCCTTGTATTGCATGCTGCATTTTGAATAAAGGAAGAGAACTTTGAAAAATAAAATAATTCCACCCGCGGTGATTAAGAACACTTCCAACCATCTTAATATTTCATACTATTTTCAAAGCTTGCTTCTACTTCTAGCTCTCCGTCGAATAATCCTCCGTCAAACATTGTGCCCTTGCTCTTCCCCATACAAAGGCACCTTACCATACTGGCTTCTGGTCGTAAGCCGCCTCTTACCCAATGAAAAGAACAACATATCTCGTCCAACTAAAGACTTCAGCTGCGCCCATTTTCGACATCATACGATGCTATACCTCGCCCTCCAGAATGCGGCGAACTTACCCCGGTCCAAACTCGCAGTAGCAAGCGTCTGTTCGACAATTGGACTTTTGTATCTTTTATCCTTCGCACATATGCTGCTTATAACATTGGGTATAAGGAGATTGAACCATGACATTGTGCACGCATGTGATAACCTTGGTCCATTCTCTCAGCGAGTGGTTGGTCTTCGAAAGTGTGGGTATACGTAAGGGAAAACTACAGTCTCTTATTATAGCGACCGTGAGCACTGTCTAAATGTTGAAGGAGGAGTCTTCTTATGTCGGCCCGGGGAGATTAGATGTCAATGGATGTATGGATGAAGCAATGCAAACGCCAAATTTTGTAAGTGCACGTAAGTTCGATTCTCTGCCAATCTGAATGTATTGTCGTGACAGGAAGATTCTGCTGGTGTTGGTATTAGAAATATTCGATGCATCGCGTCCATGAGCAACGCTGGTAAAAATGACTGTTTGCACAGCGGCCACTCGACCAAGACACTAAATAATCAAAGTCAGGATTCTAAAACATCTTTTATATCCTACTGATGTGACGAATTCCATAAAAAATGGGTATTCCCCCAACTCCTAAGCCTTGCAGATTTCTTCACAAACGCAGAGCCAAAGCTGCCACTCATCTCCAATCAATTGTCAGGTAAAAAAAAAGGAAATTTAACCTGTCAAAATTTCATTCGCCAGGGTACTCGGGAGCGTCATCCCACACTCCTATACTACTGTTACCTCTCATGTCCATATCCTGATTAAGTTCGTCCCAGTCCTCCCTCCAACTAATGTCCTCCAGCGCTCTTGCGTGTTTTGCTGCCATAGTTTGCATATCGATTTGGGTACGGCTGAGTAGTGATTGACTGGTTTCCAGTTCTTCCTGGCTGATTTGAGGGGGAAATTGCTTAGTCTCAAGAAAACAAAAGGTCAAGTAAAGGAGAAACAATGGGATGAGACAAGATTAGAATCAACACCTACAGATTCGAAATGTATTTCTCTAAATTAGTGATTTCTTCTCTGCATACGCCCAAATTGGTGACGTGCCAGGCGAGAATATTCTACATCGAATGAATGAGTAATCGTATCTTACGATTTAGAGCTGGTTGATGCATGTAAACTTACATCGCTTTCTATTCTAGAAGCTTGAAGTTCACCAACTACTTTTGCAAGTCGTACGTTTAATTCTTCAGCTGATGTTGCTATCTCAGCAGCTTTGGCGACTGCCACCACAGTCTTATCATACGAAGCACTGCGAGACATTGGTGGTGGAGAATCCGGCCGTCGTAGGTAGCTATTCCTTGCGGGGGCTAGTGGTCTTCCCCAGAACACCTCATTTGAATCTCTCCTCCGCGGCGTTGATTTGACTTTATTCTGGGATATCTTCGGATCCAGATCCATAGAATATTCCACTCTCAACAGCGTCTCCATCTCATCCGTCTTCTTATGCAACGCAGTGATAGCATCGTCCTCTGCATCATCATGTGACAGCCTGGCTACGAGATCATTGAGCCTTTGTAACAGGACATCTTTATTGTCCTGAGAGTCCTGATTCGAAGAGTTTGATGGCGCAGCTGGCAAAGCATCGACGTTCGTGAATGACAGAGGGGAGGTAAAGTGGCGGCGTAGGCCTAGGATATTCATGTTGTATTACATGCAGGAAGGGGAAGTCATATAGGCGCTATGACCCAACAAGCATCTAAAGAATTCATTTTGTTGTCAAGGTTTCACGTGTATGCATTATGAAATGCAACTCAAAATGCACAATTCCTCATACAAACCAATGGTAGATCTCAATAAGTAGCGGTATGTCGAGCGTAGTGGGGTGGAAATGTCCTGACACGCCTGGCTTCTGAGGTTGGCATTTTTCGGTGAGAAGTTCTGCCATGTGAAATTGTCCACCGCCTTTATTCATGGAGTTATTGCCCAAAAAGTCCCTTGGATGACCGGAAACTCAATTTCTACGAGTAAGTACAATAATAACTCACAAAGATTGCTACCGTGTTCTTTACCTACCTATTATCTGGATTTCTTCTTTTTTTGATTCCCTCACAAACTTTCTATACACGCTTCTACTATTCAATCGGTTTTCAGACTTCTCATTTCCCATTCCAATCTACTCGTATCATACAAAATGGTGGTAGGGGTATGTTAGAATATGACTCTTTCGAAATTGGCAAAATAGCTCACAAGTAACTAGGAAATCTCGCCGTCCCTGGCGGAAGTATCTACTGTGCTTTCCAAATCTAAAGGAAAGTCATACGCCCCAAACTTAGTTCCTATCTATAAAGAAATCTACTCCGACCTCATCACCCCGTCCGCCGCATACCTCAAAATATCCGCGCATTCCGAGTCCGAACTTTCCTTCTTATTTGAGAGTGCTGCTACAGAAAATCTTGGCAGATATAGTTTTATAGGAGCTGGACCTCGAAAGATTCTCAAAACTGGTGAAGGACATGGCGAACAAGCGGACCCCTTGCCGGCGCTCGAGGCAGAGTTGTCTAAATATAGGGTAGCGCAAGTTCCGGGACAAAAGTTACCACCTCTGACAGGAGGAGCCATTGGATATGTGGGATACGATTGCGTGCGATACTTCGAGCCCAAAACCGCAAGGCCTATGCAAGATGTTCTCAAAGTCCCCGAGTCACTCTTTATGCTATTCGATACTATTATTGCATTCGATCGGTTCTTTGGTGTTATAAAAGTTATCACATACCTTCACGTTCCAGAGGATTTCTCTCAGATCCCAGCAGAGTATGAGAAAGCACTCAAAATTATTGACGAGGCTGTCGCCGTTCTTGAATCGCAAGATACGCCATGGCCTGTTCAACCACCAATAAAGCTTGATAACGAATACACTTCGAACATCGGTCAAGAAGGTTATGAGACGCACGTCAAAACACTTAAAACTCACATCACATCAGGCGATATCATTCAAGCAGTACCTTCACAACGCTTCGCAAGACCAACTTCACTCCACCCCTTCAATATATACCGTCACCTCCGTACTGTGAACCCCTCACCCTACCTCTTCTACGTCAATTGCGGTGATTTCCAAATTGTGGGAGCTTCCCCCGAACTTCTTGTCAAAGCAGAAGACGGCCGCGTGATAACTCATCCCATTGCCGGTACTGTTAAACGCAGCCCCGATCCTCAAATCGACGAAGCCCTTGCCGAAGAATTACGCAGTTCTCTCAAAGACCGTGCTGAACACGTTATGCTTGTTGATCTTGCCCGTAACGACATCAATCGTGTATGCGATCCCCTGACAACTCGCGTAGATCGATTAATGGCTGTTGAAAAATTCAGTCACGTGCAACATTTGGTTTCACAAGTTTCGGGAGTATTAAGGAAAGACAAGACCCGATTCGATGCCTTCCGTTCCATCTTCCCCGCTGGTACCGTATCCGGTGCACCGAAAGTTAAGGCAATGGAATTAATAGCAGAATTGGAAAAAGAGAAGAGAGGTGTATACGCGGGTGCCGTCGGATACTTTGGATATCCAAGTGTGGACGCTAATGGGAATGAATTTGAAGGAGAGATGGATACATGTATTGCGCTGAGAACCATGATGGTCAAAGACGGAGTTGCTTATCTACAAGCTGGTATGTTCAATCTCCTTTTTACTCCAAGTTCCCACCCTGTTAACCCCTTCATCCTCATCCTCAACTAACACCTCCCCAGGCGGCGGCATAGTCTTCGACTCAGACCCCTACGATGAATGGATGGAGACCATGAACAAGCTCGGCGCCAATATGCAATGTATAAAAGGTGCCGAGAAAATCTACTCGGGTATGCAATCTAGCTCCAGTGCAAATACAACTGAACCTACACCCGGAGAAGAACCATTACCAACGAGGCCTGGCGAGAAGGCTCATATTGATTTTGCTGCTGGATAGAAGAGAACTATGAGCGTGGGAAAATTGGATGGTAGAGTACTACTAGTAGAGGTAGAAATTAAAGACCCGAGTTGAATATCATGCCAAGTTGTGTTTGTTTTTCGTCTGTGCTATGCGGTTGGATCGTTGAATGGCGGTCAGACTTTGGGGAGATTTGACAGGAAGATCGATCGACCATCAACGGGCCATCAAATGTATCCATGGATGTCATGGATGTCGGCCAGATCTACAGGGCTAGAAATTTGCAAAGTTCGGATGAGGTAAAATGTATGAAATTTCATACATAGTATTAGTCACTAAGTCAGGCGTGACTTATTTCAAATGACAGCAAAGATAAATTCAAGGGAAATTTTTGAAGGGGAGTATTGTATTTATTTTGTTAGGTCGAAAAAAGCACGACCCGAATTCCTTCTACCCAGAGAACATCTGCCTTTCTAACCTAGAGTACAAGTCGCTGCGTCTAATTCTATGTATACAAATCGTGAAATCCTCTATGCGGTAGTCTCCTTCAAGTGTCTGTCATGATGGTTAGCTTCTGATAGTGACATGTTTCAAGATGCAAATGATTAAAAGCTGAACTTTCAGAAGGAACAATTGGAATTTAATGTTTTATCCTCATAGTCATGGTAGACGTAAGAAGTTTAACGAATAAGAAAATCATCATAGAAGCAGGTGCGTGTATAAAACACTGGGAAATCTGAGTATAATGGGGAGCAAAACGTACTGGATCAAATCGTTCCTGTCCTTGTCCTTCTTCAATCCACCGAAAGCCATCTTGGTACCTGGAATATATTTCTTTGGGTTCTCGAGATATTCGAACTATAGTACACATTAGAAATTACTCCCCTTGGGAGATGGCGTAGTGAAAAAACATACAAGTGTGTTCTCGTCCCAGGTGATAGCCTTTTGCTTGTTGGCATCGGTATATGCGTAACCCTCGACGGCACCGGTTTGACGTCCGAAAAGACCGTGAAGGTTAGGACCGATCTTGTTCCCCTCACCCTCACCGAGAGTGTGGCATTGAGCACATCTGGTCTTGAAGAGGTTGGCACCCTTCTTTGCGTCTCCTGTGAAAGAAAATTATAAGTGCTTGTTCTTAACGTGTGTTACTTTGAACATGGGCGCAGGTCCACCCGAGTGGCGAATGAAGTTCGAGGGAAGTTCGAGGGAAATGCGAAGCCATGGAAGAAGTAGCCAGACGCTGCCGTCTTTGTAGGTGGTTGAAGAAGCTTGAGAACAGCTCTCGTTGTCTGGCAGGGTGGCAAATAGAGTTGGCTTGACGAGCGGCGGTATGAAGAACAGAATATCTCCCCATATCGACAACCCAAGTACGCCCTCGATCATAGACACCCCAACCACCCTCAAAACACTACCATCGCCGCCGCAGAAGACAAAGACGAGATTCGCAACTCTTAACTCCCAATGGCAAATTTCTTCCTCGTCGTGACATGGGCGATTCAAATCCCTCGAAAGTGGGAAGCCGTCTGAGAACGGAAAATGAACATACCTGCTTTGAAACCCATTTTGACTAATTAAGAGGATGTATGTATGTGAAAGAACTAAAAGTAATTATGAACGAAAAATATTTTCGTAGTCGTAAGTCGTGAGGAAAGAGTGATAGGATTTTTTTAAAATAATATAAGGACAAAAAAAAGAAAAGGAAAATAATCTCCAGCTTGAATTATATGTACCTAGTAGGTACATAAGACGTAGCTTTTTTTAATCCCGATAGTTTCAAGCCACTCTTCCCGAACTCTCCCAGCCAATAGGAAGAAGTGAGATGGTCAGTAGCTGTGGCGCAAGTCGGAATCTTACGGAGAAATTTTTGCTTGCGTGAGATTGACTTGTTGGTGAACGTATATATGTATGTATGGTGGAGGGAATCATGACATGGGAAGCTTCACTCTATCAATGACAAGCACAATTCAGAGATTGTATCGCAGTCCACTATCCACAATGCCGCCCACGACCTCCATACCCAGATTTCTGCTACCACTTCGCTCTCCTCTGTGGTCTCTATCCCCCAAAACTACGATTCGCCATCTCTCCTCTAAACCCAAGAATAATGCATCCAAAAAGTCTCCCAAACCCCTCGTCCTCGAAAAGCCCGCCAAGTTTAACCCCCCCTCTCATCCTGCGCGTCTTCGCAAAGATCCTCCCCGGTATCCAGGTCCCCAATTGAGCGCCGAAGAAATAGCTAGACAAAGCGTGAAGAAATACCCTAATATGATGCCTCCAGAAGGTACTTTTATGCATTGGTTTCTCAATAACAAATCTATTCATATATGGATCGCATTGGTAACTGCCCCCCCTTCCCCCTCTTCACCCTCTCCATATTTTATATCTAACTCCCAATCCCAGGGCACACTCTCCACCCTTGCAGGAGGAGTCTGGATCACAAACTTCAAGCGCGATTCCCCATTCGGAGACATGTTACCCGAGTGGCCTCAACTTTTCCTACATCCAATAGCATTCACAAGAACATGCTTTGAAGTTTTACAGCTGCATACTGCTCATGTTACGGCAGAGACAATGGAGAGGAGAAAACATAAGGTGGAGGATGTTGCGAAGAGGGCTGCGTATAGAAAGGCGCATGGGTTGGATAAGGATACTGGATTTGGCGGTTGGACCGCTAAGACTGATAGAGAGGTTATAGGACCAGGAATTAAATTGGGAGAGGAGGAGGAGGCTAAGATTGCCAAGACAGCCGAAGGCGAGGGCAAGCAAGAGGGGGAGGAAGGAGAGAATAAAGTGGTTTATGAGAAGCAATTTTCGGGGAAGAAATGGTTAGGCATTTGGTGAGGGGTAGACGGACATTTAGATACCAATGTGTTTTGAAATCGGATTAGAACTTTGTTCTAGAATCAAGCCGATATGGATATGGGACGAGATGTTGTACATGCGTCGGAGAAGAAGGGTATCATTGTAAAAAAAAAATTCCTTGTAGAATCACAAACTAGGCCAACTCTACAGTCTCTAACCCATCTAATACCTCTTCTGCAACCCCTCCAGGCTCCATGACCTTTGCAATCATCGTCGCGACCAATTTCCTCTTAATTCCTCCTCTCGGTGGTTGCCAAACGCCTCCTTCCTTCATTGTCTCCCTCTGAGTAGCAGCCAAATCCGTCGTCTCAGCCGCCGCACCTCCAGTGGCAGTATTCATAGTATTCGGTACACCAGGAGCCGTTAACCTAGCCGGTAAATCCACAGTCCTCACAGCCAATAATCTCAAATCTCTTCCAGAATTAGAATCCATATCAACATCTCCAACCTTGCGTCTTCGTTCTCCAATGGTAATGGCTAATACAGCTTCGGCAACCGTAAGCTCCTCTTTACTTGGGTCGAAAATTATATTATCGCCTACGGATATGACAAGGAGTGTAATTGGGGGTCGGGAATGGGTGGATTGTGGTGTTCGGGGGTACAAATAGACGGAAGCTTCCCAATCGTCATCGAAGAGAGGATCCTCGTCGCCTTCAGATTTGAGACGGGGGAGACGGGTGTGGAGAAGTGCTAAATGGGTTGTGAGGGAGAGGAGGGGTAATGGGTAGGATAGTGGTTGTGAAAGTAGTAAAATCTGGGATATTGTCAGTTTTTGCAAAAATCAAGAATTGAAAAAAATTGAAGCCATTGAATAGAGGAAAGCTCACATCAACATATATCTTCCAATGAAATTTTGAATTAATCCATAACCTTCCCACAAACTCCGCATCTGCCAACAGCGCCTCACTCAACATTGCCGCCATAAAAACAGGCATACTATCATCGTCCCTAAACCCCGGAATTTCGACACTCAGCTCTAACCAATCTCTTTCCCCCTTTTGCTCCTTGTCAAGCTTCTCCTTCTCAATCGCTCCCCTCATATCTTCATCTTCATCATCATCATCATCGTCGTCGTCATCATCATTTTCTTCAGCGTCAAATTCAGCGGCTTGATAGGTCGGTCGTGATTTCTCAACTTCGCACTTCACGCCCACGATGGCTTCAGTACCATCCGCAAAACAGATGCGCGCGCTACCGTTTGTGCCTGGAAGGATATCGCATTCGGCGATGAGGGGTCGAAATTGAGTAGAGGTGCGGGCGTCGGGGCGAATTGGGGGGTCAAGGGAGAGAGAGGTATGAATATAAGATAGTTCGGCGGGCGAGAGAAGGAGAGGTTGTGTGGAAGAAGGTGGCATTGTGAGAGAAGGGGCTCTTGCAGAGCGACAAAATTGGGAAATTGGGGAGAAAGTTGCGAGAAAGTTGCGAGGTGATGATGCTGTGCAATATTTCTATGCGAGAGGCAGTCTAGTGGAAATTATTTATACAGGCGAGGCTGGCGAGGCTGAAGACAAGGCTGCAGCTTGGGAAGGAAATATTGTACCCTTTGCAGAATGCTGAGAAACCCTTGTAATAATACATTATTTGGAAGATTTCGGATTGAGGGGGTAGTCATTCATATTCTAGCTTCGGCTTAGATCGAAGATGGCTCTTTGTGAGGATTTGAAATACAGCCGGCGTGAACATTCCTCCATTATATGCTCTAAGAGGAAAGTCTCCGGAGCCCGGGCATCTTTAAATCCCCAAATTTGATATATATATTATTTCACAGCAGCAGCTTCTCACAATAATCCAACTTTTGTGGTTTCCCAATCATCTTCTCTGGAATCCTTCAAGATACCATCCATTTGATCGATCATTTGGAACGATAAGTTCAATCTTCCTCCTCTTCCACCACCCGATACCTTTTCAGGAAGGTCTATTTTGATTACCGGAGCAACGTCTGGATTTGGTCATGCAACGACAGTATATTTAGCTAATCTTGGTGCAGAATCTGCGATTACAACTGAAAGATCTCTTGCGAAAGGGGGACAAGCGAAGACTATTATTGAAGCAGAGACGGGTTCGACAGGAAAGAACATCGTGAAAGCCATGGAGTAAGTATAAACCCTTTCATATATACTAGTATGAGATACAGCGTCTCCAATAGTCCAGACTGCAATCCAACAACAATATGTTTCTAAAATTTGAATTCGTTGGCAACACTCGTACTATTTGAAGGATTTAAATCGCTGAAGAAATCAACTCATTCAAAAGATTCAAATCGTTTGCAAAATTTACCTTTCGAATGTTGAAACTTTGAGATTACTTTGCTAGTCCAGACTATTGGACACCCTACACAGTTAGATACAGCTGTAGATTCTTCTACGACTGTACAGTATGTCTTTTAGTCCGCTATCTCATGGTTTCGGATTGGACATGAGCACTTTTGAAAGCATCAATATATGTGCGGAGGAAGTGTTTAAGTATGAAATATTTCAAGGAGATTAATTTTGTTCGTTTGAATGCTGGAGTTATTTCCACTGAACACAGAATAGGCAAGGAGGGATACGAGACCATGATTGAGATTGGTGTTCTCGCCACTTCTTTCATGGCATTGCTGATATTGCCTTGGGCGAAAGAATTTGGAAGTAGGAATGCCCATTTGCGCATAGTGACCAGTACTTAATCTTGGGTAGATACTTGGGTACCTTAATAAATCCAAGGCGACTACTTGGCAGAAACCCCACTCGGAGTCTTGTAAAGTTTGGCAGATATTTTACTTCAATAATGGCCAAAGGATTATGAGCTTTAATACTGGAGCAAGGAAGAGAATTGGAAAGGTGGGCAAGGTGATCATGATCTGAGTAAACTGAAGATATTAATCATCTTCCTTGTACACCTCTACAGTATCGGTATTCACTTGATATGAACTACTCGAGTAAAGTAATGCCAATCCTAAAAGTCATCATGAACTCAATCTGCCCAGGTTAGTCGCTCACACCCTGTTGCGGATCCAGTTTTCCAATTCGCATGAGTAGCGCTTTAAGGGCATTCACGGTTCACCAGCTTAGAACCTGGCTTAAAATGGAACACTTACTTCTTACGTTTTCAACCTATCTGTTGATCACAGTCCTAATTGCTGTTTGTAGGAATAGTAAAATCACACATCAGACCTGGAGTCGCGATGACTCTACTCATCAATTTGCGGATGCATCTTGCCTGCAAAACGACTGAAGGGGGTGCTCGGCGAACTTGGCGTAGTCAAAATTCTTGGAACTTAGCAGTTCAATTCGTTCGAGAGGTTGCGGGGAACCCATTTCTACCAATTATGTAGAAGGTATATTGTTGATATTGTATTAGCATAGGCAATTGTGAGCTTTAATGTTCATCTGCTTAACTTCATTGATGGTCCTTGAGTGCATCACAAAAGTGTGCACTGTGCACTCGCCCAAGAGCATACCGAGATCACGGCAGTTGATGAAGCCCGTCTTACTTCACCGTCGCTTGCCTATATAATAATAGAATCAGTGCCAAGGTGTCAACATTTGAAGTAGGTACCTACCTAGGTTAGGACTACCGTAGGATGACCTCGGGATGTACACTGTACAGTACCTAGTCTCGAGCTAGTTAAAGATATTGTTAACCGTCTAGGCCCGGGGGTTGTCAAATACCCAAATTGATGCTTGGCATACCTACTACTACTACTAGGTGGAAAATTGACTTTTGGCATCGAGTGATTAGGTAATGATTTAAGGTAGTATGATCCAATTAGCTTCATCTTTTATGAGGCTCAATTGGCCTCCGCACTGGTAGAGTTTTACTTGTTCACGGGTAGCCCTACTGGATTGCTTACATAACATTCCCGTTCTCGCTCAACGACATGTTGACACAAAATCATCTTCGAACACAGTCCATCCGAAAAATTGGGACGAGAAACAATCAGTGAAGAAATGAATCAACATGTAAACAATCCCAGGAGTATCAACAGGTAATTGCACTAATCACTCAACTTACCTCAAGGAAGTAAGTAGTTTCAAGGGGGGTTGATTAGCTCTGGCTGGTGGCGGACGAGCGGGCGTAGGAAGGAGGGGCTAAAAACCAAGCTGGAGTCATGGAATGCTACCCCAAGAAGCAGATCTCTTTTGCTATATGTCGCAATAGTTGGCTTCCAAGTGGAATTGGTACTAAAAGCCGTTAGTCAGGCAGAAGGTATAAAAAATCACACCCTATCACCCCTCCTTCACCGGACTTACTGCCAGAAGGACATTACTCCACTTTTTATTCGCATTAGTACATAACTTCTAGTCAACTAGACCTCAAGAAATTCCCATGGGACAGTGACTAGCATGCAAGCCCATTACTAAAACTTGAAAACATTCCACTTCAGAAGGTTAGTATCGGCATTAGTGGCTTACCTTCGTTAAGTTCATAAGTCAGTATTCCTATAAGTAATACTCCTGTCCCACATGCGGCTTCCAATTTGTTTTCATTCTTATATATCAAAACTTCATTTCATTTCATTTCATTTCATTATGGCCTCTACTTCGAGCTCTAGGCAGGAGCAGGAGCAGTCTGAAAAGACCCTTCCCCCTGCTAGACATTTTGAGCAAACGACTGACGCCGAGCGTTATGCGGCCATCAACAGAGACTTGAATGACCCCTTAGCCCCATATAATGAGGACGAGTTGGAGAGTTTAGCTGAGAATTACGCTCGAAGTAATGGGATCAGAAATCCCGTCGATGTTCGTGCTTTGAAGGTTGGCGCATTGCTCGCAAAAGATCATGATAGCTTACGAGCTAGAGCGGAACTTTCTCTTGATGAGATGGATGTGCTTGAGAAGGAAATAACAAACAAGTGGTCTCAGCCATCGCTTTTTATAAAGGTCATTGTGCTTTGTTCGGTTTGTGCAGCAGTTCAAGGAGTCGATGAAAGTGTTGTGAATGGTGCCCAAATCTTCTATTCCAGACTTTTTGGAATTGATGATCCAGGAAGCTCTATAGACCCATGGCTGTTGGGGATCACTAATGGAGCTCCCTATATCGGCTGTGCAATTGCTGGCTGCTGGTTGACAGTCCCTTTCAACAAATACTGTGGTAGACGTGGAACTATCTTCTGGACCTGTTTAATTAGCGCATTAACGTGCTTTTGGCAGGCGTTTACAAATACATGGTGGCACATGTTTATCGCGAGGTTTATGCTCGGCATAGGGCTCGGTGCAAAGTACGTACTGTCATTCGACCTTTCCCCCAGTTGAAGTGTAATAAAGTTATTGATGTTGACGTTCTCTTAGGTCGGCTACTGTTCCAGTGTATGCTTGCGAGACTTCTCCCGCTCCAATACGTGGCGCGATGGCGATGCAGTGTAAGTTGACTTCCTAATATAGATTTAACTCCTCATTTTCCACCAAAATCTTTCCTAGATTGGCAATACTGACTCTCCGATGTTGTAGGGCAAGTTTTTACGGCTTTTGGTATCATGTTGGGTTTTGCATTCGATCTGGCCTTCTACTATGTTCCTGATACGGCATCCAACATCCATGGACTTAATTGGAGATTGATGATGGGATCTGCCGGAGTTCCTGCTCTCTTTGTTTTACCTTTAATTTTGTTCGTTCCTGAGTCTCCCCGCTGGTTAATGGGCGAAGGGAGACACCAAGAAGCATATCAGGCAATGTGCAAATTAAGACACAGCAAGGCTCAGGCAGCACGCGATATCTTCCAGATGCATATGCTTCTCGAAGCCGAGAAACATATGGGTAGGGGACAGAACCAAATCAAACAATTGTTCACAGTACCCCGAATTAGAAGGGCGATGGTGGCATCACAGATAACAATGTTTATGCAGCAGGTAAGTCAAATTTATAAATCCGCTCTTTTCTTCCAAAATTCCGCAAAATGCATATCATCTTAACTTTGACAAAACATGGAGTGCAACAGCTAACATGTGTATTAGTTTTGTGGTATCAATGTCATAGCATACTATTCGTCAGTCATCTTTGTTGATGCTGGTTTTTCGGAAGTTATTGCTCTCGTTATGTCATTGGTCTTTGGGACGCTCAATTTCTTAGGTGCTATTCCTGCCATCTACACAATTGACAGATATGGTCGCCGATGGCTTCTACTTTTTACCTTTCCATTAATGTCCGCATTTCTATTCCTCACTGGTTGGAGTTTCTCGATTCCAGAGGGAAATGCACGTATTGGTGTCGTAGCTATCGGCATCTATCTATTTTGTCTAGCCTATAGGTAAGCAAAGCGTGCCCTCTTGTTGTATTTCCAGACTTCGTCTTGAGTATCATACAAGTTCATCCTCGCTTCTAATATACCAAAATCGCTAATAATCTGAATAGTCCTGGAGCTGGCCCTGTCCCCTTCACTTACTCAGCAGAGGTAAGAGAGTCACTGCTATACATGTCTCTTCCTGTAATATAATTCTAACAAATTCTTAGGCATACCCTCTCCACGTTCGTTCACTGGGAATGTCCTTGGCAACTGCAACCACTTGGTTCTTTAACTTCGTGCTTGCCATTACTTGGCCATCGATGCTGAGATCATTCAAGGCTCAAGGCGCCTTCTCTTTCTACGCTGGGTTTAACATAGTTGGATTCTTCCTCACATTATTTTTCGTTCCAGAGACGAAGAATAAAACACTCGAAGAATTGGACCAGGTTTTCAGCGTCCCGACGAGAAAACATGCCGCCTATGGATGGAGTCAATTCACTTACCCTATTAGACGACATGTCTTCCAAATGGATGTTGAGAAGCCACGATTGTATGAGAATGTGTCCGAGGATGAATATCACCACAGTCGTACCACCTCTCAGAGGACTTCAGACCAGGCTAAAAGAGGTTAAAGGGTCTTTTGGGATTTCAGTAGTTAGTTCAAAGGTTAAAATGAGTCTGTAGGATAGTCAAAAGTTAATTGTTAATATATGAGATTCGTACATGTTATAGTTTTCTAAGTGTACCTATGCTAATGATTGATTGATTTACGAAACCGCAATTCGAAAATAAGGGCCTGTTTGGCTTGGTAGTGTGAGAAAAAGTATATTATTAAAATAATTTTATATATTTTATTATATAAATATTTATATATACCCAATAAAAATCTTGTTTTGAGGCTGCCACAGAAATGCTGGTTCTATGTAAATGATAAGGGTTTTATGCACGATGAGTTCCATCCGGCTTATTCTCCTTGTGACAAGCTTGCTTCTATTGGTTCGGTTCAACATGCGATGTCATGCATCAATCATCAACATGGGAAGCACCACCGACTATTTTACTGCTGTACTACAATCGGATCAAGATATCCTTGATTTGCAAGTTGATGAGAACCCCGAGGTCTCCGCAGTAAGTTACCAAAACGGCAGACGTGCAGTATCGTGCGAGTGGTATCAGATGCCATGCGTGAGAAGATGGAAAGCATGCAGTTCTCTGGTCTCTAGACCCCTCACTTCCAAGTTCCTCTTTCTGTGTTCTATGAGACCTGCCAGTCAAGCGATTTATCATTGCTCAAACACAAATGATACAATCAACATATGACCTTCCATATCTTATGTTATCGTAGCTGCAGCTTCGTCTCTGTGGCTCATTAAGCGTTTTCAAATCGCTCTCCTATCATCTCGTGCCCAAATCCCCAATGCGCACTTCACGGCGCCATATTCGAGATTTGGGCTATTTTTGGCATAGAGGGCATAAAATCTAACATAAAGCGCGATATACTGCACATGAGAAGTATGGTCTTGTCATTCGAATTGTGTCATGGGAACTGAGTATCAATTGTCTCGAAGGTGGCGTTAAAACGTTTTCCGGAGGTTAGTTTGAGAAGGGGGAATGGTATTCGGCGTTCTTGAATTATGGGTTATACCACTACACAGCCAAATCGTTTTTTATGCTTTCATATTATTTCGCGAACAAGAAAGTAGGATAAGAAAGAAAACAAACCTTAGCATCAGCGCTTGCGGTGAGCCTATTGTCCCCGAGCATACAATGACTTCTTTGCTAAATTCTGCTGAGAAGCTCTTCCCGGATGTTGGATCTGCAAGTTTGAAGAGTACCTTTTCGGTACGCGGAATTCCATTGTCCTGCAAGAAGACCCAGATCTATGTAGCAAATGACCCCCACGCGAAGTTCCAAAAGCAACCACCACGATGAACCATCATCGAGAAGATTTGAACCCACCAGGTGTTAGAATTTGAACAAAAAGATGATCACGATCTCATTTTCTACTTGGGGCAGTCAATTTCATAAATTGCCTGCACCGTATCCAGAAAATGTATGATGGAACGAAGAGGCGTAGTCTAGATACTTGGAGTAATTGACAATGCCGGTGTATTTCACAACTCTCTTTATTGATTGATTCCATCACATTTTTATTCTTCTAAAATTGAGCCCATCACGAACAGTATAAACCAACATGTTGAGAGCTGACATGAAAGTGCCAACCGTGCATCGGAGCATAAGCAGGACAAGTTGACCTCGTCGTGGGGTATAGCAAGAACTCCTTGGAATATCAAACAGTGCTCAGAATAACTCTCCCCTGCTACGCCCTTGCTCACTCCACTTCAAAGACTGCATAAAACCTTAAAAACAGTCAACTTCGATCTGAATGTAGTTGGTACATATAACCCCCTGACATCTCGGCTAGATGTGGTGCATGCAACTAGTAACAAGAAATTCTATCACTGTCACAAAATATTGAGAGTGGGGGTTCAGTTCGCGTTAGGCAACTGCGGCTCAATATTCCTTGATGGCTGGAATCTGGATCGCGGGGAATTTTGGGTTTTGAGGGGGATACTCGGCATCATTGGAGACAATCTCACCGGATGCAGAGCGCATATATGCGCGTCAACCATGATTATGGCCTGCAGTTGCAGATCCGAAGTGCTAGTTTGACAGGCTACGATTCTGGTCACCATATTGGGCAATTTGAAACGCTGATTGGGCAGACTATAAATCCACCCACTATCTTGCCATAAAATGGCATGAATAAAGCATCGGCCTCGTAATCTTATCAGTGACGTGCCGGGACTAGATCCGGGCAGGTGGTAGGGCTCCACACCCATACCAGGAATATTGTCTCTCTTGCAATTTTGTATGATGCCCAATCATATGCTGGAGGCGAAGATGAACATGTTATCTGATGACAATGTAACATCCAGTATATTAGCTTAAGCCATACTTATCTTGATAAAACTATTTGGCGGGCCCTTCAATAACGGCGAGTCTCGAATCTTGATCTCCGTTAAGATTCATTTACTTTGATGTAAAGAACATAAACTTAAATCTAAGCATGTAATTATCTTTAATATTCTGATAAATATATCAAAATTACTATAAACATTTTCAACATTATAATATATTAATAATAAATAAACTAATTATTGAACATCCAGTATGGTTGGCTGGATCCTAATAAAAGGAACTCGAGTAACACAGAACGTTAACCAAAATTACATAATTCCTTTATCAAAAAACGAGTTCATGATCAAGCTATCACAGGGGAACAGCCGGGAAGCATCTACAGCTCAAAGCCATCGATTGTACTCACGCTCGCTAGCCGAAAGATTCACTCCAATGGATTATTAATTCTCAAAGGAAATCTTCGGTCGTAGATATCACAGTTGTTGCTCAACAGACACTGTCATATATTTTCGGTGGGGGGGGATCAAATGCCAATGATAAATCCAGTGGCTCAAAGCAGCATTTAGAGATCATGTTTAACTTCGACATAGCTATTAGCTTTCTGTGTATACAACCTATGCAAGCACCCGGAATACTTGGAGCCATTGCGTGATGAGATATCTCTTTCGGACGGAACCAGACATGATGATGACACGGAGCTACCTCTGCTCGATAGCTTTTTAAAGGAGACAACTCGAATGAACCCAATAACTACCTGCAAGTTACTTCCTCATCACCTCGCGCAAAACTGACAACTCTACAGGCGGAATGCCCAGGAAAACAATACGACCGTTTATATTCTCCGATGGCACTCATATCCCAGCCAACAACTGGATCATGGTAGCCCAACAAGTACAGATGAAAGCCTCTTATAATTATCCCGACCCTGAAACATTCAAAGGCTTTCGATTCGTAAAGCAACGCGAAGGCAAAGAAGCAACCTCCGAGTCTCGGTTCTCTCAGCCAAACTGGAATTACACTTTGTGGGGCTCTATGCAACACGGATGGTGAGTGAGGCCCGCGATACTACCAAGAGTATATATGATGTTCAAATATGTTCAAATGTGGCATTTTGCTAATCAGTAGCTTAGCCCAGCCAGATCATATGTCTCCCATGTACTGAAGTTAATTCTCAAGGAGTTCATCATGGAGTATGATATCAAACTTGCAGACGAGAATGTGCGAAGTTCGTTTTCCTGGGGCATGTTGAGGCTGCCTCATCCACGTTTGGCTTTTCTTATGAAGAAACGTTCTGTTTGAATATTTCATTCCCCAACTCCCGCGCACCTGAGTTTGTTTCAGTACTACTGAATCGAGACACACACATCCGCAGATCGTAGTGTAGCTCACTTCATCAAAGAACAATGAATCATATAGAAGTAGAAATCAAAGGTGTATCCACTATCTAATTACGCTATCGATCGAAATTTATCAATCTATTCATCCATCCTTCTGTCCATCGCTCTTATCTTTTGTATCTCTCGCTGTGTAAGTTTTCCAAAGAAATTTTAAGTGTCGCTTTATGGATATTGTGGATATTGTGAACGCCCCAAGGTCCCTAAAACTCCATCCAATACCCATCTTTTCATCCTGACAATCTTATGTATTCCCCCAATGTAACACCAGTAAAATAACCCAGCAAAACCTCTTCGTATGATACATAGAACAATCGCAGTCAATGGATGAATAGTACCTTTACGAGAAGTGCCGGGCAGGCAATGAATCAATCATTTCATGATTCATTTAGATCTCGAGCTCCCCGAAGATTGAACTCCTTAATCAGTAGCCTCAGGAGTAGCCGTCTCACTAACAGCTTGGCTGGGTAATTCAAAAATCTTTGGCTCTTTGGCTCCAGTCAATGATTTTTCATCTAGACTTAGCCCACCCAAGCTATTGAGTGCCAATCCTTTGGGGTTGTCCTGCTTCATTTTCTTGGCGAATTCTCTCTTCATTCCATGTTTAACCGCATCCAGCACGGTATCCACTGTCGCCTTGGGTTTGTATGCTGGCTCAGTCCCTTCCTGGAAGACTCCGGTTCGTACGAGGATAGAGTACCATTCATTCTTGGCCTTTTCGTTGAATTGATTCGTACCTCTAATGTCAGATTCCGGGGTATCGCCGACGAAGTAGACAGTCTCGGGAGGACGATTGCAGCGATGTTCTTCTTTGCGCCATTGCTGTAATAATCTGGTGGCAAATTCGAAAGTTCCGATTTGAGGCTTTCCGAAAGCGATGGTTTCAAGTTCTTTGCCTTTGGTGAGATCTTTAAAGAGCATTTCGGTCATTTTTCTCAAAGCACCCATACCGAGACGAACATTTTCATGGGCAGCAGACCAGACAATATCGCTGTGGGAGAAGTAGATAGGTGGTCCTTCATCGAAAGTTTCGGAAAGAGTACCGATGTATCCGCCCTTGGACATGGCGAGGTCAAGCATGATTTGAACATCGCAGGCCCAATCACGGCTGTCGGCAAAGACGAAGATGGCTTCGATTTTAGTCTTACTGTAATCACGGCCGCCGCGGGAGTTTTTCATTTCTTCTTCGGTGAGTTTGCGGAAGGGGGTGGTATGTTCGTTGTCTTTGATAATGTCGCCCGGGGTGACAACATCACGGAAACCGTAACCTTCAGCAACTTGCCTACATTTTTCGCCTTCACCTCCGATGACAAGAACAGTTTCGTATTTTTCTACCATTTCTCTCATAGGTGTGTGACCTGGAAACATCAGTATTTGGAAAACGGGCACGAGGCCTTCAAGCGAAGAACTCTTGTTTGTGATTACATACCACAGATAAATTGTGAAGGAGAGACTTCAATGTCAAGTTGGTTTGAAAGATCAATACAACGTTCTGCTTCAGTCTTTCCACCACCATTTGTCAAGAAAATATATGGGCTAAGGATATGTTAGCAACCACTCCTGAAATCTCTTTAAATGCATCAATGCGGCAACATACATTCTCATTCCATATTCGTTCTCTCCATTTAGCATTCTCATGGCTTCAATAGCTTCTGGAATTGGTCTACCACCACGAATAAGAACGCCATCAATATCGAAAGCAAAGGCGAAAGAATCAGCGGTAGGAATATCGGCTGGTGTGAGTGGAGATGCGGGGGAGTCTGGTGAACTTGATGAAGATTGTTCCTCATCCTCAAGGTTCATAGCGTTGAGTTCGTTTCTGGCATTTTCTAATGAAGCTGCGAAGTTTCCTCCTTGGTATGAAGCTGCTCGAGATAAAGGTTCTCTCATCATTCTTTCTGGAACGACCACGACGGGTCCCCCCGCGTTAACTTCTCGAGGTGTAGTAGTCATACTTGAAAGTCTGCGGATACCTGGTCTGGCAGCGGCGGGAGGTTTGAGGGTTGATGAAGGTGCCATTTTAAAGACAAGCGTAGTACGCAATTGATATTCAGTTGGTAATGAGTAATTGACTTTCGGCTATGGTGAGCTACTTCGCCCGTTGGTTTGTAGATTCGGAATCTGCGATTAACTGCGCGCGCTTGCCTGATTGGAAGGGGATGGAAGCAATCTGCGGGTCTAATGTTATGCTTGGCCTGTAACGTTTGACCTGTAAAGGTTAAATGAGATTGCTTGAATAATGAAATCTTATTTAATAATAGTACACTTTAAAGTGTGAAAGAAAGTGATCGAAAAGTTGGACGATAGTAGTAGGAGATCCCAGAAAAGTCAGATGAAGAATCTAGACACAAAGAAGGATGATGTTGACCGAACTCTTTTGAGGGAAAGTCCTTTAGATTTATGAAGTAAAGGCGAACTTTTAGTTAGAAAAGAAAAGGTCCGTCTTTTTACTAGAGGGTAAACTACTCTCTGAATATATCTGTAGATGGTGTTCAGCCCCTGCACCAGGTGCATTACCTTTTTTAGCCTTGAATACTTGGCTCTATGATGATTATCGACTTCATCATGGGAAAGATCCAATATGACGGTGTTGCTGAATCAAATTTTTTAGTATGACATCGAAGTACATCGTGCTCCATCAAACCTGTCTTCATGCTTGTTGATAGTTGATATCGTCCAGAGCCCCAAGTATACCACCACCCACGGTGACCCACCAGTGTACACCCTTGTACCAAAATTCGGTAGTAACGAACAGCAAGTGCCATACCTAGGTAGGCGCCTTAGGTATGTACCAGACTAGGAATAGTTAGTTTCTGAAAACAATCGGTTCCCGTCCTAAAAGATCGGCTCGGTGTTGTAACAATCTCGTACAAACTTGCATTGTTTGCATCTAGATCCTTGTGAAGAGTTTTCCGAAATTTGCCGTGCATTGACTACCCCTGGACCGAGCCTCTGCATGTTCACTGTTGTTTGGATGAGAGCAATCCGAATACGTTTGAACAACATATTTTGCTGATAAGAGAAAGTGTTGGACGTAGGCTTGTGAGTATGACGCAGTTTTGCAGGATTAGTTCCACTAAACCCAATTTTGTTTGGTGTGGGATGGTGGGATGGTATGGTGGGCACCGTGGGATGATGGGATTCATGGGAATCATGGGATGATGGACGGTGGATGGGTGGGATGGAGCCTGGAGGAGCGGGGAGAATACTTTGCCTGGCAGGCTGGGTTCCTGTAGAGATCCACTCCACCACGTAAGAGAAAGCAAAAGAAGCTGGCTAATAGGATCGTATAGCAAATCCTTACCAACGTAACAAACTATTTTTGACTACAGGACAATGATTCCATTCAGACAATAATCCACTCAGTTTACCAAGGTAACGACCATGGTAGAAAATTTCGTTTGCACGGCCACCCATCTAAACTTTAAGTTTTAACACAGCCATAGCACATCCTTAAGGACTAGGGTTGGGCATATATAATTATTAAATCAGGGCATAATGGTCAACAGATTATAGTATGTAATAATGGTCAAATTTGATTATAACCATACGTAATCGAGCACTAGTACTAATCTGGTATAGTCGTACTAATGACTAATCTAAATCAATCACATGATCATTTTGGGTTTTTTTCAGCAAATTTAAACTAGTAAAACTTTTTTATCACCCACCTAAAAACCTTCCCAAGTTAGCTCCACTTTCATTCATTCTAGCTATTCAATTGGCTAAAAAAAGAGGGGCATCACCTTGGCATAATATTTTATCAGGCTCAAAACTTGTTATATTATAAAATTATATAATCATGCCCCAGATTATATAATTTGCCCAACCCTATTAAGGACGAGATGTCCGCATCATCGGCCATGAGTCGTTAGTTTGAGGTTTTTTAGTATTACCAGTAGCGGTTGTACATGTTCGAAATTACCAAATCATGATCAATTACCGCTACCACGGGTAAGTTTGTATATCCTTAGGCTTTATGAATGCCTAAGAGGAGTGGAACTGTGGAAGGTGTGTTGATACGCTTGCCGCCTGTGTGGAATTGAGTAGGTAGTAACGGAATTCACCGTAGAGAGGTAACTAGAGTTACGAGTATCTAGAAAGAGAAATGTAGTAGTCGTGACTCGTGCTACGTGAGTCCGACGTCCGTTAATTCCAATTATTTTACGAGGAACCTTGAAGTGATTAAAGTCCCCGAGAAGTCCCAAACTAAACTTCATTAGTAAATGCTTAGTAACATATGTTCTCGTCTATCGGCCAATGAAACAAAGTTAACGCCCCTTCATAACAAGTACCTCGTATGAAGTATATACTGTACCATCGACGGTCCATCGTACTGATAAGAGATAATCGATTCAAGAAAACTTTCACAATCGTAAGAATCCTCCTCCTCCAATCCGAATAAGATATTCAGTACCGGTACCGCCGTTCTATGCAAGGGCTTGACCTTCAATTTGGCCGAAAAACAACGCCGTTCCTTGAGGATCTTTGATGCCAGTTGAATCTTATCAAGGAAGTTTCCTGAATTGTAGGTTACAGCTTATGTGTGTGTGTGTGTGTGTGTGTGTTGATAAACGTCGTGATTGGGATATCCCCGATTTTTTTTTTCTTGTTTATGGACCCTCTCCCCAATAATAACTTCCCCCAGTTTTGGAGAAACCTACTCCATGCTTTCACATGTGAACATGGCTCACTGGCTCCTGGTACATCTTCTCACCACAGTGACCACACACATGGAAATAAAGCGGGCTTGAGGGATCAATCTTTCAGGACCACCGACCTGCATTGCATATGCACTTCAAATTTTCACTACTTACTTTTCAAAACATCAGCATCAGCATCATCATCATACATGAGTTTTGACAATCAACTTCCGCAATAATCGCTCAAAGGATAAGTGGATCTTGAGCACGTATTCTCATGCATATGTTGAGGAATGGTTGTTGTTATCAGGGTTTCAGTCTTACCCATCTTCGGCAACATGCATCTATCAGGAGAACGGAAGGTACCATGAAACAACAGACAACAAAAATAACGCAACAACTACGTCAGTTTATAACTTCAAACTAAACAATTGAAAGGGCTGTTTGTTTAAGAAGCCAGCAAATGAGGTACCGATGAGCCCTGCTCTTCATTTGGCTTATCGCAAGTTCTTCAGGAACCATCCGTCCATCTACTGACGGACAAAACGTTCCCCCTGATTATTAAATCCAGGGTTGATAACGATGGTCACCTCCAATCTTTCTCCAGACTTCTCCACGAATTTCCAACAAACAGTGAGAAACTATCTGGGGTAAACTCCATGCAATTCTTTGCCTGACGCGGCGATTTGCAGAAAAATCTATGGAGCTATGGATATACGAATATACGAGTCAGTAGTTACAAAATGTAACGCAATATTTGGAGTATCCTTGCTTCAACCTTGCAAAACAATTCCCAGACTTTTGGCCCCTAGGATCTTTACTTTTTGGCGGCTATTCTAAGGCTGACAGTTTTCGTAAACAAGTGTTCTACAAGTTTAGATCGGGTGAAGATTAAGAATCAAACTGTGATGACTTAAAGACCGGGCAAAGTCGGCGCACTTTGCATTTATTGGGAAGACTAATATCGATGTGCGGGGAATAATATTTTCCTCAAGTCCGAGTGGATTCAATGGGGCTGTTGCTTGCACATCATGTTATGAATTAGTAACGAGTGTTCGATGGTCATGGCCTGAGTCGAGGGATTAAACGGGAGATCCAGCTTCGTTTCAAACAATATGGGGTACTCCGCGTTCTGTGGTGGTGCTCCAACATTCAAAATGGATCTGAACACCTGAGCAATCAAGAATGTACGAGTTGCGCTTGACAACTTCAGTGGCTAATATTCACGGTGTGTGATTCAGGTCAATAGCCCGGGGTATGATCTCAACTGCCAGGGCAAAGATCCAATGCACACAATAGATTTGGAGATATAATGGTGATGCGCTACCAATATCCAAGATTCAGCTGCACACCTTCAAGTGTTACGATTTGGATAGCTAAGACAGATCGGCGCTCCCTTGGGCATCTTCCCCGGAGCTGTTCTTGAGCATGGGAGTACAACATCCCGATGCACCTCACTCATGAATCATTATCTAATATCTAGTCGATATGAACGATCGAAGTGATCTCCAAACAGGTGACCTTTTCAGAACACATTCACAAAATGCTTTGCTCCCTGCGAGTCTGTTTCTTAAGTTCGTTGCTACGATCGTCATATTTGACATGTATATTCCATAATTTCAATGTCCAATTATCTAAGATTATCTCAACGCATTACACTATGCTGGAAACAGAATTGCTAATCTTCCAAAAGCTCAGCAATCCTCGTGTTCAAGAATTTCGTATCGTCAGGGTTTCGACCACCTACAGAAATGTGACCTCAAATCGTCTCATTGATGATTGAGTGTATGTTCACCCCTCTTCAAGTATTTGACTTTCTCCTCGCTATCCTTCGGTCCTAAATACCTACACACTCACAGTCATCACATAATCTACACAGGATTGCAAGCATGCACACACTGGTCTGTCCTACTAGGCACAAGCAGTGCCCTCGCCTCCACCTTCTTTAACGCAGCCCTCAAACCGCCATCTCCCACATCCCACCTCCCACTAATAGATCTTCCGCATCAATTACTTCAAAAAAATCTTTCCCTGCCGGCGAATCCAGATATCCTTTTAACTTGTCGCTCTCACAGAACAGGAGATTCCCTCCATTATTTCCTGGCGAAACCACTCAGGACTAGTCAATAACCCCGCATGTGCCATCCCGAATGCTCCAGCCTCTCTCTCTTCTTCACACTCCTCTCCTCGAGTCCCCTTCCCCCATCACCCCTTTCATCCCCTTCGCCCCCTTCACCAAACTTGCCAGCCTCCAACGCCGCAAATGTCCTTCCAAAAGCGCATGATTATATCCAGATATCTTGGCACTAGAGAATATCACAACAGCATTCTTAACGAATGGTTTTGGGACCGATGTTTCCGGGATAGATGAACTAAAAGTCTACATTACAGCTCAATTATGGCGCTTGTTGGCCTTCCATACTAAAACCTAGGGCCGTGCTGAGGTGAGAGATACCGAGATCGTGGAGGAGAGAATATTGGGAATTAATGAAGTCTTGGTAGCGAAGTGTGGAGTGCCTTTAGGAGGGAAGTGGTGAGTTGAAGTTATTTTGAGGGGAATGTGGATTTTAGTCCTGGGCGAACATGAGCCTGGGGGTTAGATGTGGGAGATTCTGCCGGGGAAGAGATTATGTGTATATAGATGAATCAATAGAGAAAAATATCATGAGATAATAAATTTGCGCACCCTCCAGCCCCCAACCTCCCGCGGTAATTTTCAGAGCCCCTTTTACATGGTACATTACCTATTAATAAAACCGCCGCATGTGATGAGAATGAAGATGACTCTTTAGAAGGAGGAATAACATTTGTCGATAGGCTACTTTTATATCGAGGGTATGGCCGTTTAAAGAGCTGAAATTGGGGAGGTTGTGGTATTCGATCGATGCCTTTGGTGTCAGGCATTTTTATGATGATTTCTTGTGTGAATGGAAATGAGAGGTTTGATATTGATGAAAAGGTAGATGAGGGGAGGGGAATGATGATCTTATTACTATTTGGGAGGTGGAAGGTAAAATGTAGATTTAACTCTCTGTTCATCGCATATAATTGGGCGTTCCTCACCTGGGTACTATATATAATAACCTTAGGGGCTTGAGCTGGTTTTCCCCAACTAGCGGTGCTTCTAGAATTAAAGTCAAGAATTGTTAATGTCAAGAGCTATCGACGTAAAATGAGTAGGAAAAGAATATCCTCCATTGTAAGTGTCCATCACCATGTAAATAGTAAGTATCTATCTATACATTCATTCATTCATTCATACTATGCGTTGTCACACACGACAACAGCTTAAGGGTTAAGCAATGAGGTGGGGTCTGTATCTTTATTTTGTTACATTAATCATTATTGACTTTTTCGTTTTATGCTACAAACCTTGCCTTTTCTTGGATATTTATTTGTTCTGTCATATTGCAATTGCTCTTCGAATAGCCTAAGCTAGGTATCTATTAAAACCGTCAAACCGAAACTGAAATCGAACAGAACGATGGATTCTAATACCTCAGCTCCTTCAGTCTCCTACCCAATTATTGACTCCCACATCCATCTCTTCCCCGAAAGCGAACTCGATACCCTTGCTTGGAATGCTCCTTCAAATCCTCTGTATAAACAACATTCTCTCGATGAATACACCGCTGCTGCATCTTCTGCTCCTTCACTCGAAGGTTTTGTGTTCCTCGAGACGGATCGGAAGAATGATTTGAAACGCGGGGAATTGGATGGTTCGGGTTGGGAAATGCCACTTAAGGAAGTATCATGGATTAAAAGAATAGCATTAGGCCAGCCTCTTGAAGGCGAAGGACATATGGCGGAACATGCGAAGCTTTGTAAGGCAATTATACCATGGGCGCCGATACCGAGTGGAGAGAAAGTATTGGAGAGGTATGTTAAGGAGGTGAAGAGGGAGGCAGAGGGCAGCTGGGGGTTGGTAAAGGGGTTTAGGTATTTGGTGCAGGATAAGGAGAAGGGGACTATGCTTTCGGAAGGATTTATAGAGGGGTTGAGGTGGCTGGGGAGGAAGGGCTTTGTGTTTGATTTGGGGGTCGACTTACATTCAGGTGGGAGATGGCAGTTGGAGGAAGCGGCGGAGATGATGGAGAAGGCTCATGAGGGAGTTGAGGAGGGAGAGAAAGTCACGGTGATCATTAGTGAGTTTGTTACATTCATTGTGTCACTGCTCACACTCGAACAATACTAACAACATTCCTCAACAGACCACCTCTGCAAACCCGACTTCTCAATCTACAATACCCAAACCGACCCCTCCTTCCTCGCCTGGCGCACCGCAATGTTCAAACTCAGCAAATACAGCAATATATACATGAAACTCAGCGGATGTTTCTCCGAAATGCCTGATTCTCTAAAGAAAGCTCCGGTAGATGATATCGTTATGGCACTACAACCATATTTAGCAGTAGTTTTTGCTACATTTGGACCATTCAGGACAATGTTTGGATCTGATTGGCCGGTTTGTACTATTGGCGTTGAGGGAGCATGGGGAAAATGGAGGGAGGTGGTTATGAGGTTTTGCTATTTGGCTAGTTTGAGTAGGGAAGATCAGGTTATGATTTGGAGTGGCACAGCGGTTAAGGCGTATAAGATTGGAGAGCAATTGTGAGGATGGGTGCACATGGAGGTAGGGGTGCTGAGCAGAAGATAGCGTGCTGGATGAATATCAATGTCTGAGCTGGTTCTAGATATTTGGAAATCCTCATTTCATAGTTGGGATGGTTCTATTCTGGTTCTTCCAAGTAAGTCTGAATATTCGAAGAACAGGAAAGCTGGAGAGGTGAGTAGTCTTTACGAACGCCTCGAGAGAGGATCATACAATGAATGGATGCACCTACTTGCTCCAAAATCCAACATGTTTTCAACCTCGAGATGGCTCCATTCCGTCCACATCAAAGAGCTTCATATTCTCTCCGATTTCACCTCCATTTCACAGCATGAATTTTAAATACACATCAAACATGCCTAGACTTTTAAACTTTTACCCCGCTATATCTCGCCTCGTGTCAATAAGTCCCTAGTGGGGTCCTCGTATATCAATACCCCGAATAAATATCCCTTGGTAGTCACCGGAGCCCTCAACATCATTAATAAATAAAAATCATTTCCTGTCCAAATCTTCAAAGTAATTCCCCGAAAAAAACTCGTGTCTTTTACTATTATTATTTTCTCTCAATTCCTATCCACACTCCCACTCCCACTCCCACTCACCAATGGCACAACCACCACCCCCCGGCGTCTACGTCCCAGTCCCAACCTTCTTCCTCCCCCGCTCTTCCCCCTCCTACTCCTCAATCGCCTCACCCTTAGACACCGAAACCCAAGCCGCGCACTCTATCCATCTCGCTCGTTCAGGTATCAAGGGATTAGTAGTACTAGGGAGTACGGGGGAAGCGGTACATCTTTCTAACGCGGAGAGATATACGGTTTTGAGGGGATGTAGAGATGCGCTGGATAAAGAGGGGTTTGGAGATGTGGGCGTTATTGCGGGGACTGCTAGTCAGAATATTGAAGAGGTGGTGATGCAGTTGGGGGAGGCGAAGAGGGCGGGGAGTGGGTGGGGGTTGGTGCTTGTGCCGGGGTATTTTGCGGGAGCTAGTACGCAGGAGGGGATTGTGGAGGTGAGTTTTCTGTTATCTTTTGTCGTTGGGGAATTGTTTGTCGTTGGGGATGGCGGTATTTAGTGTCTGAGGTTACATGCATAGACAACTGCTAATCGTGTGCTTGGACATATTAGTGGTTCAGAGCGGTAGCAGATCAAAGTCCCATCCCAATCATGGTATACCACTACCCCGGCGTCTCGAATTCCGTCCGCGTCACCCCTCAAACTTTCACCACCCTCGCCGCACACCCAAATATCGTCGGTTGCAAACTTTCCCACGGTGATATCTCATACCATGCGCAAATAGCACTTTCTCCTCACATCGACCATTCGCATTTCCACACATTCACTGGATTGGGCCAGCAATTGTTACCGGCGATTAGTATTGGATGTGCGGGAACTATCGATGGGAGTGCTGGATTCTTCCCGAAAAGTGTGGTGAGGCTTTATGAGTTGAGTGTTAAGGAAAATCCGACGGGAGAGGAGAGGAAGGAAAGGGGGTTGTTGCAGTGGAGGTTGAGCGGGGTGGAGGAAATTGTGGTGAAGTATGGGACGGTGGGGATTAAAGAGTGTGTGTCTAGGATACTGGGGATGGGAGAGAAGGATGGAACGAGATTACCGCTCGCGGGAGGAATTCCTGGAGGAGATGCTGAGTGGGAGAAGTGGAGGGGTGTTATTGGGGAGTTGGAGGAGGTTGAGAAGGGTTTGTAGATGGATGTTTTTTTTTTTGGTGGCGATGATTCATAGGGGAGGGGATTTGGTGAGAATATTCTGCGTAGATGTTAATGCTGCATTTTGAAAACTTTAGTTTTCTGAAAGTCTGGTCTGGATAATCGCAAGCTATGGAACTCGAGAAGACGAGGAGGTCGATATGATCATTAGAACACGCTCTTCAACTCCCCTCTTCTCATCGAGGATCATTGATCAATATTGATTCGATATCCACTTCCTCTTTTCACCACTTTTAGTCTCTCTCTCAACACGTGCCAGCAACTCACTCCTCACTCAACTTTCAACTCTTCAACTTCTTAACGCTAACCCAACCCCTAATTTCCAACTCGCTTCTCATCAACCAAAACTTCCTCCTCCTTCCTCTCTCTTACAACTTATTAACCTAAATCCACAACCCCAGCAACCTCAATACATTTCATCTCAGCCTGCTTCTCAATATATTACTTCAATTATATCACCCAACTCTGGTGCTTTCCTATTGAAAAGCATGGGAGGTTACTTTACGCACTTCATCTTCATCATCGCCTTCATCGTTGAAGATATACACTTCCCCCTTTCTTAACCCCTCAAGTCGCGTTCCTTTCCCGCTACTGTTGGAAAGATTTGTGCTTCGGTGATGACGTGATGGCCCGCCACCTTTCTCCTTTGGAGAAGCTCTTTGTTGAGTTATTGCTGGAGGTGTCTTGTTGTCCCGCCAAAATGGTTTCGAGGCTTACCTCACAGACCGGTTCTCTGACTCATCCAGAGGTGAGCATTTTCAGGCTTTCTCAACTTGGGGAAGCTCTTCACTGAACTCCCCATTTACGTTTTGTTTGTGGTCTGATATAGCAAATGCATCGATACACCAAGCTGATAGGTAGTGAAGCCCTTTTTCCCGAGGACCCTTGAACTATTTATTTTGCGGACGAAATTTTCTACATTATGATTCTTTTTGCATCATGTATTCTAGGACTATTCCCTGTGGTGACAATTGAGATAACTTACGGCCGAAACTCAGATATGTGTTTGAGGATCTCAGATCTTCCTGTCGTATTGTTAGAAGGCAGAAGAGCAATGCACTTTCATTTCTTCTAACTTCGTCCGTACACTTCCAGGCTCATCATCTAGGATCTCAGTAAATTTTTCATTCGTGCATGCTTAAGCAATCGCTTTTCATCGATACTTCGTTTCAATCATCGACTACATTCAATACACCCCTGATTAACTCCAGCCCCATAGTATACCATTATAGAGAATCAACATATCCACGGTCCAAAGATAAATGCAGCTCGCTGGTAGAGAGTGATGGGTGGGAGCAACGTACAATCTCAAGGGTTTGTGTACATCGATACTCCAATATCCTCAACCCCTTAACCATGAAGTCTACAACTTTTAGATCAAGTACACTCATATCAAGAACCAACGACGTATACACTCTCCCTTGAGTCTTATGGAATGAGCTCATGGATAGTATAAGCATCAAGCCTTGCTTATTAAGAGTTCTTAGTTGTTCCCAAATGAAATAAATTTGTATGCAAAGAAGATCCAACACCAATTGCCTCAAAGTATGTCTTTATTGTATGCATTTCTCGAAGTCAAACGATGTAAATTTGAGGACCATATGCGTAGCCATTGTGGTATAACCCTAAGAAAGGAGCGGGAGTCGCTCTTCCAGCTAGGACTTATAATTTTGGTAGAAATTGAGGCCGGACACACATTTCCATGGGGTCCGATTCGGGGTCAGAGAAGAAATTGAAAGCAAGCGTGGAATGCGAAAAAAAGAAAAGAAAGCATACTTGAGTTTCGTCGTGCCAAGAGATTGAATGTTTGCTGAAGATTCGGCCCTTTTGAAGAACCAATTGCTATTACGAGAGAGCAAAATTTGCTCGGCCACGCAGTGAGATGCTCATGAATACATCTCGTAGTGAGATGTGTCTTCTTCGGCTGTAAGATTTCAATATATAGGACTGATAACTTTGTAAATGATGGGATGAAAGGTACGCTCTGCCAATCAAGACATAGAGTAATTATTTGGAGGTTCCGGCCAACCAGATAGTCCTGGATTCGTGGAGTAAAGCAGTAGTAATTCCTTATTTCTGACCGTCACTACCCTTTAAGCCGGCGAAAGTTCAAAGCACTCGTAGAGAATCATATACCCCTCAATCACTGTATCCAATTGGTAAAATGCTCTTTCTCTCGTGACTTTTGTATATATATATATATATATATCAGAAACAAGTGACGTAAAGAATCAATGCCAAAGATATATTGGAAAGTTTTCCTGCAGCTGGATGGTCAGCCGACAAGTGTCAGTGAGGCCGAATAAGAAGAAAAAGTTGCATTAGGACGGCATAAAACATAGATTAGAGAGATAGAGTTGTATTCAGATAGCATGGAGGTATAAATGAAATAGATACAAATGACAATAGGGCACCAACTAAACATAGGAAGGCCATGTTAAGACTTACAATACGGGAAACCAGACATTGGGTATATTAATCTTGTAGTATGTATGCCGATTTGCCACGTCTTCAAACTCATGTATTGCATGCATCCTTTGATAGGTCTTATTAGGTGGTATGCCAGAGTTTCTAAGAGAGGAGGCTCGAAGACATTGATGATTGAGTGAATGGTTATCATTCTTCAAGAACTCTTTATAATTCGGTCCGAAGTCTGGACGTCGAGAAAAGGTTCTTTGCAATCGATAAATCACAAAAGCCACTAAAGGGGTTAGAGTAGCACTATCCCCACGGCGGTTAAGTTCTTTGATCATTTCCCCAGACTTGGCAGACCCTCGACACTCAGCCTCGATTGTGTAACCTATCAATCTGTCGACAACTTCTCAACATCAAAATCTTTTTTGACTTCCACCTGAAGATTTTACCAAGTCTGGAAACACAAATCATGATGCATATGTTGTACTGTAGCGGGTTGGAAGTGCTTGCACGACATAATTCTCCGCCCCGGTCACCGTCACCATACAACGTACAACGTACAATGTACTGTACAATACGACATACAACTAACTATTGGGACGCCACACTTCTTCCACGTATGGACAGAATATAAGCCTGAAATCACTTTGATCTCGTACAAGACTGCACCGAATCTATTTTATGCAGGATCTGGATACTTGGTGTATGCAGCTTTTTACCCACCATGTGAATGATGTGCCAGCAGCATGGAACCGAGGCAAATATCCATGCACAATGTTCGAGACAACTTCCTCGGGTCTCTCATTCCTATGTGCGTGCACTTATATGGATATACCAAGTATATATACATCGGGGTACAGACCAGGAGACATTACAAAGTACCTTGAGGTTCCGGTACGAGTAGCAAGCACAAATGAAGGACCTCGAAACTTTTGGCCAGTCTTATTAGATCTACATTGCCCGCCCAACTGCAAGAGAGAGACCGCACCTAAATGACAGGTATTCGTACCACAAAAACAAGTCTTGAAGATATCCGACAGCTTGGTCCTCAATTCGTAGAACCATAACCATCGCATTTCAATGCCTTGAGACTAGGTATCAGATCTTCAGGGATTCTCCCACCCTCCCGTTCTAATATTCGAAACAAATCTGATAAACATCAAGAAAATATCAAGTGATATTCAGTCGTTTGCTCTGATGTGGCACACATCGGATACTTGCAGCGGCACCAAATTTCTACTCACCCAAGATCCGAAGAATAGTCGAATCATCCAATATCCACATCCAACGGAGGCAGCATTGATGCATTACACTAACTCTGGGTTTGATAGGTCATTGATCAATCATTTTAACCCACCTGGATATCCATATGTCATTGATCACAGGTTTCTGGGAACTTTCCCTAGGAAAACATCCTTGCTGTCATTGAAGAGAATCATATCTAACTTCACTTCAGCCAACAGTGAAGCTTGATAGTGTTAAGTTTTGTTATCGGCCCCTTTTAAGAATCACATTGAAGAATTTAATAATTCCAACAAGTTTCAATACCAATCATTATGATGAGCTGTGTGTTATATTCTCTTTTAGGAGAATTTATGGAGGCCTGGGGTGGAATGACCTTCATCATTCACCAAAGATCTCATGATTATCCCAGGGCTGTTTTCTCATGCAACTACTTTGGCCGGTTCCACCTCTCTCTGGCTCGGTTAGTCCCACAAAGATTTTTTGTTTCCTCTTATTATAAGTTGTTATTGTTGTGACTGAAAACACTTTAAATATTCACATTCTCAACTTTGCATGGCCTTTCGAATCCAATTTCCCCCCAACAAACTCGTGTCTGTGACACTTCTTTTCAGTTCGGTCTTTTTCAATTTCAAATCCATCTCGATCTTAGCAGCTGGTTACACACTCTTTGAATCAAACCATTACATTCATCTCATACAGTTGACCTGAATTATTCAACATGCAACCAAACGCCTTGCTTCAGTTGGCCTTGTGCCTTCTTACATTCTTCATTGACCCTACCTTTGCATTCTGGCGTCTGCCATGTGAGAATCCAATTGTTGTTCAGAGAGCTGATCCAATTATCTCCCCTGGTGCTGTCTCTGCCCATGTTCACACCATCATGGGTGGAAATGGCTTTGGCTTTTCTATGAACTATGCATCTACTCAAGCCTCCACTTGCTCTTCCTGTACTGTCACAAAGGTAAGCTCTCATCAAATGCGAAGAGATATTCTCTAGCTAACAAGGAAGGATCTCTCTAATTATTGGACTCCAACGTTATATTACAGAGCTCAGAACGGAAGTTTCATCTCTGTCAATCAAAATGGTGGTACTACTGTTTATTACTTGTAAGTTTTCCTCTTCAACTCCTTCAGATAGTTGCTAAATTTGCTTTACTAGGCAGAGAACTGATCCATTAGATCCGGAATATTCAAGTGGTCTTTTGGCCTTCCCTGAGGGCTTCCGCATGGTAGCTGGCAACCCATATCTTCGAACTTTCAACTCTAGCTCTTTAGAACAAGCTGCAGTCACCTATAGCTGCCTAGGCTCTGGACAACCCCAAACCAATGGATTCCCGAATTACAACTGCCCCAACGGGCTTCGATCACAAATCTTCTTTCCATCTTGCTGGGATGGCGTCAACATGAATTCTACTACCTATGTAAACCATATGGCTTACCCATCACTCACAGATAGTGGACACTGTCCCGATAGTCACCCAAAGCGCTTCATCTCTATATTCTACGAGATCCTCTGGGATACTCCTGACTTTGCTAATATGGTAAGCACTATCAATCTTTCTTTCAAAGACCACAGTTCAACACTGATAATTGGAATTGTAGTGGTATGGTGATTCACAACCTTTTGTCTGGGCTATGGGTGACCCTACCGGCTACGGATTCCATGGTGACTTTCTCAATGGCTGGGATGTGCCAACATTACAAAAGGCTGTCAATGAATGTAACGATCCAAGTGGAGTCATTGAACTCTGTCCTGTTTTCACACTCACGAACACTTCTGTTGCAAATAGTTGCAGAGTTCCTCCATCAGTTCATGAACAAGTTTCTGGTGTTTTGACGAAACTTCCTGGTTGCAATGAGGTTCAAAGTGGTCCCGCGAATGCTGTTCAACAAACTGGATGTGGTGCTACAACTACTATCGGTACACCAATGTGGCCTTATACGGATGTGACGAAATCAAAGCGCTTCGCATACATTGGTTGTGGCACCGATCTAGCTGGTCAAGCACGAACACTTCAAGGTCCTTCTTTCACCAACAACACAGGTATGACGATCGAATCCTGTATCGACTTCTGCAACGGTCAAGGCTTTAGCATCGCTGGTTTGGAATATTCTACACAATGCTTTTGCGACAATACTATACTTGCTGGTAGAGCTCCAGTCCCTGGTCTTGTGGGAGACTGTGCGATGGCTTGCTCTGGCAATATTCAAGAAATCTGTGGAGGACCTGCTTTGATTTCACTTTACCAAAAGTGTTCAAGCTCAAATAATTGCACTAACATTCAGTAAGTTTATCCACCCTTCCTTGTCAGAAATATCTTACTGATCAGATCCTCCAGGTATCCATTCAATGCTGGTTTGAAGAAGCGCAAGTCCGAAAAAAGACGCGAGAGACGTCAAAACCGCGATAGCAAGGCTGCGTGTCATTCAAGCAGGACCTTGTCTGGTTCTTCTGCTTCTGCTTCTGCGTATGTGTCTGCTTCCGCAAATTCATCTGTGTCTTCGATAACATCGCTGCCTATGTCAATGCCAGCAATGCCAAATACAAGTATTTTGCCATTGTTGTCTACGGCTAACAATTCGGCAGCCTCTACTCAGGTTTCTAGTGTTGTAGCAACCTCTGCTACCACAAAATCGAGCTTGGATTCCGCTGAATCTAACTCTGGAACCTCTGCCATCACTAGATCGAGCTCTGCATTTTCTATTTCTGTCACCAAAGTTACAACAGTCGTTACAAAAACAGCATCCACATCAGAAACCGTCACCGCAATAGCTCCGGGTCCTTTTGGTCACTATTGCAACCAGGATAACTGTCTTCGTGCTGTGGAGCATTTTACCGCCCCAGCATCTTGTTCCAGCTGGCTAGCTACAGGACTTGGTTTCACAGATGTAGCACCAACTGACCGCCCCGGATGCAACTTTACACCTGGCGCTGCATACCGCATCAGCTCTGGATGTTCCTGTCAACAGAAAACCGCTACAGCTTCTCAAGTTGTGTCGGCATGATAGTCATTCCTTTGAATTGAGCACACAATTTCTCGGCGCAGGAAACTTGTGTTTGTTTCCATGCACTTCCCTCGTGTAAATACTTGCTTACTCTTTCCATCATGCTTTGCTTTCGTGGATACTTTATCTGGAAGGAGGATCTATTGGGAATGCGCTGGACTTTTTCCACAGGGTTGATAGGGGGGTTCGTTTGTTTAGACTTGAGTCTTCGTTCTATCCTTTAGACATATTTGAAATGCATTTGACATGCATTTCACATGCAAACTACTTCATGATTATGAATCCTTGATGTGTAGATACTTGGTGATGAAAACCTACCAGTACTGTCTAACCCAGATAAAGGTATCCATCACCCACAACTTTGAAGCACCCACCGCGCGTTCATGCACTTTCACACCATGTGTTTTATTATTCATGCACACTGACTGCACAGTCCGTAACAGACCCACCAAACCCTCAGTCCCTGCAGCACACCAAAAATTGTCAGCCTTGCACCATCAAACCATCAAATTGACCAATCAAATTCACCCAGTTAAATCCTCGGTTAATTTCAAGGACAGCTTTCAACTGCTCATTCTAGGCCTGAGCACAACTACTTTTACTACCTTCATATCTTCAATTGCAAGTCCTACACATTTCCAGGAGTTTTTCTATTTTCGAAATTGTTAAGCTTCAATGGATTTTATTGTCTCTTGATGCTGCTTTCTTTTATTCTCATTCTTTGATTTTAGATTTGGATTGGATTTTGGAGGTTAAGATTACTCTTGAACAGCTTGAGAGAGAGAGAGGATTACTGCCCAGCGCATGTGAAAGTCCAAACCGCAGAGGAGGATTTGATTGAAGGAAGGAAGTGTTTTGATATAAGAATAAGAAGAGAATCGTATACGCAAAGGGAAATAGAAAATCTCAGGACGAATCTCCGAAAATGAATGGATTTGCAGATCATGGGTTGGATGAGGGGTCGTTTGGGGAGAAAGGGGGGATTGTTAAGGCTTTTGATGCTTTTCGTATGTTTTATATTGATTCTTCCCCCTCATTTTATTTGCATTTATCGCCTTGATTGGTCCTGTATTATGTTTACCCTCTCACTTCAAGCCCGCAACCAACTGAAAGTGCATATACTAACACCTCCGCTCAATAGCCAAAGCAAAACCCCAATACGTAACACAAACCTCCGGCGGCGGCAAATGGACCGTCGCCATGCTCATCATTTCCTTCATTCTCCTCCTCTCAGAATTCGGCCGCTGGTGGAGCGGCCACGAAACCCACACCTTTGTCGTTGAAAAGGGAATCGGTCATTCCCTCCAAATTAACATGGATATCGTCCTCAAAATGAAATGTTCGCAACTGCACCTCAACGTACAAGATGCAGCCGGCGATCGCATACTCGCTGGAATCATGCTGAAGGAAGATCCGACGAATTGGAAACAGTGGGTTAATGCAAAGGGGGTGCATCAGTTGGGGAAGGATGAACATGGGAGAGTGGTGACGGGCGAGGAATATCATGAGGAGGGATTTGGTCAGGAACATGTTCATGATATTCTTGCATTAGGGGGGAATAAAAGGGCGAAGTTTGCGAGGACGCCGAGGGTTAATGGGGGGGCTAAGGGGGCGGATAGCTGTAGGGTTTATGGGAGTTTGGAGGTCAATAAGGTGCAGGGGGATTTTCACATTACGGCGAGAGGTCATGGGTATCCGGAATTAGGAGAGCATTTGGATCATAGTGGTTTGTTTTAATTTTCTGTTTTTGTTGGTCTGGAATTTTACTAACGAGATGCAATAGCATTCAACTTCTCCCACATCATCAACGAGTTATCCTTCGGACCCTTCTACCCCTCCCTCCTCAACCCCCTCGATCGCACTATTTCCACAACCCCAAACCACTTCCACAAATACCAATACTTCCTCTCGCTCGTCCCAACCCTCTACTCACTCTCCCCCTCCGCCTTTTCTCCCTCCTCATCTCCCTCTCTCCTACGTACAAACCAATACGCCGTTACATCTCAAGAACACATAGTCGGCGAACGATCTGTCCCCGGGATATTCTTCAAATATGATATCGAACCACTATTACTCACGGTCGAAGAGAGTCGAGATGGGTTTTTGAGATTTGTGGTTAAGGTGGTTAATGTGGTTAGTGGGGTGCTGGTGGCTGGACATTGGGGCTTTACGATTACGGAGTGGGGGATGAGGGTTTGGGGTCGGAGGGCGGGGAAGAGGGGGAAGGGTATGTTGGATAGTGGGAAGTATAATGAGGATTAGAGGGGTGGGTAAGGTTGGAGGGAGATGGGGAGGGGGAGGGAAAGGAAGATTGGGTTGAGAGATGATACTTTGCGCATGGAAGTGCAATGGAATGCAATCAAACGGGAATGAAACCGGCTTTCGAGAGAGAAAAGGGCAGAAGAGAAAAGAGCTGCAGAGGACAGATAGGAAGACTTTTTTTCTTCTCATATATTCACACTAGGAGTTTGGGAAATGGAATGGAATGGGCCACTGGAAATGCAAATCGCAGATGTAAAAGGAAAACTTTATAGGATGTTTCAAATCTAAACAGATTGTCAATATCATATCGCCTTCTCGTTCACGTTCACGTTCACGTTCATGCTTCACATCCATTATTCGTGCTCCATGTTCACACGTTCATGCTTCACTTCAAGGGTGATGACTTTGCTTCATTGCTACATGTATGTACTTTCTTTTTAACGGGGTGAGCATCTACGAGGTGAAGATATACAGATACAGATACAGATACAGATATACAGATATAGTAGAGGCCTGGACTCGATCCAATCAATCTATTCCACAACCTCCCAAGGTTTTCCCCTGGTCGCCCGTCCCTTGGTGCATCGCAATGATACTCTCACTCTATTATGATAATATAAAACTCTACATAAAACTTCATGTAACATAAAACTCTATACATAAGATTTAATACATAAGACTTAATATATAAGATTTAACACATAAGATTTAACACATAAGATTTAACACATACCTACACATATGCGTATCACATCACATCCACACCCCCCCTTACCCCCCTTCAACTTATCAACATTTCATCCCTTCACATCATACCTAGTATTTCATCCCATCCCATCCCATCCCATCCCATCCCATCCCATCACATCCCATTTCAAATTCCACATCCCATCCCATCCCATTTCAAATTCCAAATTCCAAATCAAGCACTCAAGCACTCACTCCCAGAAATAAAAAATAAAATCTCATCATTCACAACCGCAACACCATCACCATCACCATCACATACAACAAATCTAATGAACATTCGTTTATTCTGCTATTCTGCTATTCTGCATATCCATTATTATATCTTCTGCCCTCTGCACGCCAGCCACGCAGCCAATCATCCTTTCCGTATTCCACAAACCATCTTTCATTAAAAAGGCCTACCCTCCAGCTTCCTTCTCTGCTTCCAATCCATCAATCCCCTCACTCCCCTCAACACATCGA